>CM050408.1:20911897-21511897 GCA_027580255.1 Therioaphis trifolii
ATGACCTTAAATGCAATGTCTGTTTAATTCAAATTTCGATATTCTAAGTGAAATTGTTCATACGAATATAATAATGTTCTAATGAAGTTTCGAGTGAAAATCTGTAAAATGATACAATAACTAGACATTAAAAAACATACGATTTTTAATCTTTTTTCGTCAGAAAAACCTTAAAATGACCTTAAATGCAATGTCTGTTTAATTCAAATTTCGATATTCTAAGTGAAATTATTCATATTATAATAATGATGTTCTAATGAAGTTTCGAGTGAAAATCTGTAAAATGATACAATAACTAGACATTAAAAAACATGCGATTTTTAATCGTTTTTCGTCAGAAATACATAAAAATGACCTTAAATGCAATGTCTGTTTAATTCAAATTTCGATATTCTAAGTGAAATTGTTCAAACGAATATAATGATGTTCTAATGAAGTTTCGAGTGAAAATCTGTAAAATGATACAATAACTAGACATTAAAAAACATGCGATTTTTAATCGTTTTTCGTCAGAAATACATAAAAATGACCTTAAATGCAATGTCTGTTTAATTCAAATTTCGATATTCTAAGTGAAATTATTCATATTATAATAATGATGTTCTCGTGAAGTTTCGAGTGAAAATCTGTAAAATGATACAATAACTAGACATTAAAAAACATACGATTTTTAATCTTTTTTCGTCAGAAAAACTTAAAAATGACCTTAAATGCAATGTCTGTTTAATTCAAATTTCGATATTCTAAGTGAAATTGTTCATATTATAATAATGATGTTCTAATGAAGTTTCGAGTGAAAATCTGTAAAATGATACAATAACTAGACATTAAAAAACATGCGATTTTTAATCGTTTTTCGTCAGAAATACATAAAAATGACCTTAAATGCAATGTCTGTTTAATTCAAATTTCGATATTTTTATTGAAGTTGTTCATACGAATATAATGATGTTCTCGTGAAGTTTCGAGTGAAAATCTGTAAAATGATACAATAACTAGACATTAAAAAACAAACGATTTTTAATCTTTTTTCGTCAGAAAAACTTAAAAATGACCTTAAATGCAATGTCTGTTTAATTCAAATTTCGATATTCTAAGTGAAAATGTTCAAACGAATATAATGATGTTCTCATGAAGTTTCGAGTGAAAATCTGTAAAATGATACAATAACTAGACATTAAAAAACATACGATTTTTAATCTTTTTTCGTCAGAAATACATAAAAATGACCTTAAATGCAATGTCTGTTTAATTCAAATTTCGATATTCTGAGTGAAATTCTTCATTTTATAATAATGATGTTCTAATGAAGTTTTGAGTGAAAATCTGTAAAATGATACAATAACTAGACATTAAAAAACATGCGATTTTTAATCGTTTTTCGTCAGAAATACATAAAAATGACCTTAAATGCAATGTCTGTTTAATTCAAATTTCGATATTCTAAGTGAAATTGTTCATATTATAATAATGATGTTCTAATGAAGTTTCGAGTGAAAATCTGTAAAATGATACAATAACTAGACATTAAAAATCATGCGATTTTTAATCGTTTTTCGTCAGAAATACATAAAAATGACCGTAAATGCAATGTCTGTTTAATTCAAATTTCGATATTCTGAGTGAAATTCTTCATTTTATAATAATGATGTTCTAATGAAGTTTCGAGTGAAAATCTGTAAAATGATACAATAACTAGACATTAAAAAACATACGATTTTTAATCCTTTTTCGTCAGAAAAACTTAAAAATGACCTTAAATGCAATGTCTGTTTAATTCAAATTTCGATATTCTAAGTGAAAATGTCCAAACGAATATAATGATGTTCTCATGAAGTTTCGAGTGAAAATCTGTAAAATGATACAATAACTAGACATTAAAAAACATGCGATTTTTAATCGTTTTTCGTCACAAATACATAAAAATGACCTTAAATGCAATGTCTGTTTAATTCAAATTTCCATATTTTTATTGAAGTTGTTCATACGAATATAATGATGTTCTCGTGAAGTTTCGAGTGAAAATCTGTAAAATGATACAATAACTAGACATTAAAAAACATACGATTTTTAATCTTTTTTCATCTGAAATACATAAAAACGCCCCCACACTATCCGTAAATAAATTGGTACGATAAGAACGCCTGATGAAAAGGTTATTATATTAGGCTTTGTACTATTTTACTATTTTACTTTTTTACTATGATTTATATGTCATAATAATTAATATCATCATTAAAATTGAAATCTTCTCGGACATTATATAATTGTTTTGTAAAATATAAAAAAAAATTGATATATTTTTCATGTTATAAAAGAGGGGGGGAATCGAGAGTTTCAAAAATCTACAAAGGGGGAGTATCATCAAAAATGGTTGGGAACCACTGGTATAATACAACCGGTTCGTTACACAGTAGACAGACGGGACAGTCATATCGTTCAGGGGGACGCGTCAAGGGTCACATCGTTTAATAATAATCGAGACGCGATTATTCGCACGGCGTCGTTTTAAACGAATCTCGCGGGCTTCGTTCAATAGTGATACTAATACGTCAAATGGCCAAGAAGTACAATATTACATTATTAAACGCGGTATAAAACACACAGAATATACTTAAAAAAAGGGCCTCCACATCTTGCTGCCACCGGTGACGACCTCTCCTCGGCGACCACGGAGTACCAACGCAAACCTGATCGACATTAAATGTTTTACAAATTTCGTACGAAACATCGTCCAGGACTCGTCGGTCCGACACGGTGTACGGGGTGAATACGACAAGTTTCACGGTGATCGAAATTCGAACAACACAAACGGTTACGAAAATCGAAAGGACGCGAACGGAATTCTCACGGCACTCGCCCTTTACAAATCATCGGGAAGCGACTGTGGCCGTGACGAAATAATATATTTATATCCGTGTTCGGTTCGAGCGTGTGATTAGCGTAACTCCGCGACCGTCACCGTTTCGGCGACCCGCGCGGCACGACGTAAATATTATTTATTCAAACGCGCGCACTCGGCGTTGCTAAGGTAACGTACAGATTAACCGCCGTGGTACGCGTTTGTCTGCGATCGGGTGCGTTTCGTCAATTGACCGACTTGAAAACCCTCCACCGTACCTGGCGTGTAATTGTGGGGGGGGGGTCGTATATGAACTTTTCGAGTTTTAAAATGCGAGCGCATTCGCAATAATAAAAAAAAAAAAAAATAAAAAAACTGTGTACACTCGCTTCAAAGAAATTATTCGACGCCGCTTATTATGAAATCCGTTAAGACGAATAGGTGCTCGTGCGACAGGGTAAATGGTATCTATTATTTATTCGATAATATTGTGATTTGTTTGCGAGACGCAAAGAAACACGAGTCACGAATAATCAAAATGAGAAAATTTATATTCAATGTGCCGTCTTGTGCTACGAGAAAATTTTCGTGCTTGGATAACAGTTTATTTTAAGAATAGCCGGTGGCCGCTCGTTTTAACGTATGTTACTGAACAAGGGAGGATGATGACAATGCCCTCCTCCGCCTTGAGCCACATCATATGTGACGTAGGTACCCACGGTTTTCAGCGTACCCACTTATTGTTTTACGACCCTGTCCCTGCCCCGAACACACGACGGTCCGAGTACGCTTGTTACATTATCATCGTCTTATTCCCATCTGTTTTCTCTCTCTCTCTCTCTCTTTCTCTCTCTGTTTCTCCCTCTGTCTCTCTTTCTTTCTCTCTCTCTCTCTCTCTCTCTCTCTCTCTCTCTCTCTCTCTCTCTCTCTCTCTCTACGTATAACCAAAGCCCTGATTTAAAACCAGTGTGGCCACAGGTCTAATTTTCCACTCCCATTAACATTCACGTTGAGTAAATTAATTTGAAAATTTTGATTTAAAAACTGCCGTTGAAAATATTATAATTTATAAATGATATCAAGAAAAAAAATACAAACATTAAAAAAATAAAATATGAAATAGCTTACAAATGTTTTCGACGAACATTTCTCGAAGTAAACATTTCTCGAATTACACGCTTGAGTGTGGCAACAAGTTTAAATAAAATACAATATCAATACATTTTTTGTTCGGTACGAATTCGTCGCCTTAGGCCCGGGCCTCACGGGCCTAGACCGAATTCCGGCCTTGCGTAAAACACCGTCTGGTCAAATCCGTCATGGCCGTCGATTACCGGCTGTACCAGAAGTAGCCAGACGCATCGTCCTCTGATCGTAACGTCTCATACGTGTCGTAACAGTGGTCCGTAACAGTAATCCGGTGCCGTTTCTCACTATTGGGACGAACGCGTAAATAATATGTTTTCTTCGGACGGTTTGAATTTTCGGGGGCAATATTTATCTGTTTGCTATTTATGTTTTTTTCTTCTAATAGTTTTTGTCCAACCTAGTCTTACGAATTTACGACATTATATTTCACCAAAAATTATCACTGATGTGAAACAAACACGTGGGGTTTATGTAATAAATTATTTCACCTTAAGTTTCAAGTTTAGTAATCAATTTACATACATTAATATGAGGCAGAGGACGGATTCCCTTAAGTGTGCACTATAATAACTTTATCATGGTTTCAAACACAACACGCATAACGTTTTCTGGAAGTCTCCTAACCTAACTCTTGAGTTTCGATTTTTACACATTTTAATCAACTATAAAATGTATTTTTAAATGTTGTCAATATCTTTCTTGTTGGCATGGAAAGTTTAAAGTATTTAATTGAGATGTTAGTAAACACGTTGGTTGGATTAAATTATTTGGAAATTCGTTTTCTATATTATTAATTATTGTGGCATAATTGATCGTTTCGTAAAGTAATATTATAAAACAAAAATCTTCAAAGATTTCATTGGTACTCGAAAATTAATTTATCGTTTTAATGCAATTTTAGTATGATATTATTACGTTTTAGATTAATTTGTCTGCAACTTAATTAAAGAAACGTAATATAGGTACCTATAGGTTATAATAATGCATTATATTATTTATAGTTTCTTAAAATGAATTATTAATAATATTATACACGCACCACATCAGTAGCGAAGTAAAAACAAATATTATGTAACCTTTAGGATATTCTTAAATTCATATTTAATATTATATTTTAAGTCGAAATTTTAAGCATAGTGATTAAAATATAAGCATGAAATGACTGTTTATCACCGCGTGGCTTACATCAAAAGATTCTGTATTTTTTCCTTTTAATTTAAGACCGCTCGCTGGTTGAAATGAAATAAATGAACCGTATGATGTGCACATATATAATTACGTATAATTTCCTCTCGAAATAATTGATCTTGAGTTTATGTTATGCAAACATCGTGTTTAATGTATTTGCACAATTTACAATTGTCGGTATTTATAGATTAACTGTATACGGATCGTTTGGATGGGACCAGACGTATTGTTGAGCTAACTTTACTAAAAACCGGACGATAACATTTTTTTTTTTTTTTTTTATTAGTATTAAATGGAAACAAAGGCTATTGGATTGAGAATTGTATGTGATTTTTTTCATTTAAAAACACTTTCGAACAATACAAAATAACCCATAGGGATAATTCTATTGATCGATTGAAAATCGTAAACGAGTTTAAAAGATGTCATTTTCGATTTACTCGGTAGCAAATAAAACTGCAAAGACCATTTGAAAAAAAAAAAACCAAAACAAAAAAAACTTAAATAGATATTTTATAAGCAAATAATTACAAGAAACCGATCAGCTCCGCTCTAAGTCGTTTTTGAGTGACATTGATTTATATTTTATTTTCATACATAATGTCACCAAAAGTACACATCGCCGTTTAATCATACTGTACTCGAGATACAATTTAACCACTTGTGGATGAAGAGATTATCCGAGCTTATATTAAATAGGTCAAGTATTGACCGAATCGTCTCGACAACACAAATATCCTTTTCAATAATTTAATAAACATTAAATATCAATTGTATAGTAACTTTAAAGGAGGTACGTTCCACGAAAATAAAATATAAATTTGAAATATATATATTCTAAAATCAAAGATTAGGAAAATTATTTAAAAACCGTGTGCTTATTTTGAGTGTTATTTCGACCGGTTCAGCTGATGATTTCAGTAACTCTCAGTCGAGACGGATTCATATCGAACTGTTCCCGCCGTCGCACGTCGTGTGAATAATTAAATGATTTTGTTTTCGTCATTTAAATCGTTACCCGTAGTCATCACTAATGTAAATATGTGTCTTTCAGCGTGTCATTCGTTTGTATTGTTGAGTGTGATATTGTGTTATAAATTATTATTAGTGCAAATAGCACTCGTTGTAATAGAGTAATGGAAACCGTAAATAAATTAAAAATTGATATGCTCAGCTCACCAAACTCATACTCCTTCGAATTGTATTGTTATTCTTTAATAATTAACTAATTATGATACCATGTTATATTATACTTTAATTGTTTTCATTGTTTACATTTACTATAATATGTATTGTATTATTAATGATTTTAATATTGTCGTTTATAGTAATTGGGCCTTGCCCGTTTAATACTAAATAAATAAATATAATAAATAAATAAATGCGACCCCGGAAAATCATTTCGATTTGTCGTGTTTATAGTAAAAACTCCCGTTCGTTTTTCCGTCATGCGATTAAGTTAACGACTGAGGTTGAATTCATCAATAACACTGTTATCAGTACTGGCGACACGGCCACTCCTCCGACTCGAAATGAATACGCCACATCTTCTACGTTATTCGCTCGTGTATTTCGTTTACTGTGCAGATGTGTGCACGTTATCTAATTATGTAATTAAATACGATTTTCGCAATCACACATTATTTCATCAACACGTCCGCCGTCGGATACAATTCCGTGCTGAGTTTGAGATTTACTAAACTGGCAGTTTTCAAACGAGAATTTTGTATGTGTTTTGGATTCTGAGCAAAGTATCTAATTATTTTATAATGATGCTTATTTTATCATTATTGTTTTTTTTTGCAAACACTTTTTTGGGTAGTTACAGTGATCCAAAAGTTTTATCCAGCAACTCTATAGGTCGAACATTGCATGTAAAATGAGCATGTAAAAGAAGTCATTTTTTTCTCTGGTCAATAGTTTTTCTAGACCTGAGGGAACTTTACCGAAAAATCCGAGAGAAAACGGTAAAATTTACCGTAAACGATACATTCACCAAATCGATTTTAGTTATTTAATCATTACTCTAAAACTAACGTTGTTAAAAGCTTGAAATTTTCACAATATATCAATAGAATATTCATACACAATTTACGAAAGTTAAAAAAAAACCGATAATTTTAGGGCTAAAAATAGACCATTAAAAATATTGAAGCATCCAAACATTATGAAGCTTTGAATACCAATAGAACTGAATAATTTGGAATATTTTGGAAAAAATAATTTCTCATTTTTCAAACAACACAATTTTCAACGGGTTTGATAAAAAAACACACTGACAATCAAACTAAAAATGTTTAAATGTATGACTGGTATCTTTTTTTTCATACTGAAGCTTCGTGTTTATGGCTGAGGAAATCATGCATTATTTCTTTAAAATTCAATAACCTCATCTCAATTATCTTACCCGTGGAGCGGAGTATACTCCACAGTTCGAAGTACAGTATTTTTTGATTGTTTTTTCCCTCGGTTATTATGTCTGTACAGAGTTTCGAAAAACTCCTCGTCAAAATAATTTTCGTAGATAGAGTCGTACGTATGTCGTCAAACTACACCTATATTGTGTATTTTTTGAAATTGTAATTATTAACTGCAGGGGTCGTGTCTAGTGACACATATTTTGGGTGGTGTACGTCTGCCATAATATTATGAATAATTTAAATAATACGTATCATCACGATGTTTTTTTTTTGTATTTCGTATCGTTTGAAATTAAAAAAATCGAACACATGCCAATACGAGATTTTTCGATCACCGGTACCCCGCCGCTCTGTGCGATTGACTCGTAGCACGGTTTTATGACGTTATCGATTCGCAACAGCGTTCATCTACACCAGTGATGCCCAACCTTTTTTCTCCGGCGGGCCACTTTGGAAAACAATTATCTTCAAACGGGCCACAAAGCAAAAAAGTACAAAAATAATTGTACGTATTAGACATGTTTTCATATCTTTTATTGCCTACTGAAAAGATTATGGATTGAGGTACACTTCGTAGGTACACATTAGTTTGATCAACTTTGAGGATATGAGCATTTAAATTTCAAACAGATTTTTCATTTTTGATTAAAGAAATACAAGCTCAAATTTCACATTAAAAATAAGTGTAAAACATTTTTATATAGTTTTTAGTTTTAAAATTATCATTATTATTGTATTTTTGAAATATTTATCTAAACAAATTCATAAATGAATAGAAAAAATATTTTGTTATTATTTTACCTTTTTTTTTCAAATTTGTTTTTATTTTAGAAAATTCGTATAGGGGGGCCCCATAGAATACCTTCGCGGGCCACATTTGGCCCGTGGGCCGCGGGTTGGGTACCAATGATCTACACGGTCCAGTGTTTTCGCGCACGCGTCGTGACGTGCGACCGTGATAAATCGCTCGACAACGGCGCAGACTTTGTCGAACGTTTCCCCGACAGTGTTATTGATTTTTATCGTTCGCGTGCGTGACCGCCGTAGTATCGCGGCGATTGTTAAACTTTAAACACAACTTTAACACATAAAACACAATCCTTGCACCGAAACCGGCTTAATTAATACGAGACGATATTTCTCATTGCCATCCGTGCACGTTTTATCCGGCGGGGTCCACTCCGTCACTCTTTCAAAACGTGATATTAATCGCCGGTATTACTGCACACTCGCGCGTTTCGCGTCGTAATTGCTATGTAATTCTTTAACTCGGAAGCACGGCGCGGACTTAAATCCGCCGCGATTTAAAACGAAAACGTCATGCACGACTAGTGCGCTTTTGGTGTCAAGTCGATTCGAACGTATCGTCGCGTTTTGCGTTTTCCGACACAATATTTTTACCGAAGACCCGCGATCACGGATATCATTCGAATCGTGTGCGTTCTTATACGGTCAGTGTTGGGAATAGATAACTAATAATTTATCTAGATAAAGATAAAGATAATTATAATGAATTGTATCTAGATAAAGATAAAAATTAGTTCATTTTTATCTAGATAAATTTGAGATAATTTCATGTTTAATTTTGAAAATATTCAGGATCTACGTACATCCTACAGGTAAGAGGTAAAAAAATAAAAATACATAATTTAAAACATTTAAAAATATATGTACTTTTTTAAATAATTTTCATAAAAGATGGCAAATCATTCTCTGACTTAAAATTAAAATAATAATACATTTCTGCAGTTTTTAACAAATTGTTGCGTATGGCTACTTCACTTTAATGATAGTACATATTATAATCTCTTTTCCTGGGCCTCCACACGAGTTTTTCTCAGTAATCTTTTCGATTAATTTAAAAAAAAAATGATGATAATAATAAAATAACATATTTAATTAAATATCCTTTTTTTTTCAGGCTATTTAAATAAATTACCTATCGAGATAGGTACTCATAGATAAATACAATTTTATCTAGATAAAGATAACGATAACTGAAAATAAATTTATCTAGATAAGATAAAAGATAAATAATTGTTATCTAGATAACTTATCTAGATAAATTTATTTAGATATTTCCCAACACTGTATACGGTAAAACGATTAATTATCCCCCCCTGGTTGACGGTGAGTCGTCGGTCTGTGTTTGATGTGTATCGCCAGTCTCCGATGAAACGATAACGTAACAACAAAACACATCCCTTATTATTATTATTATTATTATTATTATTATTATTATTATCATCATCATTATCGAATCGATGTGCCACGGGAAATCTCACTCGGGCCCACGGAATATTGTTATATTATTATTGCCACGTTCAGGTCTCCGTAATGTATCTCGCGTGAGACGTGAGGAGTCGCGATCGTACCGAGCCGCGGTTAGGTTAAATAATTCAATAATTTTCGTACCGTGGTGACTGAAGCCAAAGCGCAGGGCACTCGAAGCGAACACGGTTTCACTCGACAGTTTTTCCGTCTGCCAGTCTACACGACCTACACGTGTACACCGTATACGTTGTTCGGCGTTAGGTGAAATGCGTCCCATTTCCATAAAACTAGGTGAATTGCGTCCCTGTTGTAATTTAATACTAGGTATGTAACAAATACATAAAATATACTAAGTTAATATATTAGTTGAAATATAATTTACAAATTAAATAAAAAAAATCCAATAAGTATATTCAATAAATTTTCATACTAAACATTAATAACATTTGTAGGACAATTATTTAATTATTCGACAATTATGTATGTAAAAAATAGTAAAATTATTATAAAAGTATATTAAACTGGTTAAAATTTAAATGAAACGGCTTTGACGTATTCAAATCTGGTCAGTTATTTATTATTATATTCAATCATTTTTTCTCCAATATAATTTTCTTTTTCGTTAATTTGACGTGATTTTCTTTGTCTATTACTACGTATTTTTATGTATGTTTCGGATTGAATGTTTTTTTATAACATCAATACGATTGTAAATATTAGGATGACTAGAGATAAATAGATTATTTAATTTAGAGTGGAATGCCTTACAACTGTTGGTTGTCCGATTTCTTGTTGGTGTAAATTCAGCCCAGAGATTTGGTGGAAAACTTGCATCTTTTGTAACGTAAGTTTTAAATATGTAATCTATTTTCTAACATTTCAAAAAGTATCGGGGACGCAATTCACCTATCTGTGTATTACCATTTTTTTGGGGGGACGCAATTCACCGAACCCGCATTGTTCTCTGCCGAGTAATAGACTCGTGACAAACGGTTTTTGTTTTAGTTTTGTTTTGTTTTGTTTTTTTTTTTCAATGAAACCCAGTGTGTAATTATTGTTTATCGTCGATGTGGCCGTTTTGGTGGAAGACGACGGACAGAGCGGCGGTTGAAAAATTACACGACTGATGGTCGTGCTTATTCTTTTTAACCGCACTAGCACTTGGCTATCCGACCGGCGTTATTGTTATCCGGCTTCGGCGTTCTTTTTCGTTTCTTTTCGCGTTTCTCTTAATCTTTACAGATGATGAAACATTCGTTTCGCAGTGTTAATTTTGGGTATTTTTCATTTTGATTTTCCGCCCGTTGTCAGAGTGTGTATAGTGTGCATTAAGTGCCCGATCCCGGTTAAATCGCCTGGGTTTATAGATTGGCTTAGCGCGTCCGTCACGCGAACAATATCAAATAAATATATTCGAACGTCGACGAATCTGTAGTCATTACGGTCTCACCTTCTCCCCCCCCCCCGGCTCAAATCAACCACGTAAATATATTATTCTTAGTAGCATAAAACGGTTTGATACGAAACAGATCGATACAAATACTGTTTTTGTCGGTTTAAAATTAGTGTAAAAATGAAAAACGTAGATGATCGGTGGCTCTGTATTAAAATTTAAACAAACCTATACGAAACGAAAATTTCGTAACAGACAATTTGAAAACGATAGGTATGATCAGCGAGTATTTTCAGATTTGTTTTTGAAAATGATGATAACTAAGGTTCGGATTTTGAGGTGTAGTAAGTAATAAGAAGTAAGATGATGAAAAGACAATTCTCATAAACAAATGTGTTTCTTACAATTTCTATGCTAATGGATAGCTATCATTTTTGTCTTTTTTCGCATTTTTTTGCTCGAAAATTTTCCTTTTTTTATTTTTTGATATTTTATATGAAATTATTTATTTATTACATTAATTTTGAACATTTTTAGGACATCAATTTGTACGTGCTAAGGGAATAAGATATGGTGAAAAAATAAATTATGACATAAATTACGTTATGAATGGTATGTTTTAAAGAACTGATAATATTTTGAAAATATCCATATTATGAGTACTTTATTATTGGTGATATACGTACAAAGTGATATACGTTATATACGTCAAAAGGTCAAAAATATTAAGATCATTTTTATTGAAAAATATTTTTTTTTGTCTTTTTTAAATTTTTAGTATTTTTTTTTCATCATTTAAATTGCCTTCAAATCCGAACCCTGATGATACATATTACACTACTTCGTATAGAACTATACAACTTACGCGACGTCAATACCACCATTATTGATCGTCAGTTGGAGTGGTTAAAATCCGCTGTAGTCTTTTAATTTTTTTCATCAATATGTTATCCGGCGCGCTCATGTAGTTTGATACTTTGACGTGACTCCGTGGCGATGTGTGTGAATAATATACTCATTAAAATGTAAACGGCGTTGGCATAGAGCGTCCCAGTGTAATAGTTATAAAACTTTGCCCCGTTACATGGTCATAATACGTGTATTATACACTCGTGGCAATAAGAAAAAAAAAAGAAAGGCCTCTTCTTGTGTTTTGATCGTATTTTCAGTCATTTTCAAAACGTAAGTGTGTTACATTTTTTTGGTTTTTCGTTTACATTATTCACCCCTAAACAATATATTATATTCCTTAAAAGCGCAGAAATTATTGTTCTTGTTATTTTTATCACACGATTTATAACGACTCAATAAATACATGAATACACGTTATTTTTACTCTAAATTCTAGACTCTAGAGTTTAGATTGTCTCAGTTTCTGAAAACGAAACACATTTTCAATTATGACGCGTTTCAGACACTCGGATAAAAACAAAATATAGTGTCACGTCGTTCTATAATATATTTTGAACATTGAAAAATATATCGATTTGATGGTTTAGCCTTAAATTAATAATTTCTATATCCGTTTACCTGATACTTTTTTGACGATTTCAATTTAAACTGTAATTTCACTCCCAACTCGTCACACAGAAAACAATTTTATTCGTCGAGACATTTTTCCCTGCGAGAAGATCAATAAGTCATTTGAAATTCTTGATATTCATTATCCGATTAAATTCCTATTTACGCCGTAGACGCGTTTATTATCCACGAAACGTTATGCCTAAATTTAAAATTAATTTCCCGTCAATTTTTCTTTCAGCGTCGTCTTTCGTATTGAAAACTGTATTAACGGGGTTTCGCGTGTTTGTTAATGGACTCGCTCGAAAGAAATACGATTCCTGCCAAGTACAGACACAATGAACTATTGTAGTCGACGAGCACAGGACACGGTCAAACGACACTCGTGTTATCGAGACAAAAATATGGTGTTGTTTTTAATTTTTATACGAACACGTTTTTACAATTTTCCTAATGTCCAGTATTTTTTGCCCTCGACGCGACGGAACGTCAACTAAACTGAGCGCTAAATCTTTGCATAATGATGTAACGTAAACATTAATCCAAACAAAAAACATTTCCACGCGCTCGTGAACGATTTTCGTGCTCCTACTTTTTTTCACGAATATTTTCGTCGATCTTTTAGAAGTCCGAAAATCACACGTTTTGTTTTTTGATTGAAAATTCGGTGGCAAAGCGAAATCCGAATTTTATCTTTTGAAATATTTTTATTTAGTTTTTTCATTCGCGACTGGAATGATCCAAAGCTTTTAAAATGTCGTACGGTTTCAAAACGGTTTAGAATTTTTTCTGTTTCAACAAACACATTTTTCTGACAGCGATAAAAAAATAAATTCATTTTGTTTAAAAAAAAAAAATAATAATAATAACAATAATAATAAAACATTCAATTTATTTTTATGAGGTACACGAGGATACAATATCATAGAGGTCAATGCTGTTGCCTGGCGTTGTACGGTTTTCGCGTGTGTATGCTCGTAACAATAACATATAACTCCAAATGCGGCCAACAGAAAACAATGGAGGCAGGACGTGGTGACCCGTCTCGTGTTTCGCATTTTACCTCCAAGAACTATTTACTAGACAAATGACAAAATGTATAGTGTATCAAATTATTATTTGGCCGTTTCGATTTACCTCTGAATAATTCACGAATTTCAATGTTTTAGTGTACGATTTAAAACGCCATAATCCACAACTGGATTTTTTTTTATTGAAACAAATATTCATAGGTAGCTAAAATAATATTCAATTTTTTTTTTATCTTCGTGTTTTTAAAGTTTTTCAGTTTTTTTTATTAAACAACGATCATTTATAATTACTTGAAATTACCAAAGAAAATATCGATTTTTTTTTTTATTTCCAACATTATATATCAAAATGTAAAGTAGAGTGAAACTACTACACTAAAGTAGTGGTGTTATATATATATATATATATATATATATATATTATATTTTCGGAAAACGTCTTTTTTTTCTGATATTCTAATTTCCGAGTGTATACGTTTATTATTTAAATATCAAATAAAAAAAGCTCTTTTGCTTTTTTAAATATAATTATAAATGACAATTAATGATTGTCAGTTAAAAATTAAATTTAAATTTCAAAGAAAACTTTATAAATAAGAAAATGTTTATTTTTCTCGTGAAATTTTACTAATTGTACGATTAAATCCCATTAAAACACACGGTATCCGCGATGTGGTTAATATAACCACACGCATAATATATCGCTACATTAACGAAGGCGATTCGGCCACCGAGTACGGGGCACGCGTATAGGTCGAAAATAAGGGTGTGAATTGTTGAAATTCCCTTTCAGTCGTATCCGAATACGCGTGCGCGGCACTAACGACCGGCGGCACAGGTGCTCACAGTGTTTAATCACGGTCCGTTTGTCGAGGCGAGTGACGGCCGAGAAACTTTATGGCAAAAGAAAATTCCGATAACCGATATTGGTTTGTCCACGACACTCGTGTGAGTCGGTGACGGAAGGGCACTCGGTAGTAAATGTCGAGAGCGCTATACGTTATAGTGACAACGCGTAGGCGCAGATCCGAGGAAACACGAGAGAACCTAACTGGAGATAGGAATCCGCGTCATGTGTATTAATCGACGGTCACAATTGAAAGTTATGACCGACCGATAACGTGGCGTGTTTTAATAGAATGTCATAACTAGGGATGAAAAGTTATAGGAGCTAAAATAGACAAAATATGCATGCAAATATATTATTATAATATGCAATTTTTTTTTATAAATAAAAAACTTGTTTACAATAAATTAATATAAATAATTTTTAACTGAGTGATAAATTGACAATTTTATAAGTTTTGTAATATATTTAATAATTATTTTACATATTATATTTTACATTGACAACTCTACAATTGTCAAATTTGCTATCTGCATTTTTATTTTATTGTTTGTTGACTACAAACATATCAAATTTCATAAAGTAATACATTTTTCAAGTCAATTGTATTAAAAAAATCCACATAATTTTACTAAATATGCATTTTTATGCACAAAAAAAACATGAATATACAACTTTTAAGAAAACTACCAATATATGCAAAAATATACAAAATTTAAATACCAAATTTCAATTCATTAGGTTATAGAACAGATTTTTAGCTCACCTAGCTATAAATAGAAGATACAGAAAAAAATATACAAATCCTATCATATAACCTCTCATCCCTAGTCATAACGTTTTTATTGGCGAAGAAAAAAAAACACGTCGGTACAATTCGTTTTCAGTGCCTTGAGTACGGTAAATTTATTCAAAAATTGTATACTGCTCCGAAATTAATTTTTTAGGATTAATATCACGTCGTCACTAGCTTTTCCGTCGGTGTTATTTCCGACACGAAGCCGTGCACGTTTTATTCACACGACGCAGAAAAATCGACGTGACTCAATAAAATTCGTTTCACGAATTTGAACTATTTTGAAAACGAGCGACCGTCTTGTGTGAAGTGTGCATATTATTCTTCTTAACGACTCGAATATTATTTCGCATGAACTGACCGCCCGTCTAGTGCTGTCACGGAGGTGATGATAAATTAAAATTATTCAGTCTAAAACGTTAGACGAGTTTAAACGAAATGTCTCGTGGCCATAAACAAATGCACAGTGGTTTAAAATTGAAAAAAGGTGGCCTAAAATATTTAAGTGATTTAATATACACAAACTAAGTGTATTATATATTTTATTCATAAATTAAGTTATTTATAAATATATTCATACATACAATAAGTATAATTTTTAATTTTATTCAATTTCACTGCTGCAGCTATGCTCCTCTGATTCACTTTCTGTTTCACTGTCGCGGTCGTCGATAATAAGTAGATTTTTCACTGACTGATGTAATTTTCGCCTTTTCGTTTTTACTTCCTGAGTACTGCTGATTAATGGATCTGAAGATAACAAAAGACGATGAAAAATATCTGAGTTTATGTCCTCTCGTGATATCTTCGATTTCATGTACATGTCTAATTCAATAATTTCTTATCGGAAATAGAACAGATATGAGCAAAAAATCTAAACATAAATGGTTTTGGCGTATTATCTAGTTTTATTGTATGTATATATAAGCGTGACTATCGTTGACTAAATAACTTAAAATCGTAAAAGTCCTAAATACATATAAATAGTCTATTTGTAATTAATTGAGATCAACGTCTTACAAAGTCGTATACATAGTTTAATGTCTTAACTATAAACATAAATATTTGACAGCATATATATATATACAATATGATATATCCAAATATAAGATTAATTTTAACAATGAGTCGTTTAAAATTAACTTATAATTAGTATAACATTAATGACATTTTTAAATAAAAAAGAAATATTTTTCATCATAAATACCAATTTAGTGTGAGTAAAAATGGATGTTTAAAAAAAATTTGTATAACATATAATTCTAAAAGAAGTGTTTAATATATTTTTAAAACAAAATGTTTGAAATGTAATTGTTACAAAAAACATTTTTGGCCAATTTTTTTTCAATTTTAGACCACTGTGAAGCGTTTCGATAAAATATATTGCAAGTTCACATATTCAGTAGTTGATTGAAATAAAACGGTATTTATACTAATAGCACGTACGTAATTATCGTGTAATTAAGGTGGACAGGGTTTTGGGGGTGTTTAGCGCCCTTAGAACCACCCCTATGACTTTGTTTCTGAAACGACCGATCCCATCGTCGGGGGATAAAAACGTTTCGACGGAACATTACTCGTCGTCCGAACTGCACCTAACGGGTGACGCGCGTACTGCGAGTATAGACGGGGTCGTCTACTGTTTCGGCGACGTCAAAAATTATTTAATTAACGTACTCCGCTACGAAAAATGATAAAAAAAAAAAATAATAATAATATACAATTATACGTATAAATAAATAAAATGTGTACAGTTTAGTTAGTTATTTAAATAAAACAATTTTAAAATAAAAATATTGAAAAATCAAAAATTACAATAGAAAATAATAGACTTGTTTTAAACATACTAAAAATTTAGAATTAAGATTCATAATAAGGTAATACCAAAAATAACAATTATTTTGACATTATCAAGTTAAATTACTTGAATATAACTGTTATAACTATATCTGTTAATATATTCATAAAATAAATAATAATTAAACTAACTCCAAGAATAAATACTTATAAAAACATTGTTTAACACTACTTTGATGCTGATGGATGTTTTTTTTATACTCATATGGCATTAAGTTGAAGTACGTAGGCCCCAAGTAGTCCACAAATGATTGACCGAAAGATTTTTTGGGATATTTAACGGGAATATTAAAAACCGTAATTTCTCTTTTATTTTCAGAAAATGTGTTGATATTGATACCCGAAAAACGATCGATGTACAATGATATTGCACGGCGTACAATAGACGACGACATAGACCGTCACTAGACGGAGAAATAACCGCCGAGGGATTCGATTGTTGTCACTTGTTACTGTCGCGATCGACGACGATGACGACGACGAGAACACAACACCCGAATCATACTTGTCACAATACGGTTTTGTTTTGTTTTGTTCGCCGCGACTACTGAATCGCTTAATAATAATTTTTTCTCGGGAAGTCGCAGAAGAACTCAACTGAAGTCAACGTTAAAAGTGCGCAGATCGTCTCGCTTTTATCGTATTATTATTATTATTATTTTTATTTTTATTTTATTTTTTCCAAACTCGTGAAACATTAAAACTACGTCGGCGAAAGCTGCTCGGCGTCACGCGGAGAAAACGATAAATTAAAACGGGGTCATCGCGAGAGACTGCACGTCGTCGGCGAAACGTTGGGAAAAAGACGTGAAAAAATGCGATGGACGGATGACGGTCTCGAGTTTTTCATAACACACGACGTACACGTGTGGGCATAATACACTCGTAGAAAGAGGAGGGGGATTAATTTGACGATCGTATGTGTGTGAGTGGGAGAGAGATATCCACTGTTCGGAATACCTTTACGGACGCGAATTAAATAAATGCCTTTGCTCGTATCATACGATCAAAACACGCCGTGTACAATTCGTCTGGACGGCGTAATAGAATAAGGTGTATTTTATTTACACAACAGTAATGCGTGTTATACCTCTACGCGTTGTTGACGACTTTACGATCGGCACGACGTTTCACAGGTGATTTAAAGTTTTATGATTATTAAAAAACAAACAAAAAACAAATTTTAAATCATTCACTCTGTCCCGACGCACAATACACATTATGCATAACAATAATTTGATTGTATAGTTCAACATATTTTTATATTGAGCGCGAGAATTCAAAGATACGAAATAATACTATTTTGAAATTTACTTAACATCTCTTGTTTTCAAATAGTCTTTTCGGAAAATTCACAAAAAAAACTTTTGATTTTTTTATCAGCTGAGTTCAAATGTAACACAAAACTTGATTTATTTTCGTACATATGCATAGTATGTCGTCCGCCCACCCCCGTAAATATGCCACTGACGTCATCGACCCCGCACCCGAGTGATAAAGTTTACACCCACCCGTGTTCATTACAATATGTCAACGTACGACTCACGTGCGCAACGACGTGGGTTGATTAAACGTTTTATGCGCACACACACGAGTATACCGTACGTGAAAGTTGTGATGTGCACAACACTGGCGTGCGCATACCTCTATGGTGGCAGAGAGAGAGGGATGCGCAAACATTTTGGTTAGTCGTTTACTCAGGTCAGTGTCTGTAGAAATGTGTTTCTAAGGAGAAACTGTGTGAAACCAAAAAAAAAGGTCGTCCGTAGCAAAAAGTATATATTTCCAAAGCTCCAAAGTCCAGAAGCTAATGTTCGATCTCGTCGTCTTCGCATTTGAGAACCTATGCCATATTATATCTCATATTGAATGGGTAGGTATATTAATTATCTTCTGTATGCGATTTGTGCCAACGTTCATTATCGAATCAAAGTCAGTCTGTATTTCATTTTATATTTGATAATCACAGTGGTGATTTCGAAAAATCGTAAGTATTACGACATTGAAATATAACAGTGTGTGAGTAACGTGTTTCGAATTCAGAATAGCTGTGCGAGTGATTTTTGTTTCGTTCGACTCGAGTACACATTTATTATGATTTATTGTTGCCTCGATAACGACTGACTGTAACTGTGCATGAAATGTTTAGTATTTGTACATTAAATTTGAAAAAAATTCGGCTCGCGTGAGGAGTGCCGTGCTATTACGCGGGCCTAGACGCCTTGTGGTTTGTCCGGAAACGTGGACACTGTGGCTTTTTTCCCTGATTTTTACGTCCCTCGAAATGGACAACAGCCATTTAAACGGTCGCAGGGATCCTGTACGAATATTGTTGTCGGGCGACGGAAAACACACGGTCGCTCGTACCTGCGTGGCGACGTCGTTATAGTTGAAGATATCGCGATCGGCGTTGGCCGTTTTTGTCCGTCGTTGGCGGTTCGCGCCGTAGCCAGAATAACGACGTCAATTATTGTCATTTATCTCTGCGGCTCGACAAGAAAAAGGGATCGGAATCACGCCGCCGCCACGGTTCGAGCAGCGCTACGATATTCTAATTTATCAGATCCAATTATCGATTGTATAATAATATTTAATAAAAGGTATGCGCATGCGAACCGCGGACACAATCGTATTTACGAAAGAACTTTTCGACTGTTCCTCGTCGACTGTTCGTAAATAATTCAAAGACGGATTTCAGCCTAGGCCTAAGACGGACAATGTGTGTACAAGACAAAAAAACGTATTGTTTTTGTATAACATTTTTGTAGGTTGCGCATTAAAATATTGTTCAGGAGTATAATTTTTGTTTTCTTCGTTTCACTCAGAATCTAAAATACATTTTTCTCATGGTATTGTTAATAAATTCACATTTATTTATAAAACTGATATTTTATAAAAATTTTCATATAAATTTATTTTCAATATACACAAAGAAAATTATCAACAATTTAATTAATTTTTTTTTTTTTGAGGGATATGTCAAAGGAAGTGAAAATCAGATCGGGACCTATAATGACGGCACTTATGTAAAACCGACTTTATCCATAATGCGAGCTCGTTATCTATTCGATTAAGGTATTCGAGGGGTCAAAAAGGATCGAGGGTTTTAATTTTCATTCAATACGGGGGAGGGGGAAATAAGTTCAAAAAACGAGGTTGCGTTTTACAATGTGGGATGGCTTCGTATGCAGGATAGGTAGTAAAGGCTCGCCTATATGATATACACGTGAGCCGACCCAACAGTGATATTTATTTCTTTGACCATGTGATACCTGTGTCAGACGAAAAATGATTGAGGGAGAAAATCGTTTGAGTTAAATAGCTTCAAACGAGTATCGACGCAAAGGACGAGTGGCGATTGAATCAATAGTTTAAGTCATGAGTCAAAGAATATGGGCACTTATAAAATATAGGTATAGTGGTCAAAGACCGCAGCATATTTTACTATAAAAGAGAGAAAGAGATAAAGAGAGAGAGAGAGAGAGAGAGAGAGAGAGAGAGAGAGAGAGAGAGAGAGAGAGAGAGAGAGAGATGACCACGTCATCTGCTGAGTTTACGAGTAAAATTATCGTCGAGTATACCGATTGGCACTTGCAGTTTTTGGCCGTTCGCGGTTCGCGCCGTAGCTTAGTAAAAAAAAAACGACGTCATAATGCGCGCCAACTATCATCATTAATCTTTGAGACTCGACGAGAAGAACGTATCGGAAACGCTAGAATCGCAATGTTCGTTCACATCCCACCGTACAGTGTACTCCGTCGACGACAACGGCAACACGTCGACGTAGAAATCCGTTCCGCATTACCGATCGCAGTATATTATACGGTATGCGCGCGCTAACCGGACGACGATAATAATTTATGGAATAAACTCCCCGATCGTTCGTCGCCATCTGTCCGTAATGCGAGCTCGGATGACGGATCGTTCTCGAAGTACGAGATTATTCGAGAGAAGAAAAAACGAATAATAATATTGATTAATGAAATAAATTCAATATAACTTTTGTAGGAAGGAAGTCTAGGTGAGGTGCGGCGTGGACCGTTTTTTATGGAAACTGAACGGTTTTTGTTAATACGTAGTATCGACGTTTCGTGAGACAAACTATAGGTACGGTAACCTAGACTAAGGAAGTCGACTTATTTTTTTTAAATCGTCAAGTAGAGTTAATACAGAAAAATTGAGTTATGTGTAAAGTTAAAAGTTAGTTCTCTTTTTTTAACTTTATATAGTAACCATTTAAATAGAAAAAAAGTAACTGAACTGAGTTGCAAATCAGTTATTTTTTCTTTTTCACTTAATTGTATGTATCTCTTAACAAAACGCAATAAACAACTTTCATTGAAGTACTTTCATTGATGCGAACAATTTCACGAAATAATGATTATACAAAAATAATCTTGTGTAATCTTTAATCTAATTTTATGAATTATCATATTTTCATTTTTTTTTCTAGTGTAAAAACTATCATTTGTACAAAAAACAAAGTAACTCGTTAACTAACTTAGTTAAAAGTAACTCGACTAGAACTTTTTAAATCGTTTATGTCCAGCTTTGTCAATAACAGTAATGTTAGGTGAATAATACGAGTATTTGACATAAAATCGTATTTAACGGCAGAAGAGATTCAAGATAGAGAGGTCGTAAGATAAAAATATATAAACTGAGGAAGAGAGAGAGAGAGAGAGAGAGAGAGAGAGAGAGAGAGAGAGAGAGAGAAAGTATTTGTGACTCAACGCGTGATTTGGAAAAGTCCACGAGTAAAGTTTCTCGGGAAAAATTTAAATGCACAACGAAACTCACTCACAGATATGTCAGTCAAACGGGACAAAGCAGACGGTGGTGAGACTTTCTGTAGTGTTTATTCAATACGCACTTGTGGTATGATAAAATATAGTTGCACCGTGGTGGTGGTAATCCGACCCGGTTTCAGGAGACGATACAGCGTACGCGGTTAAAACTTTTTGACGGGAGGAAACTATTTGATCGAAAACGAATAAATTATAAATGTGGACGGGTGCCGCGTGTGAGATGGTTGTGTCTTACCGTGGGACGGTTACGTTTGCGGACAGCTAGTAAAAGACTCACGTAAACCGTACAAGCACGACCCGACGCGACAGGGATCCCTATTCCCTTGACGACGTCCCATACCCGTGTTGGACGAAAAATGATCGACGGAGAAAATTGTCGAAGCTGAATTTGTTTCATAAACAGGGTAGCGGTCGGATTCCCTTTGTCTCGTGCGGATCAATATTATTAGCACCAAGAGTTCAGTTTATTGTAATATATTTTATATTAATTAACTATCTGAACAAAACCCGGTCTCTCTGGAGCGGTTCGTGATAGTATTTTTATTTATTTTTTTTATTTTTTTTTCCGTTTTTATAATTTTCTTATGATAAATTTATAATAACGTGAAAGTTACATTAGACATTTCTCTTGAATTCTTTATGATCCAGAAGCCATGCGAGGAAGTCGAACAGATCGTGGAAAAATGTCTTAGCTCAAAACGAATTTCCACGGAAACTTTGGGCGGCGATAGAATCAATAGTTAAAGCCATAAGTCAAATGTTAACGCACACTTTGTTTTAACAAATATAGATACAGTGGTCAAAGACTGCAAAGTTTTACCGAAATGAGAGAGAGAGAGAGAGAGAGAGAGAGAGAGAGAGAGAGAGAGAGAGAGAGAGAGAGAGAGAGTAAAAAGGATATAAACCACGTGATCCGCGAAATTTACGAGTAAAGTTTTCCAAAAAACAAAATGAACCATGACGTCACCGAGTGACGGAAACGTCACCGCACTTTACGGTCGAGTAGTAGAGTTAGACGAGGGGGAGAGGAAGAGGACCCAGTGTTTGTTTGGTTCTTGAACAACAATACGATACGATTCTGCCGATACGATTATCCGCTGCTAGGCGTCCGGAGACGGTTTACGGCCGTGAAAACTTTTCTACCGGCACGACCGACTCGCGGACAGAATCGTCACTGCACGGAGCACGTCGTTCGCCGCGGTCCGGTCGCGCGACCATCCACCGCCGACGGATTACACCGGCGGCGACCGTGGCGTGTTTAAATCGCATCCCAAATAAATCGACTTCTGCGTATTGTTTTCATATTGTTTTCGAGAGAATAGAATTTGTTCGAGGACAGGCCTACGACAGACCTACGCGTACGAAGGACCCGTGCACGCGGGTGGGGGGGTCGTTTCGCGTCGTGAATATTCCAATGAGCCGACCAAAAAAAAAAAAAAAAAACAAAACAAAAAAAACACGCGACTTGGTTCGGTCCGCCGAAACGCGTACGGCTCGTTTCACACTTATACGGTTTGATTCGGTTCGGTGCGTATTTGATTCGTTTTCGGTAGCCGCCGGAAAAGTGTGAAATGGTGATACGGTGTGTGTTCGGTACCTAAAACATAACTGATAGGACCGAAAGCCCCCTCGACACGGATCGGTTTCGTTCGGTTTCCATTCGGGTCCAGAGTTAACAAAAGCAATTGGTCGTTTTCTCAAACATACGGTTTAGTTTCGGTTCGGTCACGTTTTCGGCAAGGGAAAATATTATTTCATTTTCATTTTCTCATTTTAAATTTTATAATTTACATTTGGCAAGTGTAATTCATCAAATGATGTCGTAGACGTCCTGAAGTAATTTGAAAATTTGTCTCCGTGCTCCCTTAATTTCGGAAAAAGGGTATAAAATGCAACGAATTCCACCCGTTTGGTGAGGATAGGGTGTACTCAGTGCAGTCGATTATTCCTCTTTCGTTTTTTGATTCTTCTATAGAGAAATAACATGGCAGCAATTTGTCTTTTCTCCATAGTGAGCATTGTGGTAAAAGTGAATAAAAAATTCAGTACTGCGTATTCGATGATTCGGTCGTGAAATCAACCCTTATACCTGGGGTCTTCAACCTTTTTTTGGAGAGGGCCAGAGATTATTTTCTATAAATCTCGCGGGCCGCATCCGTAGTAAAAACACGTGTTTTACACTGAAATTCAGTTTTACTATTACAATTTGTATGATTAAATTTTAAATTACAAACTATTATTACTATCATTATAACAGCCAACATTTATAACGTGTAAGAAGCGTAATTAAATTTTTTTTTATCGCACTTTCCCCAATTTTTTCAATATCGGTGGCTCATGGCGGTTTTAATTTTATCGAAATAGAAAAGATGCATGCTATATTTCAAATGTGATCGCGGGCCGCAAATAATGACAAAACGGGCCACATGCGGCCCGCGGGTTGAAGACCCCTGCCTTATACTAACCGAGTGTGTGTGTGAAAAGTTTTCATTCGTTTTAGGCGCTACTAAAAACGAACCGAATACGCACCGAATCGAATCAAACCGTATAAGTGTGAAACGAGCCTACGTGTCCGGTTGACGCCCGAAAATCTCGATCCGACAAACCGCGACACACACACACTCACACACACACACACACAGACACACAGACATACACACACACACACACACACACACACACACACACACACACACACACACACACCTGTAGTACACGACCGTCGGACTGCGTGTCATAATATTATGCACCCGTCATAACACTGCTATGGTCGCATGCGTACGCCGTACGCGGTAATTGAGAATTATAATACGTGCGAGCGGTGGGTGTGGGGGTGTGCGTCTGTTTTCGGACATCAACGTAATTAATTTGGTCGCGGCGCGCGTTAATTAAACAGAAAACAAATTAAATTAAAAACGCCATCGAGGGCTTCGCGCGCACGTGGGGAGAGGAAACGAGAAATTTAATAACGCGAAAAACACACGTTACAACGCGACTACGTGCACTATTCGTGTTATTACGTTCATATATTTTCTAAATTAGTTCGGACCGGAGGAGACGTCGTCGCGTTTGCGTACTACGTCCGTTTGTTACGAACAGATTTCCGCCGCGAGTTTATCATTTTTTTTTTTTTTCAAATCATTTCACGAAAAATCGATTTACATTGAACGGCGGCGTGAAAAAAAAGTGAACGCCATCGATATTTCTATAAACGATGTTTTATTTTTTTTTTTCGATGGGTTAGCAAAAGTTTATTCGTTTTTCGTTATACAGAAACATAGATAGGCCGTGTTTTTTTTTTTTTTTTATACCATAATAATATTCACGGACGATTTATTTCATTAAATAGGATACGACACGAACACGGTTAATTTTCATCGTCATGTATTTTAAAAATCGTTTCATAATATCAGAACAATCTATTACGTTTCTGCAATGACGTGGTTTTGTTCTGAAATAATAAACGAGTGTTACGCATAATATATAAAAATAAAAATAAAACAATATCGTAGAGACGTGTTATCGCTACGAAACGAATTAATACCCGTGATGATTAACATAAATAAACAAAAAAAAAAAAAATGCCCAAAAGCTTTTAGCTTTGAATCTCGGTCGATTCACAGTACACCGAGTGATCGGATTAAGTTTTGTATTACGAGGTGTAGGCCGTTTGTCTCTGAAAACGACGAATCTCGTCGGTAACGCGTATACGCGTGTACCGTGCGCTTGTGTCTGGTTCGAGTGAACAAGTCGAACGCACTTACCTGTGTGCTTACGCTAATCGCGTGTTTAAATGTTTCGATACGTGATCGGAAGCTGTGCGCGTATGCCCCGTACTTGAACGAGTGGAAGAGCTCTGTGCGTCATGGTTTGTGTATCTTTTACGTATCGAAATATATCGAATGCAATCAATAGAATGATACGATAAGATTTGTAATTCAACGGATTCAACAAATCATTCGACCGACAATTACGTACGGTATCCGACTTTAGGGAACAACTAAAAAATCAAACTTAAATAAACTCGAAACCTTTCAATCCATAAGCCTCCGCCTTCCAAACAAATTCTTCATGGTGTGTCGGTAATCTTAAGCTGCACAATGACTTAAAAATTCCAACCCTCCTCACTCTTACATCCAGTCACGATAAAAAATGTCATAAAAATACTTTTAATCATCCCAATACTCTCATCGCTAATTTATCCTCTCTCACACTTCCCAACTCATCGTATCAAAACGCAGCCTGCTAAAAAAAAAAAAAAAAAAAAAAAAAAAAAAAAACTTAATATCAAATAGTAAATAATAAATAAAATCTCCTAATTGAAGTAGTGTCACTGGGCACCCCCCTTCAGTCACGCTACCATGACTTGTAAATATTTTATCAAAATTGCTTATTGTTCAAAACAAATTTACAGATTGTATATTATCTTTTATAATAATAATACAAAAAAAAAATCAACGGAAAACCGATTTATACGATGACATTATATAATATGTACAGTGAACAAATAAACAAGCAGAAAAATGTGTATGAAAATAAAAATGTAACATGGATTGTTATTGATTTTGTTTCGATAAACTATTGGTTTGTATTTTGAAAAAATATTGTGGAGAAGTTCAAACTCAATACATACTTCGTGACTGATGACGTAAAAGACATAAAAGAAATGCGATGGCGAAACGTGTCGTATTTTTACATAGAAATGAATCGGTCAAACGGAGGAAGAAAATAAATCGTTTAAATACCAGATTAGTTAATATCGATTTCAAATATATATAGCATGTTAGTTTGTTACTCGGGAATTTTTTTTTTTTTTTAAGAAATATCTCTGATGATTTAAGTATATTAACAATTATTATGTTTTTTTTTTTTCATAATGATAGATATTAGATAATATGTTTATAGTCACAATATATTAAAATTAATTATTATCATAATTTGTTCGATGATTTCTTTTTACGACGTCTAAAAATACATTAATGCATTAGCTACGGGGTCGAAATAAACTAGGGCAAAGTCGTATACACAATAATATATTGTTATCCTTCATTTGAAATCAGGTTTCAAATAGCCGCTACGGTCGTTACGTCTAGGAAATCCTAATTCGACGATTGTATATTTTTACGATCACAGAGCCTATACACACGAGTACGTTTCCACTGCACGTCTTCTTTCCACTCGTGGCTTTTATCGTGCTTTCTTTCTCGTTATCTCTCGTGTCCTTCGATTTTTTCAGCCTCCTAATCTTTTTTCCTTTTCAATGAAACGTCTCGACTTCGTTTAATCCCTCATTTAATCCCTCATAACACGCGACCGCGAATGCACGCAGACCTGCAAGTTCAACGTCATCCGTAATCATTTTTCGAGTAAATATAGTTCTTTTTTCTTTTTATGTTTTGGACTCGTATTCGAATCGACGCACATCGGCCATATTAATAAGGACGTTGTTATATTCGTATTTTCGGTCGTTTTCGTTTCTGTTTCGTCGTTAATTCCCCGCCGCAGTCACTCGTTTTAATACTGGTAAAACATTAGGACGACACTCGCAGTAGTCGCGAATCAATCTCGAGGGCCGTAGTTTTGGTTTGATAACCGTCACCCCGTGAGATCGAGCAAATAGTTGCACGACGGTCAACACGCTCTGTACACTGTTCGATCGTGAAACGATCAAACGCACTCCGCGAATCGTGATCTGAGGTCCGATGAAACTAATAATTGATCGAACGCACTTCGTACTCGTGTTATAACCATTTCCACGCGAACGCGGTTAGGATTTTTTAGCTGAGCCATGCACGTATAAAACACGCGTTCAGTATGTCATAAATATAATGCCGTGTTCTCACCAAAAGCAACTTATGACGGTAACGCAACCGCGGCGCAACGCAACATGTATTTTTAAATTGACGTGTTCTCACAGGTCGCAACAGGACTGGAAAACAACTGTTTGAAAACTATTTTTGAGCAACTTGACGTGTCAGTCTCTTTTG
Organism: Therioaphis trifolii; assembly: GCA_027580255.1. Lineage (NCBI taxonomy): Eukaryota > Metazoa > Arthropoda > Insecta > Hemiptera > Aphididae > Therioaphis > Therioaphis trifolii. Next base: position 20,940,011 of record CM050408.1, read on the forward strand.
TCTAGTTGCTAGTGTGAATAGTTCGATTTTGTGAATAATTTAATTATTTGATTATTACCTACTGTGGTTTATAATCAATTTCATATTTTGTTAATAATTTATTTAAAAAATATGGCAAATATGGCAAATGAACAAGAAGAAAATATGGCATTCCTACAACTTATAGAAAGTCACCCATGTCTTTATGATGTAACATCATCTAATTACACTCGACAAGACATAAAAGAAAAAGCATGGAACGACATTTCAAAAAAAAATTTTTGTTTTTTGTTTTTTATACCTCAAATACATAAATGCTACAACCATATCCTCATCGGATGAAGACATTTTGATAACTGAATATGCATTGAAGTTTCATATTAATTTTTTAGATGAGAACAACTGGGCAACTCAACTACAACTAGACTCGAATCTCTATCGCGTTGCCGTCATCAGTTGCTTTTGGTGAGAACGCGGCCTAACGATACATAATATTATACTAATCGGTATACGTTTAAACAAGATTACTCCATTTCGCAGATGCCGCCAAATAATAATGTTTATTACATTTGTCCTTTTTTCGAGAGTTGATTTTCTTAAACAATATAAAAATTAAATCACGATCAACCCCTCGTCTATAATTGTATCCTTAGGTTAATATTAGTAGTTGGGTAGTAAAATAATGATTTGGTGTTTAGATACAATATTTAACGATTGGTTTTTTTATTTATTATAAAGTAAACAACCAGGTACATTTTTTCGTGTCTTCACATTTGTTAAAAAAAAAAAAAAAAAAACACACACATATTTTTTAGTTAATTTTCGTTTACCATTTTAAATTAAAATTTTACGAGTTTCATTTGTCCATTGTGTTCAATGTTAGGGTTGAATAATTAAACACAATGCAACTTGTAATCTATTGTTATGAATAACCTACCTTGATTCTTCCACACTTATGATTTTGAAGCTTAAAACCTATTTTTTTTTTTTACGAAAAAACATGAAAATTTTAACCGAGTTTTGTAAATATGTTTTCCCGTTCTAACTTTTAATCGGAGGTTATTTTTTTCTTTAACTTGTACACACCTTTGATAATATATGATTATTTTTTTATCGATTCAGATCAACCACAATATCTATACATTTATATATGTACAATAATTATTTCAAACTTACAAAGTTCTGTTTAACGTTAATTGCTTGATTTTACTCTGTAAAACGATCCCATCGTTAAGGTTATCGCGCTAAATGAGTTCTTAGATCTTGTGATGGTTTTTAATTTGAAAAGTGTAGGAGCATGTATCAAAAAAAATACATTGACTTCTTTCACATCAAAATAATCAAAATACCTATTACTTTACGTATAATAAGATCGACTTTGAATTACGTTTTAATCGATTTAAAGTACAATTAAAATAGATATAGAGTATGCGATTTCATACATTTTGTGTAGGAATTAGAGGAGATTTTCGTTATTCGGTTATTTTACTTGTGTATAGAATATAACTGTTGGTGTTTATCTTCAATGTCGAAATACCACGGTTTTAAATCAGGAAGCGCGATCATTAATTAGTTATAATTAGTTAATTAGTTTATAATTTAAACAACAACATCATATCGAATTGAATATTAAACGCAAGCGTGACTTAGTTAAATATTATTTATCCGCAGATTAAATGTTCGATGCAAACGCGATTGTTTTAAAATCAAATCGAGAGAGAAACCAGTAATTATGTTCGAGAAAAACCACGACATATATTTCATTAAATTGTGGTGTATCGTCCAATATTAATGATCATATCTACGTCTGTAAGCTCTTGAATAGGAAAATGTAATATCACGGTCTAAAGCCTCGGATCGTATAATGTGTAAGTCTCAATGTTCTTACCACATGGAATATGGTCGTAATAAATTAAATTTACTCAAGTCGGTGCGATTAACGGGGCATAATTTTATTAAACCCGTGTTCCCCACGAGCTCGTATTCATTAATAATAATCATTTACAAAAATTAAGTGGTCTGAAATAAGCGAATTTAATTGAGTAGAAGAACTGATGCAACGATATAACGATAACCAGTCGTTGGTCATTGATTAAAAATAACAAGCGTGAAAATAGCAATGTTTTTTTTTTTTTTTTTTTAAATATCTTATATTTTCGTAATTTATTTCGATGTTATAAAAAAATTAATTTCTCAAAAAATTAAAATTACAAACATCGCAATATTGTTCAAAACTCGAACAGAAATAACTTTGCTTAACAGTACAGATTGGCGTTTATGATTTTTAAAAACTCATTTTAAAAATGTTTCATTATTCATCAAATATAATATTATCTGTTTTTCCGGTGAATGATCGATTCAAATAACGATACAATTATGATTTAGGATAATTTAAATTGAACGGACAGTAATTTCTGTCTGCCGTTACCAGGCACTCGTGTATTAAATTGCATGTATTTTCCTTAAAGTTTAACGGTGTTTTATAGCGGTGCGGTAGGTTGAAAACTATTTAGGAAATTGAGGAGTATCCATCCTACTTGCTTCCGGTGGTACCCCTCGAAAAGGAATATCCTACTTCACGCGAGCACCTTAAATAAATAAATTATTTATACGTATCAACCGTTAAGTGCACTTATTTTTTAATGTTAATCACAATGTCCCAGCACCCTCGGTGCTTCAACGGAATGAATAGGAATAAAATAAAATACACGGAGCTCATAAACGATTGAATCACTCGATGCGATAAAGTTACGTTTCAGCGTTAAATACCCCATGCCATCAATAATCGAAATTATGTTACTCAGTGAGGATGTGACTTCGTGGAATAATGTATATACTGTTCGGTGTTCATGACCGTGCATGTATTGCATAATTGTATAGGAATAGATATTTTGGTTTTTTTTTTTTTTTTTTTTTTTATGTTATTTCCACGAAAATAATTATATTATCAGAAGGTACGTTGAAAAAAGATCGATTCAACTCCTGCTCCAATTTTCAAAAGTAAAAATAAAAAAAATTGAATAATGTTGACCAATATGTAAAAAAAAAACACATTGAAAGTTTTAATATTTTTTTTTTTTTTTTTTTTTTTTTTTTTAAAGGTAAAAGCATTGCATAATTAATTATGTTTGTTTTATCACTTTGGATCAATGTAATGTTAAATCGATTTAAAATTTTCATTCGGAATAAATGCTTCACTTTTTTTTTTCGTTTACATAGTGTTAATTACTCTTCCGTCCAGTGATTGAGTTTTTCTCAGGCATTTTCACGCACAGTTCAGGACAGTCAGATACCACTTATTAACTAACTAACAACCATTACGGGCAAACACTGAATTATGAACGTCGGTTATATCGAGTTGTATTGATAACAATATGTGTCCCTTATTCATAACAATGGAATTAATTTCGTTTTGTTTCGAATACTTATTATTTACTATAATTAAATCGTCTAAATGAACTTCAAATTAGACTATTTAATTTCAGAGTTATAAAAAAGTCAGGGATGCAACTCTTGCGCGCATATTATAACCGCTCCGCGAACCCGTTAACAAAGTTAAATGCAATTAAAGTTTTGCAATTTCCATTTGGCTGTTCGGGATTTCCGCAGTCACGGCGTGTTCATTAGCATTTCGGCGATTGTTTTTTCCTTCCGTCCGCCCGGATACGCGTGATGTTTTTGAAAAATCCCAACTACGGGCAGTCGTTTCCGACGGGATCCGGAATCCCCTGCCGGTTTAGGATTTCCAAATCATAACCGTAATAGCAATTATAATAATAATAATAATAATAATTTGTCACGTCACGCCGCACGTCATTAGCACACGCCGAAAACGTGATTTGATTGTTTACGAAGCCCGTGACCCTGTAACCGTGATAACGCATTTTGGGACCCTGCACGCGTCGGGTGCACGTCCGCGGCGGACGCCATAAATATTCCGCAACTACCTCGCGGGAAACGAATTATTATTATTATAATTATTATTATTTGAATATTTTGATCCGCCGTGTGACAGACGCGTCCGGACGCCGGCCGTGTTCGACGTGTTTTAACGTTACGATTTACGGGACCTCGCTACGGTCATTAGTTAAGGAGCAACGTTTAGGCAATTTCTAATCTAGTCTTGGCCTCACAGTATCTATGTGTTAGTCGTAAGTGATTATTAGTGTGAGTGAAATTCAATGAGGGTTTCTTGGTAACCGTTAATTGTCAACCGTTGCCGCGGACCGGCTGGAGCCGCCGACACCGACAGATGCGACTCTTGTACGCGCATGCACATGTCGATAATTCGATAACAATTTACAATTCACTGTACGAATTTTATGACAACTTATTTATTGATTTGACAAAATTTAAGTTGGTTAACGTCGTCTGATTTTGATTCTGAAAAAATATTTGAATTCTGCAGAAAACTGTCATTAGATCGTACTAAACACTTTCTGTTTTTAATTATTTTGATTTTAATTTTAATTATGATTTGAAAAAAAATCGTATTTTCAAGTTTTTAAATACAATTCATGATCATACAAAAATTTAATTTTTACAAAGTATTTCGTAGGATCTATAGACTATTTTCTGGGGAGTTCAATTTTTTTTTCCAGAATCATAATCGGACATCGTAAACTAACTTCAATTTTGTCAAAACCTAAGGCCTTTTGAGCTAAAATTGACGGCAATAGCGAGGCCCCTTGATAATATTATGTTCTCGGGCAGCCGTAGCGCGCGGGATTTCGACGGCCGTCGATTTCGACGCGTGTCACGGGCGGGAGCCATTAACTGCATTAGCGTCGACGACGTGTGACGACTAACGCGAGACGTGTGATATTTTGTAATGTACAATGACACGCGATGTTTTATGTTGTCGAATTCGGCCTAATGAGCGGTCGTGTCCGCCCCGCGCGCCCGTCTCGTATTGTATTTCCGGGCGTGTTGTGCGCGACGAGTCGTGTTCCACCACCAGCCACCACCGCTTCCACCACCACCATCACCCCTTTTGGGTACCTGAAAACGCACTAAATGTCAACGGCGGGATTTATGGGAAAAGTCCCCCCGGTCGGCAGCATCATATCAGTTGTCGGGCTCGCCGCGTCGGATCGAAACGTTTGACCGGAGTGTGAAAAACATTTAAAAAAAAAAACGCGATAATCCGAATCGGCGAGTCAGTCGTACACCCCGTGGACGGCGTGTGAAATATCGTCAAATTTTTTGCCGTCGACGAGACGCGAGCGAGGTCGATAAAGCCCGTTCGACGTGTTATGTGATCACATTTTTTCTTTGTGTTTCGAGCGACGAATGATGCCCGGCCGGCACAGTTGAATTCGTCACTGCTGTCGAAAACGTACGCGCATACTAATGGACACCATTAGTACTTTTCACGCATGACACGCGAATTCACAGGGGTTTCACGGCGGAATTATCGGGATTCGAGCCGTCACACAGTGGTTTAAAATTGAAAAAAGGTGGCCAAAAATATTTAAGTGATTTAATATACACAAACTAAGTATATTATATATTTTATTCATAAAACAAGTTATTTATAAATATATTCATGCATACAATAAGTATAATTTTTAATTTTATTCAATTTCACTGCTGCACTTTGCTCCTCTGATTCACTTTCTGTTTCACTGACTGATGTAATTTTCGCCTTTTCGGTTTTACTTCCTGAGTACTGCTGATTAATGGATCTGAAGATAACAAAAGACGATGAAAAATATCTGAGTTTATTGTCCTCTCGTGATAATATCTTCGATTTCATGTACATGTCTAATTCAATAATTTCTCATCGGAAATAGAACAGATATGAGCAAAAAATCTAAACATAAATGGTTTCGGTGTATTATCTAGTTTTATTGTATGTATATATAAGCGTGACTATCGTTGACTAAATAACTTAAAATCGTAAAAGTCCTTAATACTTATAAATAGTCTATTTGTAATTAATTGAGATCAACGTCTTACAAAGTCGTATACATAGTTTAATGTCTTAATTATAAACATAAATATTTGACAGCATATACATACAATATAATATATCCAAATATAAGATTAATTTTAACAATGAGTCGTTTAAAATTATCATATAATTAGTATAAAATTAATGACATTTTTAAATAAAAAAGAAACATTTTTCATCATGAATACCAATTTGGTGTGAGTAAAAATGAATATTTAAAAAAAATTGTTATAACATATAATTCTAAAAGAAGTGTTTAACACATTTTTAAAACAAAATGTTTGAAATGTAATTGTTACAAATAAACATTTCTGGCCACTTTTTTTCAATTTTAGACTACTGTGCGTCATAGCGTTCACGAGCGGGACGAGCGATCTGTCGTGAAATTCGTTTTGCCGCTCCTGGACTCGGCGGTGGCAACGTTGCCGTTCGTCCGAACCGATGGACTCGGTTCACGTTCACTCGCTGGTCTTCTTCACTCGTCCCTGTAGTGTTACTCGACCTAGAATTAGAATCTGCTCTAAGGACGGTTCCTCTTCGTTCGTTTCGATCACGCGTTTGATCGCTCCATCGAGTTTAATGTCTCGGTTGGGTTTCGGTCGGGTTTCGGCCTTAGAAATATTACACGCGTAGTCGTCGGTCAAGACGAGACGTCAAACCGAAAGTTCTCGTTGTCGACTATCGATAGTCGGAATTTGGTCGATTTTTATATTTTTGTATTTTTTTTTTAATTTTTTTTTTTCTTAGTAGAAAATTCTTACACCATGTTGAGCTCAAAAAACTTTATGAAAAACTTCAAAAAGTAGTGGTTACCGAATTTTTAGAGTCGAGGAACTTAAGAAATAATTGAATACTTGGAATAAACGGTAATAAAATACAATATCGAATAACATACGTTTAATGATTATATTATTGTACCATATAGAGTCTCTGTATCAGGGACTGGAACCCTTATGATTTTATCGGTTTCGGTTCTCAAAAATCCAAAATTTCGGTTTCGGTTCTGGTTTCAGTTTTCAAAAATATCAAATTTCGGTTTCGGTTTCGGGAAAGTTGTCTAGAGAAAGCGGTCGCCATCTCCCCTGTGCAGTAATAACCCTTCCTTCCCAAGTAACAACTTCTCTTAGGTGCAAACCAACCCTCGGGTTGTAGAAAAAAAAAAAATGTATAAATACGTCGTGTCGTTTGCCTGTAGTCGCCACCTATATCACTGTAATGCGTAGTTGCTGTAGAATACGCCATAGATGCGAGAGTTCGTCTAGTGTAGTAACGTACTCGGAGAACTGTGATATACGTATTATTATATCGACGTTGTACAACGTCACGTTTCGTGTGTTTTGTCCTCTTGTGCGTTATGTGTATACGAGTACACCCCTTCGTTTACGACGTACCTGTATGTATTATAATATTCTACGGACGGGTATAGTGTCGTGTATTTATTTAATTTACGGAGTCGAGAGTGATGTGTCCGGACAGTTAATCGACATAATATCCTGTACCACGCGCCTATAATATAATAATATGGTGTAAGACACTGTGACTGGCCCCGACACACACACACGGATGTAATCGTGTTATAGGTGTGTTGTACGAGTGGACATCGCATATTATGCCGCGGCCGTGCACAGTGTTTATGTGCGCGTCGTTCGTTAGTATAATATATTGCGACGTGTGTATCTATATGTGTATAATATGCCCGTCTCATCATCCGTGTAGATTGCGGAATCGTTGTCTTTTTTGACGGGGCTTCGTAAGGTGCGGAGCGACTGTCGAGACCACACACGGGTCTCGAGAAAACCTAATATTATTATAAAAAATTGTGCTTGTCCATTAATCGTACGTAATTATTATTATAATTATTGATTTTTTTTTTTTTTTTTGGTGATTGAAGTTTTTTTTTTTTTAATTTGTGAGTTCTAAGTACTGCGGTTTGAAAATTCAAATAAAGCGCATTTTTAATATTTTAGCGTAAAATTCGTTTTATTTTCGTCGTTTACAATGTCGTTATTTTATTGCATGTATTCTTTATAAGGACATGCAGTAATTTTTAATGATATAAATTATAACGATGTAAAAAAAGTTGGAAAAATACAATATCCAAGAACAATAATTTTCAAATACGTTTTTTGAAAGCAGGAGGCTGGAAATATTTTCAGCGACATACTGTGTAAAATTAATTTTACCATTTTTCTGGGAATCCAAATCACGAACGAATGGGATATGGTTCTGACTTTAAAATGGTAAATGAGCTACAGAGATATGGAGTAAATTTGTTTCCATTTGTTTTGAGACACATCCGAGATACTCCCGATGAAGATTTATCTGTTAATGTAGTGTTCAATGCAGCGAAAATGTTAGCAAATTCTATGGCTCTGAATAGCATAAGTACAATGATAATTTTTGAAGAACCTGAAAAAAAATAGAGCTTGGCTTTTTTACAAACAAAGTTCAGTCTAAAATAACAGATTTTTTAAAATAATAACTGTATTAATTCAAATACATAATATGTACATAATTAAGTGTTTTTATCTTTACTTTTTTAAATAAAATTTGTTATATAAATATGTAATGATATTAATATGTATTGAAGTTTTGTAATTTTTTTTTTTTAGTTATTTTACTTATAATGCCGATTTATTATGACCTATTTTCTTTAGTCCCTTGAACGTCATCATAAACGGCTTCAACTGTATTTTTGTTTATCGACGTCTTAGTTAATTAAGACGTAAAATAAATGGACGTTCAATAAACTTGCCTTCCCCCCTAAGTCGTGCTATAGAGTATAAACTGTAGTCGAGTCAATCGGTTAAATTGTCAATAATTTATTTATTGTCCGATGGACGTGAACACTAGAAGTACAACAATTCGTTTAATTCAACAATAGTTATATAAACAAAAAAAAAAAAAAAAAATTACACACAGAAAAGTGAAATCCGAAATTTATATCACGTCCTATGTGACGTAAAACGATTATTTTCAAAAACGGTGCCAGGGTTTAGTAACCGATTAGTAACTCCATTCGTATAACCATCAATTTAGAATTCGTAAGGTTACTGATCGGTTACTAAACCCTGAGGTTTAGTGACCATTCGTAACCATAAATTTAGAATTCGTAAGGTTAATACTCAGGGTTTAGTAACCGATCAGTAACCTTACGAATTCTAAATTGATGGTTATACGAATGGGGTTACTAATCGGTTACTAAACCCTGGCACCGTTTTTGAAAATAATCGTTTTACATCACATAGGACGTGATATAATTTTCGGATTTCGGATTGACAAACACTTAAACCCTGACGACAAATTTCCAAATGTCTTTCTTTTTAACCCGACAACGGGCCAGAAGGCGTTTTCAAATTTCGGTTGTTCACGAGCACCTGGTACCGGAATCCGGACTGGAGCCCGTCGAGTCGCAGCGATACGAACGGCCTGCGCGTTTCGCCGCGGCACAAAAACCGCCACCCGCCAGTGCTCGTCCGGCGTTCGTCGGTCGTCCGCCGGTCGCCGATTTCTCGGCGGCGGCGCGCGTACACCTCGAACCGCCGTCGTCGGTACTCGGCCGCCGCCGCCGTTGCCGCCGCCTCCTTCGACGCCGCCGTCCTGTCGCCGCCGTGGTCCGTCCACCGCACCCGCATCGACAACGCGCCGTCCACCGTGTCCCACGTCTCCGTCTCGACCGCCGGATGGTCCAGGTCCTTGGGACACTTCCGCGGCCGCGACGACGACCGGCCACCGCTGCCGTCGCCACCGTCGCCGTCGCCGTCGCCGCGGACTGGCCACTGCGGCCACGGGCCTGTGGACACGTCTGGTGGCACCACGAACCAGTGCGTGTCCCGCGGCAACTTGGCCGACTGTCGCGACGGTCGCCGAGCGATGGGGCTGCGGGACCGTGACCTGTCGCCGACCGGCCGGGACCGGGCCTCGCAGCGCGCCGCGCCGCTCGTCTTCGGAGCAAGGCGACGCCGACGCGGCTCGTGGTTTTCGCCGACGTACGCTGCGTACGAGAAAAGAGTATGAAAACCGCTTGCGTTTTTACAAATAAAAATAGTGTAACGTCTGGACGTCTTAATATATTATTGTTTTAGCGTACGTGAGGGGTTTTTTTTTGTGTCTTTTATCGGTTAAGCCGCGTGCACACGATAAAGCAGCGTTTCTCGACCTTTTTGCTATGGCGACTCATAAATTTAATCTTTATTAAGTACGCGACCCCCTCCCCCCTAAAAAAAGTACGCCGTGAATAAATATGATTTTTACTATAGTCCATTTTATCAATGAGTTTTTTATAAAATACAATACGAACAAAATATACTGAATAATAATAACTTGATTAATAAATAAATAAAATAAATCATAAAAAAATACAAGAAATTAGTATAATAGAAAATTTAGTGTGAATTTTGATTTTGGACACTGTTGCATAAAATTTCCCGCTGGGGTACAATTTCAGTAGTCTCGATGTACCGCTCGTTGCTCAACTGCATATTATGGATTACTAGTCATAAGCACCTTTACTGATAAGATAAAAATTGATAAAAATTCAATAATCGTAATAATTTTACGTCATTTATTCTACAATACTAGTTATTTATACTATTTATCAATTTAAGACTAAAATAACTGTAATCGTAACCGCGAGTCGCGACCCATCAAAAAAATTTCGCGAACCATGGTTTGGGAAACGCTGCGATAAAGCGTGACGTTTCGACAATTCGAAAAATCCCTCGAATATTTCTTTATTTCTTTTTTTTTTTTTTTTTTTTTAAGCGGTATAGGTACCTAATTTTTTTTAACCCTCTAAAATCTTTCATGCCATCGGGTGTGATCAATCATACTGATTTAATTTAATGTTTTTTTTTTTTTTTTAAACATGGACAACTACGCGTATGTCTATTGATTTATTCTAGTAGTAGTTATCTTTCTGATCATTATTTGCACAGTCAAATCATTGATTCTCGTTTATGATTTCATTGATTATTATACAGCCCGTCTGAAGTTAAGTCAAACAAAATTTCGCTCAACCTCTTCGGGGGAAACTATAGACGCTGCAGAGATACATTTTCGTTTAGAAACAATGGTCTTTTTCATTTTAAATAACTCGTTTGCCACAAATGTCGATACGAGTCGACTTTATAGTCATCGTGTTTTAAGAGGTGGACATATTCAGAGATTCGGAGACACTATACATTCAAGCGAATGGTTTTGAAGTCTGAACCCTCTGCCCCCCTTCCCATTGATTGATAAGAATCGTAATTATTGAAACCATTTATTGGCCATTACAGATTTACATTGGTTATTTAAGTATATATATTTTTTTTGTATTAGTTATTGATGATAACTTCACGCGTATAAATTATTACAAAAACGGCTGCACTTATCATGGCGGCTAAACAAACGGGACTCGTGATAATCCAAGATAAGACCAAGTTTATGGTCACGGGAAGAAAGACTGAAAACACACATGGCCTAATACGTGACAGTTATACTTTTCAGGCGGTCTGGCGGTCACCGACTTCAAATATTTAGGAACTAATATAAATAATTCAAATCATATGCATAACGAGATAAAACTAAGAATTGCTGCCGCTAACAAAGGTGGCATTGCACTAGAAAAACTATTCAAATCAAAGTTATAATTATCTATTAAATCAAAAACTACCCTTTACTCTAGTTATCTACGAGCAGTTCTGTCTTATGGATGTGAGACGTGGTCGGTTGCAAAGGGATAGATGAAGAAAAACTTATGACTTTCGAAAGGAAAACACTAAGACGTATAATATTTATTTAATTTAATTCTTATAGATATTCGTATTGGGCCCCACTGAGAGAATTCGTGTGGGGGTCCAGGAGTTCTAAATCTAATACATAAACATACCAGGTATATAAATACTTAAAGACAAAAGTCCTGAATAGACAAATTTTAAACTAAGTTTGCTTACAAGTGATTACATTAAATACTTCAATAATTCAATAGACAATAATATAGATATATTACATAATTAATTCATTAGGAGACTCCATTAGTCATTGCAGAATGCTTTTTTTGAATAAGTTAATTGGAAGGTTTATTATTTTGGATGGTATTTTATTACTCAGTTTAGTACCAATTATTTCAAAATGTCTACCAGATGTGATTTTTTTTTGTTTTTATCATAGAAAAGTTAATTATATGGCCCTATCATAGAAAATGGTGAATACAGAAAAAGAACCAATAACGAAATATACCAAATATTTTCAAAGCCCAATATCCAGTCCTTTATAAGAGGCAAACGTTTAGAATGGCCGGGGGGCATGCCAGGAGATCCACTGGTATTGTAAAAGAAGTAATGATTGGCACTATCAATGGGGAAAGACCAACAGGGGACGACCCAGGCAGGGGTGGATAGACACAGTCAAATCAGACTTCGGAAAATCAAAATTAGAAGAGTGTGTAGACATATATGATATAGATGGCATCAAAAATTAGAAGCTGCGAAGGCCCTAAATGGGCTGTAAAAGTTAAATAAAAAAAAAAAAAGTTATTGATGATATTTTTAAGTATATATAAATGTATGTAATCTGAAAATTGCATTAAAGGTTTGAAAAATAAAAAAATAAAGACAAAATACTAAACAACTTGTTATTCCCGTCATTTTTATGAAGTAAGAAGAAAAATCTTTTTTTTTTTTTTAACTTTTTAGCGTTGATAAGTGCTCGTATATATCTCAAATAATTTTAGTCGACATTAATACTCATTTAATACGTTTGTCTACTATATGATTATACTGTTAATTTTGGAATTTTGGAAAATCGAAAAAAAGACATGAAAATAATATTGCACTATTCCACGTCATGGACAATATTGTTCAATAATCGACATGGATGATAGACATTTATATCGACACGATTCTAAACGCCTGTTGTGGTTGCAGGCGACGGAGCCACGGAGTGTAATACAATGTATAAATGTACCGGCGAATCGATACGCTGCGAAAAATTTCAATTTGTTTTATTTTTTTTTTTTCAATAAACTGTCGACATTTTAGGGGGCACCGACTCCTCCCTCACCCATAAAATGAAAATAAAATAAAATTCACGTCTCTCGACTGTATGCACAAACCTGCGGCGGCCGCGTCGTCCGCACGCGTCCACGTCGACCTGGAGGCCACGGTCGCGGTCGTCGGATCTACCCGTGCCTCCGTCACTTCCTTCGCCGTGGTCAGACTCGTTTTCTCTATAATCCGCTGACTTCTTCTGCAGGTTTGTCCGGCCATTTTCTCTATTTTTTCGGTTCAAATCGAGAAGATTTCTGTAACCGACACACAAAAACGATGTTCGCTCGACGGTGTCGTATCGATAACTGGAAACCGTTCGGCGTTTAAAACAAATCACGTACGTGTGTTTTGGTCACTATGGTTGCGCTCGGGGCTATCAAATAATAACACGCCCGAAAACTCCGGCTAACTCCGAAAAATGCTATGGCTCTGAATAACGTTAGTCCATTGATAAATTTTGAAGAACCAGAAAAAAAAAAGAGTGCCTGGTATCAGAGGTTTCATTGTATATTATATCAGTTCTCTGATAGCATTCGTCGAGTTATGACGTGTTTTTTGTTTGTCCAGTTTTAAATATTTTTTTTATTTAGTATATGAGCATTTTAAGTTTTTACATAATGAAGAGTTCTAAATGCTCTGTTAATATAATTGAATTAGCATTTCTAAAGTGTTCAACTTGTGCAAAAGCTTTTCATTTAGATTGTTCTCTATTGAAAGGAGTTCAAACTGATGTTTTGAACAAACGCAAAAATGCATGGATGGACACCGCATGTGAAATGTCAAGATTATCTAATAGAAACACTCAAACTGTCTCCTCAAATGCCGATCTTGTAAGTGAAATTGATAATGTCCTAACAGTAGTCGAAGAAATAAAATCATCTGCATCTAAACATGAGATTTCTCTGCGTGACGTCAATAAAAAATTAGGTACTGTTTCTGAACAACTGCGTTCTTTAGTCGACCGTACACCTTTACTTGAATTCAGATTAGACTCAGTTGAAGCGAGACTATCAATGTTCCAAAAAAAATTAAAACTCGTAAAAAATACCCTTTGTGGTTTAGTATCGATTTAAAAAATTTGATGCTTAAACAGAAAATTGCACATAACATTTTTAAAAGCTCAGGTTGCTTAAATGATTATAATAAATTCTCAAATTTACGTTCTCAATGTAAAGCTATCACCAAATTAAATTATCAAAATCACTTAACAAATATCCAGGAAGATTTTAAACATCAACCTTCTAAATTTTTGAAATTTATAAACAAAAAAACGCAAATGAACATTTCTACCTTACAATATGTTTTTAAATAATAACAATTTTAACTCCCCAAATTCAATCGTTGAAGCTTTCGCTCAGCATTTTGCTACTGTGTATGAAAATTATGAAAATTCTAACATTAATACGCTCAATTTTAGAATATGGTTCCACTATCTGGTCACCTTATAATACTGGTTTTTATAACTACTCTTGAGGAAGTACAAAATAAATTCTTACGCTTTTTGACTTTTAAGTGTAACATATCCAGAACTCCCCATACATCTTACCACCCCTCACTTAGGTACTTAAATCTTGAATCGCCGGTACAACGAAGAGTCAGACTTGATTTATATTTTCTTTATAAGTTATTAAATGGCTCTATTGACTGCCCTAACTTCTTAAGTCGTCTATCCTTCAAAGCTTCTTTAACTCACACCCGATCAACGAACCTATTTTATTTTAAATCCAAAGCTACTAATTTTGCAAGTAACATACCACTTATAAGAATTATGAATATTGTAAATAATTATAACATAGATCCATTTTATTATTTTTCTTTTCTTACATTTAAAAACCATGTTTCCGCTAACCTATTTATGCATAAAAACTGATATACCCATAGTATTTATTTTATTAAATTAAGTTTTTTCATTGTTTAAAACTATCTTGCGAATGTTACGTATTAAATATATTCATGTAATTGGGCCAGACCCGTTTAATATTTCAATAAATAGATAAATAAATAAATATATTGTATACAGGTATGTGTATTTCGTTGCCAAGAGTTCGACTCGGTGAAATCCCCGCTGCGAGCTATACGTTTTATTTTTATATTTTTCACTCTCGATTTTCTCACGCCCTGGCCCGTCTCCGTTCCGTTGGGTGATTTATGTCACTCGACCGTTCGTACGGGACGGTCGTAAATTCTCGGCCCGTGGTCGTGTATGTGTCGCTCAGCTCCTACCGCCGCCTCCGCACACGAGATATATTTCATAAATCTCTCTATCGCCGTCCGAGCGACAAACATTCGAGCGTTTTCGCAAGTGTGCATGTACGTTTTTGCGATGAAGCACAATCTAAAGATTAGCAAAGAATGAAAAGTTTCCGTACTCTGGGTACTACTCATGCGGGTTAGAAGCACGTGATTCCAAATAAAAACTGAGCGAGCTGAGATCCCGGACTGTCTTAAGCACAACGTTCAGCTCTATCATCAACCGCACCGCATTCGAATTATTTTCGTAAGAAGAGAGCCAAACAACATAAAACGAACTCTATTCGTACGGCACGTCACGAAATCATATCATATCGTACGAAATCATCGTTTGAAATCGCATATATTGTTTCGTAACACGTTTTCGATACGTTTCGGGTATGTAATAACACATACTATAATTGAATCGCTTTTTACGGAAACCCCTCAAGTACAAAATCGAAACTTTCGAGAAACACGAATAAAAACTTGAAAACCGATGTCACTTGTTGTGGGGTTTCCGGTCTAAACAAAACATTTCAAAGATGCACTTTTGTCACGTAAATAAGACGCTGCACATGAGGAATTTCCGAACAAATCGATGCGGCTACAAATAAAACACGAGAAAATACAAAAGAAAGTTTAAGTTAAAATTTCTGTCACCCACGGGGTTTCCGTAATAAGTGATTTAATGTTATACCCATACCATTGTTACCCGGTACAGACCGCGTGTTTCGATTTATCGTATTCTCGTTTTGTTCGAATATTTCAACGGTCGTTTTTCATCGGGCGTTTTTTTTTTTTTTTGGTACACGAGAACGATATCGGCCGTTAGTCTCGTCATCCCCGATAACATTTAACTACGTACGCATTACCATATGCCATTCGCACTACCTAAACTGTGCAGATTTAATGGCGTATACAAACCGGGGACTGGAACCTATTGAGTTTTTCGGTTACGGTTTCGGTTTTGGTTATTTAATCAAAATTTTTAATGGTTCTGGTACCGGTTCCGGTTTTCTAAAAAATGTCAGGGTTATAGAATCGGTTAGTACCGGTACTTAAAAATATCGGTAAAAAATAAAATAGGTATAATAAATAAGAATTAGCTGCACATACAAATAGGTGAAACTTTAATTATATGTCCGTATTATTATTACTATATTTTTACCCGATTGAAAGTGTATTTGTATTATCTCAAAACAAGAAATCGATATAAATGATATAATGTATTACTGCATTAATATATATACGTTGTTCTTAGTTGGCCAGAATCGAAAAAAAAATGATGTGTTTAATAATATTAATGCATTAAAATTTAAAAAAAAACAAAAAAAAAACATCAAAAAATGTAACTTATATTTTTCTGTACTCATCGACAAATAGTCATTTTTTCTAACCGAAATCAACCCTATTAAAATTAAGGTTCTAGTTAAGGTTACGGTTTTTAATTTTTTGAAATAATGGTTTTGGTTCCGGTTCCGGTTCCTACATTTTTTAGGTTAACCGGTTCCAGAAGCAGTTCTTTTCGGTTCCGGTTCTGGTCCCTGAATTACAAACGTAATGTATTGACACGACGTCAGATATTTAGTACGTAAAATGTATCTACTATGTATTTTTACTTAGCACGACCTATGTACCACGTGCGTGTACCTACTTTAAACACGAATTCATAAATATATATATATATGTATGTATTGATAAGTATGCTAGTACGGAAAAATATCGAGGCCGTGAGTTTTAAACCCGAGGTGCTGTTAAAGTTTTAAAGCCGGGGATGCCGTGTCTTTCGCGCCTACGATCGTGCCTTGTTGGGTTTTCGTACCGATCCAAAGAGCAACACCGAGCAGCTGTCTGGCGCAATCTTTTGTTCGCCTAGAGTAGTGACACGTGACGGGCGCCAACTGTAATTCGCGGTGAACGTGGTTCGTTGGAGGCGTCGAGTGGTGACAGGGGGCGAACCGTTTCGGGGTGCGTGTGACCGTACGTTAAGTGTAATTGAGGTACATCAACAGGTCGGAACGTTTAAGTTGACTGACGCACGCACGACGAGAATATAAATGTCGTTTTTTTTTTTTTTTAAATAAGTATTTGTATTGTTTCTTCTGATTTTTGTTGTTTTTCCGCGGTTTATTTTCATCGCGGCCCGTGTTCGATGACTGTCGTAGATCGGCAGACGATACTGCTTCTTATAGGTTGTCACCAGTGCCGGATTAAACATTTGTAAGCTCCTAGGCAATTAAAATGTCGGGCCCTACAAAATTATTTTTTACATACATCTTTAACTTTACTATCCAATAATTAAAATAAACAGTTTTAATAATAACCAACTAATATTAATAAATAAAATCATGTGTATTACATTTTTTCATTTGCAAGAAAAATTAATTAATTATTATTTTATTTCTATTTTTTTTTTTTAATGATTCATAATGAACTATAAATAAAACTTTAAATACATTGTAATTCTGAGTTAAAGAAATATTTGCTTTTCAAATATTTACTCTTCTTAATTTTTTCGCAATGAACTCTCCAAGAATATCTTTGAATAGAAAATAATAGATTTTTGTAAAATATAATTTTCCGTAGTCATAATGGCAAGTGAATTTAAACTTCCTGGGTCATTGAAGATCGATGACAATTTTTTAACATCTTCAACTTCGAAAAAGTTTATTCCCCAGTAGCATTGGGGGCCCTTAGACATCTATATATTTTTAATGCTGTCGTATCGTTTGGAAAGGTTGATACCTTATTTTTATAAATTGATTTATACGTTCGTAATGCTGACACTGTTTCGTACAGGTATAATTAAATATTAAAAAAAATTGAGATTCCCGTTTTCACGAGGCTTACTCCGCCTAATGCGTCATCCGGCACTGGTTGTCACTGAATGGTATAACGTTTTGCGTGATGTCTGTGTGTGTGGTAAGGGTTGCAAGAGAAGTTTTTTCAGTGACAGACGTAGATAAATAATATTACTGGATTGCTAACTTGAACACATATTATTATAGTTCTCTGTAAATGTTAAAATATTCAATCCAGTTTGTTAGTCGACTTCTTGGAAAATACGTCCATTTTGCCACGGGGGTACTTGACGTATTCATGCGTATGTTGACCCAACGTAAACACGAATTTCCCTGGTAAGTAAGGCGGTCATGATTGGAAACCGAAATAATTAATATAGTTCATTTTCCAGCTGTTGTTCTACACTCGTATACCGGCGATAACGGGTCGGTCGAGCTGAGTTTCTACGAGCCACTCGTATTGTTTTTCTTCACGGCCAAAACGATACGGGAACAACCCGTTTTCCAATGTTTTTTGACGCATTAGCCTAAACATATTTGTTTTTTTTTTGTTTTTTTTTTTTTAACAGCGTTTATTGGTATTTACGATCAATACGATTCGTACGACAAGTAAATTTGATAAAGCAATTAATAACTAAGAAAAAGTATATTATACAACATACGTTCACGTGAATTAGATTTGGGTCGGAAATAAAAATGTGTGTTCTTTGCGGCGTTTTACCGGTGTCGAAAATTGAACATCCGGTGCACTGCTCGTGGCGGCAAAACACGCTGTTCGTAGGGTAAACGTCAAAACTTCAGACGACCTACGTGCGTGTATCGATCGGCAATGTAAGACGTTTTGTCTACGAAACAATTTGAAAATTAACTGTGTCCGATAAAACGTCAATTTTTTCAGTCCAAGTCACGTTTATCTATTAATTATTTTATGGAAAATCAATAACGTTTATTTCTACATTAACACGATGCATTGAAAACGCAAAATAGTCATCGAGTGAAATGAAGTAAAATGAACTGCTGTTTTTGAAATTTTTTATTTACAAACTATTTTCAACGATTTTATTTATTATTAAAACTTATGTTTTCGGGGTTGATTTATTTTCCGCACCGAAAGGAATATTTTGTATAGTTTCATTTGCTAATTGGGTCGACTTCAGTGTCGCATTGTGTCCACTTATATCCGTTGTGTCTACCTCTGCTGACAGAGTCATAAATAACGATAAACCCCAATTATCGTTCATAATTACGCGTACTAGTTGGTGGAAGAGATATCGTATTTATCGGATCGTAAACGTACATTCTATAACATACGGTGCATACCAAATGTTTGTACACGATTTTTTTTCACTCGTGATTTAATTATAGTTTTCCGACATAATGAACAGGTTCGTTTATCACCAATACGTTTTTTAATTTTCGTTTTATTCCCCTCAGTTTTCCGAGTATTTTAAAAGTGTTATTTTTATAGTATGAAGTTTTTTTTTTTTTTTTTTGTTTTATAATATCGACTTGAGCTGTTTATTTTTAATTAAATCTATAGCTGATAATTTTTTAGGGGACGCGGACGACAAAGTTCAACTAGGTAAATGAATTAATTTTTACCGAGAGAAAGCAATCTTAAACGTTAAAAACGATTTCGTCGGCCACAGAAAAGAAAAAGCGGATCATGAATAACTTGGGTTCGAAACTTTAAAACACTCGAGACGGCGTTCATTTTTTGGTGATCAAACGGGTAGTTTTTTAACATTTTTAATTAAAAATGATCACGTTGAAAAACGGCCAACTCGCTTTTGCGCAAGGGAATAGTATTTTTTAAACGTATAGTTTTTTAACATGAATTCTTACTGATGCGTAACAGCTGAGTTATTTTATGAACACGTAAACAAAAATAATGTTTATAAACATGAATTTTGTGTTTATATTGTATTTACATTTTAAATATTATATAATTGTATATTTAAAACTAAACTCACTCGTTCAATGTTTCATTTGTTGTTACAATGAAAAAAAAAACATTTAAATGTATACAACTATTAGTGTTCAATTTATCTATATCTATTATGCGTACTAACTTACATTCTCAAAGTGTGTTTATTTTGTATAGAGACATACTGACAGATATTTTTTTTTGTAACATCAAAGGTAAAGAATACTTGAAAAGATAAATAACCCAATTTCTGCGAGTAGGAACTAAAAATTGCTTGTACAAGGTTTACTTTTTCATGTTTATTCATTGTATTTTTTTTTGTTATTAATACCTTTTTTTTATTACAAAATTTGTTTTAACTGTGTACTTTTCCGTTAGTTCTTTTACACGATTAGTGCATTTATTCATAATTTAATATTATAACTCCTTTTTTTTTTAATCAAGATTTTGAAAGTGAGTGAGTAAAAGCGTCAAATCCAAAACATGACCATGGAAATATGTATAATATATATTGAATCACGATTGCGAAAGATCGAAAAATCGAAAATGTGATTATTTTATTATTAAACGAAGGAATAAATACACGAAAAACGTACAATGTCGTCAAGAAATGAGAAAATAATTTTTGAATACAATTTTAAATTTTGGTCACACTGGATTTCATTTAGCCGGCGTGTTTGAGTAACGAAGAACTTGTGTTCTTCCGTGACGGTAGGTAGGTACTCGAATAATTACGTAGGTAGTGTCTATTGTGCGGAATAACTCGCGGGCGAGTGCTATGAAATAAGGTTAAAAAGTATATTTTAATTTCAGGGCTTTTGAAATAATAAAATTATGCAAATATAAATATTCGCTTGTATTTTTCGTCAGAATAAATATGCATTTTAATGCGTCGAGAGGTCAGTCGACTGTTTGACTTTGAATCGTCGTTTGTTAATTGTATTCATATTTTCACTGTTAAAAAAAAAAAAAAAAAAAAAGAAAAAAAAATGTACCTAGGAAATACGTTTTAAATAAGAAATCAACGCCGCCGTCCAAATTAATCAGGCGCGATCAAAGCGATTAAAAACCATCTGAAATTGATCGGCGAGTGTTGGCGTTGAATTAAAATCAATAATAATAATAATAATAATGATAATAATGGGAAAAAAACGAATTTCGTTATCAAAGTTTAAACCGCGATAGTATTTCGGTCGATTACAGATCAATCAATACACTATTGTAATAAATTACGATATCGCTGCGATGAATGCCGAGCGAAGCCGGAACTATGGAAATCGTCTGTGTACACTCATCTCGTTACCAGTCGCTTCTCCGACGGCGGCCGTACAAAATCGTCTACGTTAACCTCTTGTCACTTTGCCGGTGCCGCCGCCGCCTCATCGACGCGTCAAATCGAACGAAACAAAGTCCATACGTCGAACAACAAATTTGAACACGGGCCGCGAATTCACGTCACAGAATAATGAACGAACCCGCTCCCCTGTCAGTTAGATTAGATATTATTGAATAATAAAAAAAAAAAAACAAAATTTAAATAAAACGTAACTTTGTTGAATCATCTCTGGGTGGCTTCTCCTTTCAAGTTGACCAGCCGAATAAACTAATATACTTACACGAACAAAAAACTTACTAATGACACCTCATTATTTCGCACTAATTATCATGTTATTCTCCAAATATTAAAAAAAAGTTTCTTTTTTTTGTTGAATTGTACAGGAGTATATATAATATTTTGCGCTTCGTTTATTATAATTACAATTAATCAATTATGCGTCAATATTACATCACTAATTTATTATATATAATTGATTCAGAAATATTTTTTTAAGCGTTTTTCGTCGAACTATAATCACAAAAAAATTAAACTTCAATAATACCAAATTTAGCGAAATGTGTTTATATTGTGCCTAGATCTAAATTATTCATTAAATTATACTGTGAAAATAAAAAAATAAAAACTCGTATTCATAGATCCTGTATAATGTAACCGTGTCGTGCTCAAAATATTTTACCCAGAACAGAAAAATAAAAAAATACCGTTTTATCGACATGTCACACACTATAGTGCATTTTTCGTTTAACGAATAACGATTGGTCGCGACGACAGTTCATTCGCGTTTGATATTGTTTTCTCTGGTATTCAGAATCCACAATAACGAATAGACCGGTGAATTTCCAAAGTAAAAACGTCTTAAAACCACTAAACAAAACAATTTTATCCGAAAAAATTTGAAACCTCTCACGAAAATTAGAAACCATCGAAGAACATCGATACAGTTTTCCGGACGAAAATTTCGAAATTTCCTCACCCTTTTTACCCTCGGTGTCACGCGTCGACGACAGCCCGGAGAAAACGTTGAACGGTTTGTGGCGGTTCAACGACCACATCGGTACGTCCACTCTCGCAGCGGAACGCAGGAAGTGTATGTATAAATATCACGAGATGTGAATTTCGATATGAATTCCGCCGCGTATCCCACGGCTACGACACGGTGAGCGTTCATAGATTTTTCCGTAAAAAAAAAAAAAAGCTGTTAAGTGAGATGATGGTGGTACAAGTTCGTCCTTCGTCCCTTCGGTCCTAGGACAAGATATTGGTGATGAATGTATTAAGTTTTGAAGAAATGATGATTCATTTCTTTAGTATAAAACGATTCTGAGCAAAGCTTCAGTGTAATATAATATATTATTGATAGTTTAGTATAAGAGTAAACTTGTATTCAAATTTCAGAACTTTCTAACAAATACTCAATATTTCATTAGAAATAAACTTAAAAGAAATCAGACAATATCGTAAAAAATCGTATAATAATTTATTTAAGTGTGTATAAAAAAAATCCTGAGCCACGATTTTTGAATTTTCGTTAGGATAATTAAGTAGGTATATGAGTAAGGTCATATTAAATTTTCAGAACTTTTTGTCAAATATTTAAAATTATATTACATAAGAACTTTCAAACAATTTGGTAAATTAAAAGTTCCATATTTAAGTCAAAAGTGCTATAATTGTTCTGAAAATGTTGTCCAATATGAAAAAGTATGTTGTTGATATTGGATAAAATTTTCAAGTTTCTAGCTTGAAAACTTTTCGATTTATGACTAAATACCTAAAATCTGAACAGTGAAAATCTCGTTTACGGCGGATTTTTACCGATTTTACCGTTTTTACTCAGTTTTTCGATCGTAATTCTTGATTACTGGAAAAACTATGGAGATTTTGGAAAAATTGCCTCTCTAAAGTACCATCTCAGTTCAATTTCGAATCTAAAAAGTTGCTGGACGAAACTTTTAGACAAGGATTTCTATACGAAAAAGTGTTGACAGAAAAAAAAAAAATAATAAACATCATTGTAAAACCGTAAGATCCTTCGCTTCACTCAGAATCTAAAAAACGATATTTTTGCGATTGTATAATCGTAGCCGTCCGCCGCTGTCGAGGCAGACCTGTCCGACGGAAATATCACTACGGGCCGTGACCGTCGGCGCGACGTGTTATTTAATAAAACACCGTATACGAACGTCGGAACGAGATCGGCGCGTTTATTATATTATTATTTACGTCGCGGCACGTCGTCGTCGGCGCGCGCCGTCGCCCTCCGTATTGTTTTCAAGTCCCCGCCGCCGCGCCGTGCGACAATATCGTACCGTCGAGACGCGGATATAACATTCCGCGAATGACGTTTGAATAATTCAAATTTATAAAACGGCGTGCGATGCCATAAGGAATCGTATTGCATAACTCATTTATTCGTAATGATTCGAACACGCAACCGGCGATATTTTTTTCATAATAAGAATTCACCCCACGATGGACCCCATTCGTCGCCGTGGCTGCTGATTGAAATCGTTTGGATTTTTGCCGGTCCGAAACCGTTATATTGATATTTTTATTACTCACCGACGACTTCGTTTTATAAAGTCATACGCGCCGACGTCGCGACGCCGAAAACGTTACGCCGAGAAATATTATCAAAAGCAAAACGTCTCTTTGAATATTATTGCTGGTACGACGGTCGGAAAATATCCGCGGCACCAGTGGATCAATAAAGATATGCACGAATAATATCATGTACAAAGTGCGTGTCACGAAGATCGGATGCGTGGAAACACATCTAATTTGTTCTGTGCTCGATTTTGTGCACTTTTTAAATTCATACTATGGTACTGCGCTAAAATAAAATCTTATTATAGTTTTTTTTCCCTATTTTTAGGAACTCGAATTTGTAAATGTTTAAAATGTTATTCTCGTGTTTCAAAACAGAAACTAGAAGACCGTTTTTTTTCACCAGACTTTTTAAAAACATTCAGTGAGTAAAATATTTATTTTTTTAAGTTACGTAATTTACTTATTTTATTATGGCTTTTCGAATTTTTTGAAAATATCTATTTAATAAAATAGTATGTTCAATAATTAAGATTAAATTAGTAATAGCAATTTATTTTTCCTACACGACATATTATTAGATTCAAAATTATCGATACGCAATGTTATTAATAATTTTTGAAAACTTTTAAAAATCGTAGACAATTAAGCGACGGACTTTTATTAAAATGCTATGCATCCATATTTTTCTAAAAATTTGGTCTACAGTATAGGTGTTTTGATTTTTTGGATTTCACTGTAGATTAAAAATTGGAGAATTCAAATTTGAATTCCAAAAATAAAAATAATCTTTTCGTTTTCATTGTAACGCAGTACTATATTTATATATATAATTATAAAATTATGTATGTTTTAAAAAATAAGTAAATTTTTTAGCACTCATTCAACATAATATATCATTTTTACGTATTCTTCATGTTGTTGTCCAAACACTGTATTGTTTTATTCGTTTACCCCGGGACTCCGACTATATAATCATATTATGGACTCACTACGAAAAAATATCCGTGGAAAAAAAATGTCTTTTATTATGAATATGACGGGTGTGAAGCACTATGAAAAACAGTTTTTACACCGTCGTGAACCGCGTTGTTTTTCTGTTTCGTGGAAATTCGCACCCCAACACCGTCTGTGATCTAGCGATCCGGAGGATGAGGGCTCAAACCTCACAAAGTTTATCAAGCGCCCTCAAAAATGGTTTGAAAAATCATCACAACGTAATGATTGTTATCTCTGGACGATTTGAATGAAAACGGTAAAATACGTAAACGGTATGTATTACAATGAGTCATTGTCTACGATCGTTTTACTAAATAAATGATTGATCGTTTCTTTAAAATTCAATACATCCATCACCATTATCCGATCCGAGGACAAAAGGGATTCACCATGGACTTCCACCACCATTATCATGTCAGATTTTTGTGTTTATACCGAATAAATAGCGCGTATCAAACGCAAATATATGTTTCGGTAGTTGTCAAAAAAAATAAAAAATAAATAAACAAACAAAAAAATACGATATTGAAAAAAAAACGAGTTTGTGAGTACACTGTTTTCGAGTGAAACTAGAAGAACCATTTTCCATTACCCTCGAGTGTTTTGTCTAATTTCACCAGTGTCAGTTGGATTTCGCTTATGGTCTGTGTATATATAAATGGAGTGATAATGTGATATTGAAACGGTACGCTCGTCGGATTCGCGTGCGGTTTTTAAGTACAGTATAATAATATCAGCAACTGGAAACGAAGCTACACGCGCAATTTAACTCGAGTGCGAACGTGCGAAACCCTCGCGCACAGAACCCTCGTCTGAATAATAATTTAAAACAACAACAACTTGACCACGCCCATGTTGTACTAACGATGGTTCTGTCCGATCTTGGCGTTTCAATCCAACCCCGTCATTAGCGAAAAATACACCGTAATAATAATTATGATAATAGACTGAATGTTTTACTTTACCTATGTTTTAAACACAGTAGTGTTTTTAGTTTTTACGTTTTGAACACGCACGTCCAGTTGATCTGTATTAAACGGCCGAATCGGTATTATTTTTCTTTTATCAAAAATAAAAGTCAGATCATAAGCCCGCGTTAAAAATAAAATGAAAGATAATTAATTGGCCAAAAAACGTTTTATACATTTTTTTTCAATTAATAATAAAGTGGCGGTTTGATTCGATTTACTGCCGAGGTACCTCGGTTAAAAGATAAAAAATTTTTTTTCAACTAAAAACACAACGTTTTAGTTCTGTAGATTTAATTTTGGACAGGTTAAACATGTCAAACGAATCGAAACTGAACTTAAAGCTATAAACATCTCGATTTCAATCCAATCGTTAAAATTCGTAAAAATCGCATTATATAATTATATGTACGTATACATTTTGCAACGATAAATGGTTATAACTAGGGAACGGATTTTAATGTCTTAAAAATTAGGAAAAATGACCTTAAAAAATACTACACAATGCCTTAAAAAAAGGCTTAAATATCAAAAAAATGCACTAAAAACCATTAAAAATGTTATTAATTTCGATGTGAACAAAATTTTGAACATTTTTGTGTATTTAGATACACAAATTTTTAATATGTTAGTTTTTAATATGTTAAAACTTGTTAAATGTTAAAACTTAAAACATATAAAAAATTCATGATTTTATCGAAAAAAATTAGTTTTATATTGCGTATCGTAACGTTATCGAGATTATTTGATGGGAATTATGTATAGCCGTATAGATAGATACAATCAGCCGGTCTTCATAAAAATAACTGATTTACGATACAAAACCAAAAATTAAAAACAATTTAATTTATCTTTTTAAAATTTTATAATTTCAAGCATCAAATATATATTATGAAAATTGACCTAAAAATGGAAAAATGCTCTAAAAATGTCAAAAAATGTTTTAAAAACTAAAAAAATGCAAAAAAATTGCAAAACAAAAGTTTCGTTTTCAAATGCTCTGATGTATGAATCGAATTATACACTTAGAAAGCATTTCCCTATGCTATCCTGACTAATAAAAGCGACGTGGAAACCAACATTTTTGTGCCGTATATCATATTATAAATATGTATTTTATTAACTCGCGCCGCCGCCGCCGTCGCGTTTCGTGTAGATAAATTCCCGCACTACGGCGGCTACTAACCGTGCCACGATACACTATATAATTTAAACTTTTCCTCTTAGTCGTGCAGTGCGTGGCGCCAAAACAAAGTGGGTCGACGGAATTTCAAAAGATAAACGACTTACGGTGTGGAGTTCACAAATTGCGAGCGTCTGTATAATTTCCCGATGACGACGACGCGACGGGGCGTTAAAACGTGAAACGGACGGCCGGGTACCAACGGAAAAGTCGCGCGAGTCCGGGTCGTATCGTCGACGTTACTGCGACGCGAATACGACGTGTGTGTGTTCAGCTTAACGACGTTAGGACGCGTTTAAAATGCTAATTCAAAAGTCGAACACGGGCGCGCGTAAAGCGATATATTCCCGGGCACGGTTCTTTTTTCGAGAACCAAGAAGGTAGCTCGTGCAGACGCTGCGATAAAGTGGACACGGCGTGTTCGACGTTATAACGGTTACCTACATTTGAATAATTATTATTTACGGAAAGGCCTTCGATTTGAGTCTAGTTTTTTTTTTTTTTTTTTTTTCCCATTAGTTTATGGTTTACGAATATGTTACCGGCAATATGTGTAATACAGTCATCACCAGGGCACGTGAGTTCATGCTCTAAAAAATGCCTGAATAAGTATGCACTTATGCATTAAAAGCTGGAAAAATAAGCATTGAAATATGCCTTTAAAAGTTCAGAAATATGCATTTATATGCATTACAAATTTAAAAATATATAGATTAAAAAATGAAAATACCCTAAGTAAATTTTAAAATAACAAAAAATGTCCATAAAAGTGTATTAAACGTGATATTTTATTATATTAACGTACTCAATTTCAAAAAATACGTTTGTATACGTACGTTTGTACTCGCTTTATCTGCTATATACGTTTTATTTTTAATAATTTGATGTTGCGAAAACTCAAATATATATTTCATACTGTGTAAAAATATAAATTATTGCGTTTTGATCAAATTTTGGTAAAAATATGCACAATAAAACAGAAAAACACATAAATATGCCAAATAGTTCAAAAACCTCTAAATATGCAACATAAAATTTCACAGACTTAACCACAGTACCTTGAAATGGATTTCTATGTCACCTAGCATTAAATACGACTTAGCAAGATTGATATGCAAATGCATAAACTCACGAGCTCTGGTCATCACATATAATGCCTAGGTATTATATAAAACACCGGTTGATTGTAGTCAAATTATTAAAAAAAAAACATTTTAGCTTAAAATGCCCAGGCATTATATATATATATATATATATAAATATATATATATATATATATATATATATATATATATATATATATATATATATATATATATATATATATATTTCCTAGACATTTTATAGAGAGAACCTAAACATATTTAGGCTAAGCATTATAGTTGTGATTAATTTTATAATAGTATACTATTTTAACGTTATAACATTTTAAATTATGATATATACTGTTAAAAAGTTATGTTACAACATGTTAGGCTGGAATCACAACGAGAGTTTCACTATACTTTGTTTTTAACACACAAACATTTTTTACTTTGGCATCTTATTATAGGCTACAGATATTACAGTAATAATTGGGAAATATAAAATCGGTCATCTCCGTCTACAACTAGGGATTATGTGTGTTATATAATTCGCCTGGTCATTTTGGTAATTTTATAAAACACCTAGACATTATAAGCAATGACTGAATCACACATACTGCCGGTAACATAAATAATTAAATAAATAAATATATGTGTATGTATATTCTTATCACGATCCAATTTTAAATGCCTTAAAAATTATTAACGAATTTCGTCGAGTTTTATTTTTGATTTTCGTCAAAATATCCTAAATATTTATAACGTCAATATTATAAAATCACGGTTTACTTAAAAAAAAAAAAAATTTTATTAATTATAATAATAATAACAATAATAAAAATAATAACCTTTCAGTAGTGCGTTTTATGTACCTAACTAATGTTTTTTTTTGTACTTTCAAAAATTAATTGCGAACGAAATAAATAAATCTCCTTTCGAAAATATATGTTGGAATGAATAAATCTCCATCATGCGTGACTAACCCACAAAATGAAAGTTAAATACTTTGGATTTGGATTTTCCCTAGAATATATGTAGTCAGGAGCGTTCTCGAAAGATATAAATGATTGAGATATACGGGTAGTCAGGCTTTGAAGAGTGTTGGTCTACTATTTTAGTAGATATAAGCAAGCGGTCTACAACGTGTTCTGTAGGGATCATTTACTAGACACATTTTTTAATGTTTTCCCGATATGATTTATTCATTTATTATTGTTGTTATACATACGTAGACATTTATATTTGCGACCTGAAGGGGGTTGCTTTATAATTTACTCTTGCGTCTTTACCCACCAATACGTAGAATTATATGATAACGTTATCCGTGATACTGCAAAAAATAAATTCGTCTTTTACTGTAAAATATACCTTTTGAAAGAACACCTGAATGATTTGTGTAGTGAACAAAAACATAATTGTATTTTTAGTTGGTACTTTTGCTATTTCCTTAAACTTTTATATTTCGTCATGAATTAATAATTAAAATTACTTTTTCTTACAGATTCGAAACAGCTTAAAAAATATAAACTTTCAATACAAAATCGCAATGATTAAAAATAAAATATTCTAAATCTCCGTTGTTTCCACTAAAAACTCAAAATGTAATTTATTAATTATGATTTCAAAAACTTTGGTATAATCATAATTTTACTATACGTGGATAATTATTTAGACGATGGTTCAAATGAAGATTTTCAATATTTTTAAATGTCTTCAAGTGAATTGTTTTTGGAGCGAAAAAAAATGAACTTAGTATGCTCCACCAGGGTAATGATACTGCCCACACATCACAGCTGTTTATTCTATAATTTGTTATTACAAAAAGAACAGTCATTGTGTACATCATTAAATTGCACATGATATGATGTTTATTGTTTATTCAGATTGTAGTGTATCGTAATTACAATATCTAGATATTCAATTAGAAAAATCACTGTGATTTATAACACTTATATTTACCTAGGTCACATCAACATCATTAGCATTTTTAATATTTATATAATATACATACACTTGATTTATAAAAAAGACGCCTTAAATGATTATTTTGTAATTAAAAAATTTTAAAACACAGACGATGGGAGGGTGGGTCCCAATGACTTCTCATTCCGTGATCACGCTCCTACGTTTCGTGACTCCTACCGACTGATGGAAAACCAAATCGACTGTAGAAAAATATTTAGTAAAACCTTTAAACTTGAACACACCGTGAATAAAATATGTACATACATATTACGAGGCGTCGTAAAACAATTTTTCAAATTTTCACCGGAATAAGAAAGCTTTTGGTTTTATTCAGATGTTTTTTTTTTTTTTTACTTTTACTTTACACAGTTTTCTGATAAAAACTTTTGAATTGTGAAAGTGGAATGAGTAAGTTTGGTTGAATGTTGAATGTCGATTGTACGTTTTAAAGTTGCTTTTGTAGTATTGCAAAAGCCTGTTGTTTTTCTGAACGAATCGTGAAAAAAATCTCTCCGACTGGAAAGTCTCTAAGATGTAATTTCTACATTAAATACAATAACAAATCTCCTATCACGAATTGATCGAAAACAAGAAACTGCACCAGCTCACCGTTCTCGAAGTGTAATATCTTGAAGTTCATTTCTTTTATATCCACTATAAAAATTGTACTCAACGTTTTTATCTCATACTAACTAGTTTCTTTCTTTTCTCCTTGTTTTTTCTTCTTCTTGCTGAATAAAATACATTTTTCAATTCGATTTTCTTTGAATGTGTTAATTTTCTTTTTTTTTTTTAAATATTTTAATTTTACGTAAAAATATATGAATAATAAACCCATTAGGCGAAAACATTGAAATAAAATAAATGTACATCGTACTAAACGTCGGTAAGGTATATTTTGTTTTATTTTCTTTTTAAATGATTTATAAAAATGCGTATTTGCCTTTTTGCAAAATTGTTGAATAAATTAGTCTAATATGTAAAATAACTTTTAAATTCCCTAGTGCTTCCGGCCTCGAGTCTCATATGTTTTTGTTTGGGGTGGGCTAGGTTACTGCATACGAGTCCGTAGGCGTTCGGGGCCATAAAACTCTTTGTAACGCCACAAACTATTTATTTTGTCTAAACCTAAGCAGTATATTGTATTATGTGTTTTGTGTTCACTTTTAAATTAACCCAGCTTCAACTTTGAAATTTTAGGTCAGATAATTTTTAAATGGTAAAAATTGGCGTGGTTGTACAGTGTAAACGGGTGAAACGTGTTTTTTTTTTAATGTTGAAAGATTTCCACTGTCACTGATTTATTCAACACAATGATGAGAAACGAAAAAGTACTCAGATTTTCAAATTTATTTACATTTTGAAGTGAAATAAGGCATGTGCTAATCAGTCGATTATAGGTTTTAATTATTTGTTGTGTGAAATCAAGGATGTTGGAAAACATATGAATAATATATATCTATAGCCCAATCAAGTATTTAAATTATAAACACATTTTATAGAACTGTATTTAAGTTATATCTTTTGGACTTTAAATCACTAAAACATTATTCAACGTACTTCAATAAATTACTTTTTCTCAATTCGATTCGAGATTTTATTGACAGGTTTATACACCATACTGTTGTAATGGTAAATTATGTTTACCGATGTCTCGTTCGTGTGACAATTTGATACGACGTGGATATGATCATGTTGCTTTCGTGAATAATATTTTTAACATTTATAGTCAGGTTTAGTTGTAGGTTACAATAGAAGATTAAAATACGGTCCGGTAGATTAGTAACTTTTGAATTTTCTCTACGATATTGAGTTAAATGTATGTATCTAAGTTTAAAAAGTTTACATACAAGGTGTAAGTGTGTAACAGGTGTATTTGACAAGTGCAATAAGAGGACCTAGAAATTCATCCATTTCCGTGTTTTTTCTGAGTATTCTAAAAAATTGCTGGATGAGCGACGAATTGGAATCACAACCTAACGAATTCAAAAATAATTTTTGTTTCATATTATGGAGATTTTTAAAAGTATACGCATATTTTAAAATAAAACTACGTTTCACTGCATGGTTATGAGTTTTTTTTTTTTAATTTTACAGTTGTATAATTAATAATATTTTTTAAAAATGCCGTACTTCAGTAAAACGTTAAAACGTGTTTTTCGGAAAATATGTCATCATGAAAACGAATAACTGAAACGTAGCGAATATGAAAAAACAATTTTTCATATTGTGCCGTAATGCCGTATAATTTCATGTCATTCGCGTTCTGATAAAACTGTAGTTTAATTTAAATTAATCACCTCGTGTCTTCATAGGACCCATGGAGATATTTTTTCAATTTTTAAAAACGTTCAACAACGCTACAAGTTTCTTTTCGTACATGAATAATAGTTTGCCTAAACGTATAGAACTAAAGTGTCTACTGTCGACATTACGACTGTGGCCGCAATACCACGATAAGAAAAACAAAAAAAAAACAAAAATTGAAAAAATAAATAAATGCATATTTCGCGCATATTTTATCATTTTAAGTGCATGAACTACCGGGCCTTTGTCACGACTAATACGGTTTGTTTTATATTTATTACTATTTTTATTTTTTTTTATAACCACAGCATTACTGCGCAAAAGTTTTAACTATATTTATGTACGAGAATTAAGGGTTTTTTTTTTTTTTTGTTAAATGGTAACCACTATTTTTTAATCACGAGATTAGATATAATGAATGTAATGGAAATTTGATGTTAAATATCTAGGTTGTAGCGGGGTTCTTGTGAACAAAGTGTATTCGCGTCGTGTAGCTCGCCGTTATACATATTTAAAACACCACAGTAATATGTATACGTTAAATGTATTTCTCTCTCTCTCTCTCTCTCTCTCTCTCTCTCTCTCTCTCTCTCTCTCTCCGGCCTTTTTGTAATATTAATTTCTGACACTATTTCAAACTTGATTGTGCGTAATTTATCCGCTGTACGAGAATAACATAAGATAATTTAGAACTACAAATTAATATTGATAAAACAGTATTTTAAAAGTTAAAAGGAAAATGGTTACGAGGTGAATCTTCAATTATATCGTCTATCGTTCCTCACCTGCGTTATAGAGTCGTTCGATAAATCAATTTGTGTTCCATAGATGTTTTTTTCGCCATAACGTATAAAATGCGTTCGTTGTAATCGGTTTTATATGTTCTTTTTTTTCGGTTTTATTTTTCGTTTTTACGATTATAATTATTCGGCATCGCGTACACGTACGTCGCGTTTTATTGCGTTTATGAAATCGTATTTGAATTATACGACTGTACTAGGTAAAAGATATTAAGTATTAAAAAACAAAAAATAAATAAAAAATGAAAAGATATAACAAGCGTTATACCGAAACTACGGAGAGAAATAAAAGTAATAGCCATTGCAAAACCGGGAAAGCCAACAAATGATGCGCACAATTATAGACCAATATCGTTACTATCAACGGTCTATAAGGTATTCGAAAGACTTCTACTACAAAGAGTACAACCAATAATAGAAAAGGCTCTGCCAATAGAACAGGCTGGATTTAGAAAGAATAGAAACTGCTGTGACCAAGTGTTGGCCTTTACCACACATGTTGAAAATGGTTTCCAGAATAAAATAAAGTCTGGAGCACTCTTTCTTGACCTATCTTCAGCATACGACACAGTTTGGAAAAAAGGATTACTACTCAAGATGGAAAAAATAGTAAAACGCAAAAAGACACTAGAACTATTGGAATGCATGTTATCGAATAGGAAACTCAAAGTTTTTCTCAAGTGGCAAAACAAGTAAATACAGATACCTCCAAAATTGGCTGCCTCAAGATTCCGTACTTTAACCAGTACTCTTCAATATCTACGTTTCTGACATAACAGAAACAACGGCAAGGAAATGTATGTATGCTGACGACATAGCACTGGTTGCCCAAGCCGATACTTTAGAATCAATAGAAACCATACTAAATCGAGACCTCAATATACTACACATTTATTTCGAAAAATGGTACTTAACCTTAAACCCGAATAAAACAAGGGGGCACTGGCCCTCCACTTAAATAATAGAGAGCAAATAGGAAGTTAGAATTTTTACTTTGAAAATCTATTATAAATTGATAATACGTCTATAACAATAAGTTAGGAGTACATTGATAAAAAACTATAATTGCATTTTTCAAACCCCTCTTGTATTCAGATGAACAAGAACTGTATCTTTTAAAACTTTCTACTTATGTTTTGGTTCATTTTGTTTTGAGTTATTAATTATCGATGAGAATAATCGTTGACAACTTTGAAATGATGGAAGACTAATACCAAAATTGAAAAAGTTACCATTTCAGTCGGTGAATAGAAGGTCATAGTGAGCCTACCCAAAAAAAATTCCTAGCTACGCCCCTGACGACCTCGCGCTGTTACGATGTACTTATGATTACTCTGTGCGCGCGAAAAAACGTCGATACGAAAATTTCGAATCCACTCGATAATCGCTCTTTCCGTTTGTTTTTTCACCGTAATTTCGTAGGCGTTGAGAACGAAGTCATCGTTCGCACTCGGCGAAATCGTCGTCTGATAATCCGACACGTGTTTGACGTGCGAAACGACCGACGACTATTACGCAGTTGAAGTATAAAACAATTTTATACGGTAAGACAGGGTTGTTTAACCGCGCGATTTTGTCTTGAGCGGAAATTTATTTCGTTCCCGACAAATTTCTGTAATTCAACACAGCTGAAGGCAGTGGCGTAGCTGAAGCTCAGTCAAGGGGGGGGGGCGATTTCAAAACTCAAATATCATAAAAGACAAGAGTTACCTTTGTCACAAATAACTAGTCATATTTATTTTTATACTTACAATTTTTTTTTTTTGATTACAGCAATATAATAAAAAAATACAAATAGATATTGTTTTAGTATATGTTTTTATACATTATATCTTAAAATATATTATAATTTTCAAAGCAATATATTTCTATTTTTTTCGCTGGCAAATATCGTTATTTTATACGAATTATGAATTAAATATTAAACAGAGTTGATAATAAAAAATAAACACTTCAAGTGAAATTTGTTGATAACAGTTAAGATAGTATGACCACTATGACCATGTTAACAAAACTAGATTACTGAAAGCAAAGAACAAACTTTACTGCTTAAAGAATATTTCTTATCTATCTTGATGAGTGAACGCGGGTCTTAGATAACAATGCAATGCACAGTCGCACAGATGATTAGATTATTATTATTTTTAGGCCTCGATAAGACGTTGATAAAATAAAATCCAATAAATACTTTAGCGTATTACTCCGAGAGTCTAATAGCCGTAATGTAATAACCACCTTTGAAAAATCTAAGGGGGGGCGATCCACCCATCGCCCCCCCCTCAGATACGCCACTGGCTGAAGGAAACCCTTGATAAAACGGTACCCGTCCGACGCGAAATGGAATGCCATTCGTTGGCCCGGTAAATTACATAAGCCTTCATAAAACGAAAAAAAAAAAATTACAAATCGAAATAAACGATTGGGATTTGTAGCCGTTTGAATTTTAAGATAATTTTTATTGATACCTGCCAATATTGTGAACTTGAAATTTCGATTTATCATTATTTGGAACGTTTAAGTGTAATTAAATTTTTTTTTTTATTAATTATCACTTGTTGCGTTGCAAAAAAATCACTTGTTGCAAAAAAAAAAAAATGTCTATTTTCCTTTTGAAATGTTACGTTTCGAACGGTTATTTAAAATAAATAAAACCTCGAAAAAATCGTGAAAACACTATTCGTTTCGTATAACCGTTCCACTAGTGTCTAAAAACGTGTACACGGCAAAACAGGTAGGTTATGCGAAATTATGCGTTGTCCCGCGTCAAATCGCTTTGCGTAAATCTCCCGTAGGGTACCTCCACCGTGTGTACATGACCGATATTATAACCATTATTGTTGTTATTAGTGTTATCGTTATCGTTGTTATTCGCATCGATCGCACCGACCGCCCGAGCCTCCAAGGCAGAGAGGGTGGTAGAGAGGGGTGGCTATTTCCCCGTCATTTCCGATTTCGCCCGGTGTTCATAGCGCCCCGGGGCCGACGGGATACGGGGGGTGGGCACACGACAATGACGGAAATGACACGAACGGGAGCGACGTGTACACGTGTTTCGCGCACTTCCTGTCCGTCCCGTTCGTCCGGCGACGTTGTTTGCTTAATCGTGCGAGGTCGCGTCGTCGTTCCGTATTCGCCGCGTAAACGAAACACATACGTATATCATCACAGAGTATAACAATCAGAATGGACACTGATAAGAATTTACACAGGCAGCACGCCGGGACGTACGAGTAATTCAGCCGTTTTAGTTGTCGACTAGATTAGAGTTCATCAAATACTGTATAATCGAAATGTAGTTTTTCGAGCATCGAGTAAATTCCTGTATCTTTTCGATTTTACCCCCGCAACGACGCACTGTAGACCCAACTACCGAGTGGTTAGTCAAAACTGTGCCTGGACTACATATGGTTCAGCTGTTTATAGTGCTTAACTTTTTTTTTTCATTCTGGAGATTAGTGAGCATTAGAGTGTACACGTGTGTACGTGTTTAAAACTTAAACGTGAACACTTTTAGATTCCGAATAAACCGAAGGATCTATTGGTTTTACAATGATGTTTATACAGTTGAAGTAGTCTAAATAATGAAAACAATGCTATTATTTTTCTAAAGTTTCATACGTAATACTATAATACTATAATCACAAACACCACAACGATACATAATATGTTTCAAAATATTGTCTGTTCTGATTTTTATTCCGACTCGACGGCGAGCACGAGTGCGCGTGTAAAAAACAAAGCGAACACAAAATTAAAAACCTTCGATAAATCCAATGTCTACAATCGACGGGAAAAACGCTTTCGAATTTATTTTTTAAACGCTAAATCCCGACAAAAATTAATTATTATTGCACGTCCCGGTGGAATCGGTCGATTTCGTGACAGTGAAATAATTCGCGGTCTCGTCGACACACCTACCCCGTCTCGTACGAGCGTCGTAGATCGAGCGAAGAGCGTGGCCGGGCCGATAACGAACGCGTAAAAACACACGACGGAATAAGAATAAATGCAAACACACTAACACACACACACACACACACACACACACACACACACACACACACACACACACACACACACACACACACACACACACACACACACACACACACACACACACACACACACACGAGTTGTATGGTAGTAACTCGTTCGTACGATATTGTAATTATTTCGGTTCGTGCGCCCGCGTAAGATTTTCCGCGCGTCTGTCGCGGTTTCTAGAGACACTCGTGATTTTCATATTTTATAACGTTTTCTCCGCGCACGCAATTAATATAATATTCTTCCCTGTGGGGCTTTCAAATAAGAACACCTTAAAGATAAGTCTCTTTCCTCTCTATTTTTACGTCATTTATTATTCAATACGGAATACCGTAGACGTGCGCGTGCATGTAACAAACTACAGCAGATGTCGCATAAGGACCTATAGCCCACGCTTTCTCTTAACTTTATTTATTTCCGAGAACCAGTACAGTATGACGTGTACCGAATCTTCGGTAGGTTTGTCTAACATCATCGAGGGGCTGTAACAAATAAAATTGTGTGTGACAACGAATTTTCAATTTTTTTTATTCTTTATATATATATATATATATTATATGTGTGTGTGTGTGTGTGTGTGTGTGTGTGTGTGTGTGTGTGTGTGTGTGTGTGTGTGTGTGTGTAAAGTTATTTCTGACAATATAGTCATAATGAAACCGAATATGCAAAGAAAAAAATAACAACAAATATCATTTCAAAATCATTGCGCGTCACTGAAAATGAGAAAGTTGTTGATTTGATTAGGTTTCTCTTCAAAACGGACTTATTAATTGTGTTTTATACAGGCAAGTCCAATTACAAATTTTCATCACGTCTAGTATTTCGGAATTCATAATATTTATGTAAATAATCTTTTTAATTAATCACTAGTCGTATTGTACACGTCCAAACACACACACACACACACACACACGAATGGGCTATGACTTGGATACTTAAATAATAATTACGATTAACTGCTTTTTTTTACAAAATGAAAATACCATCCATACATAAAGTTTGCACGATAAGTCATAAAGGTGACAAGACAAACACGACATGAATCATGTGATAGGGAAAATTACTCGTCGGTCATATCACTCTTGAGCTTAATGGATTCGATTGGCACTTTGTCAGACCACCGACCGTCCGTGGTTTACCGTCGTCAGGAAAAACGGATTCCACTGTTTTAACAGCCAACAACTATAACACGTTTCGTAGTGCGGTCAAGCGATTCGTGTATGTGTGTGTACGCGACTGCGACTTTGTGTACCGTGCGAACGTTCTATTTCGTTTTCCAAAAAGTGAGTTTCGCTCTCATCGCAGACGAAATTCGTTTAGAGGCGATCGCGAGGGACAAATAGCGCTGATCGATATTTTGTCACACGACACGCGACAGAACGCGTCGACGATCGTAGTGTAGTATAATATCGATCGTGTAGTGGCGGATCTAGGATTTTTTTTTATGGTGGCTGCTATTTTGTCAATAATAATAGTCCTAAATTACTCACTATGCACAATTTGGAGGGAAAAAATAAAAACTCGGTACTTAAACATAATTAAGCAATATAAAACTTATAAACAATTTAACATGAATTATTTTTCAATAACTAGGTACATAACAATTCGATGTAATATAATATAATTTAAACCTTTTACAATTATATTGACCAGTCCTCTAATTGCGTTATTCTTTTCTAATGTCATTTTATGTATATTTAATCAATGAAAATATGTATTGTTCTACGATGATTTCATAGATACTATACACAAAACTAATGTATTGACACTGAGATAGATATTCTTATCTATCTCAGTGTGTATTGACAACCGAGCAACGGACTTATAAGTTAATCAGTTATAACTAGTAATGGGCACAACCGAGTGAAAACTATCGAAGTATTCGATAGTTTAAACTATCTAATGATTCGGTTGTTTTATAAAACTATCAAAAAACTATCGAACTATCGAACTACCTGTTTTGATTCATTTTTAGGCCTACTTATCCAATGAAAATTTAATCATATAAATTATCAAGTAAATTCGGTCGATAATACCGAAAAGTCACTCGGTTTTTTTTTTTAACTCGATAGTCAAAAGTAGTAGGCGCAAAAGTGATGGGCACAACCGAGTGAAAACTATCGAGTGAATTACTCGATAGTTTTTAAAACAATCGATGAATAATAATATCTATTCAATTGCTAAATCACTCGGTAGTTTTTGAAACTATCGATAGTCAAAACTAGTCGGTTGAGCCCATCACTAGTTATAACTTATAGAAAACCGGTGTACTTCAAAAATTATGCGTGATCGCCCGTACCGAAAATTCGCAACTTGGCAAATTATTAGCAATTTTTAATAAATATACGCGGAACGGTGGGCGCTTCAGCTCCAGAGCACCCCCTACCTCCCCTCACCTACATCCGCCACTGATCGAGTAGCACATAGATTTTGGTCTCGTTGAATTAGCAATATCATCGGCATGCCGTCGACGTGACACGAGACCCTGCCCCGTAGGTACACCCGTACACTCTCGGGTCGTTTATTAATTTATTTTTCGTTTTCCGTGTGTTCGCAGTGTACAGACAAGGCGAAGTCGGATCCAGTTGGTACGCCGTCTTGGGCGGTAGCCTAGAGGCACGACTCGCGCACACCACTCAGACCACGTCGACCAGCACGGACAAGGTGAGTTTGTCGAAAATCGAAAAAAAAATAATCGAATTCGTTGCTAACGACGTGTTGCGATGGCGGAAAACAGACGGAAACTATTTACCACCGATCTCACGCCACAAATTTACACGTACGATAAACTATATAGTTCCCGTGAGCCTGTGCGCTGAACAGTACAGAAACATGCGTGCACCCGTGTTCTTAAAAAATATATTTTCTCGCGATTTTTTTAAATTTTTTTTTTTGTACATATTTCATAAATAAAAGCAACGTAAAAATTGTTTTTCTTTTTTTACCAAGGTATTTATTTCGAATCAGTCGGCTGGTATTTAAAGATATTATTTTATTGTGTGTCGAAAAAAAAATAAATTCAAAATTCAAACAAAACATGGATTTTACGAACTCGATATTTTCAAGCATTACAATAGCTTACAAGCTTTACAGTCGAAGACGGATGAATTGTAATCGATCGCCGGTTATCGGCCAACATGCTTCCGTTAATCATAAAACTCCACTTCACGCTAACCGATCAATCGGTGCTCATTAACAGTATATTTTAATAATTACTGGAATAATTTTTTGCGGATAGATCATCTGTTGCCGACGTGTATCTAGAAATATGAAATGGAGGGCTTATTTTTTTTATTGCAAAAAGACGAAAACTATAATTTTAAGACAAATATATTATAATAACGTAGGTATTGATATAAAGCCCCTTAGCCATCACGCCTTTGAACCACTTCTCATCCAATGAGATTTGTTCCAACATCATTTTTGGAAATCGGAAAACCATTCAAGGTGAAAGTAATTAATTTTTACATTTACGAAAAACATGATTCTAATAAATGGATACAACAACGACTTATTTGTTAAATGTGATATTTTCTTTTTATTTGTGTAAGTATGATTCGAAATCGTCGCCGATCTAGCAATTTTCCGGTCCACCATTCGGTAAAAACGAGCGAACACACTACGTGACTTCCGGGCCGTAGTAATAACAAACGCAGACGGTTCGGCAGTGATTGTTGCCCCCCCCCTCGGCGCCACGTTTCTCTCTGTCTGTGGAAAATGTACACGTGACGGGTATTACATGGACGAGAGCAAACAGTTCGGAAATTATCTATTTGAGTAAACACCGCAGACCCGGGCCGTGAACGCTCGGAGACGACGCGACGATTTGCATAATATTTATCCGCGCAGGTAAATCATCAAACTCTCGTGGTGATGCGGCGGGTGGGGGGGGGCATCGACTGAATACAAGCCGCGTATAGTTTTGAAATTATTTTTCCAAGAGCCGTGTTCCCTTCTGCCCCGCCTCCCCTCCTTCCAGAAGAATCTATAAATTTTTACTAAGCGCAGTAGTTTTAATGTAATCGTGAAAAAACTAAAAAATTACAAAATATTGCCTTTTGGGAAATTTTCAACCCCTTTGCGCCGCGTCATAGAATTGACTCATCACGACCAAACTTCGTAGGCATTATTTTTATACGTTTCTTAAAAATATTGAGACGCGTATCGACGAAAATTTCCACTTTCCAATATAAGGACCACCCTGATATATACATACGTCAACGATATCATTTAATCGGTACGCTATCGACCACGCGGATCTGTGTCAGCGTAGCTGAGGAATCGAAGCGATAAACTTTCGGGTTCCAGAGTGGCGAGGATACGTTTTTCATTCTTCCTTTCTGATGTATGCCTATCAGGCGCAGCAACGTCGACCGGTGACGAACTATTAGTTTCATAAGGATATAATATGAGAGCACCGACGGACTTGATAATTATTATGACATTGATTGATTAAGACTATGATGATGATAATATATTATACAAATAAAACGCAAAACAATACTCGTTTCAAAATGTCAACTCAATTATTACCGAGATGGCGAGATAATTAGTTAGTATAAATAGAGACGAGGTAGCTCTGACGACTCCGTGAAAATATTTTTGTCTCAGCGATAGCTACCCTATAATACTTTGGCACTAATACATATTTCGTATAACATTATAACTAGAGTTAGGATGTTGATGACCTAAAAAACACACACAAAATTGCCGTAAAAAAAGTGCAAAATACCCTAAAAACTTCAAGAAATTACGTTAAAAAATATCCAAAAACAAAACAAAATTATTTTATAAGCGTTTATATAAAAATATAATATACTTAGTATTCCGTTTTCGTCAAATACGCGGTCGCCCATAACTTATGTACTTACGTGCGCGACACAATTTTTTCCTGCCCGTTCTAAAACCAAACAAATCGTCGACATTTTTTACTCCCGTCAAAACTGCGTGCTCTCGATAAAAATATGAAAATTCTCACAAATCCGTACTTATTCATTAGGTCGTAGCATAATATAAAAACGTAAATACAAGGTGATTCGGTGACTCGCGTTCATCGTTCTGGCTGACGGCGGCGGAGCGCTTCAATCGAAAACCACCCTGGATTCGTAATGAAAAACGACTTTTGACGATGATCGGGAAAGCGGAAATAAATTAAAACCAAATGGTATTAATGAAAATGTACATTGGAGCATAGATATCACAATATTGATTAAAATTTAAAAAAAAAAAACCCCAGGAACCATTTCTAACCGTTTTTCTCACCATATAATAAAACAATATATATATACCGGGAATCGATTCCGGGACCAATACAAATTTACCGTAATGACTCGACGGTGTAGGTAATAAATCCGGTTCGGTAAAACACGAGATCCGGTAACCGGGCGCACGGCTGTTGTTCGCATTAATTCCATACGGTACACCGCCCCGGCATGGCGCAATCATATTGCGTGGGGGAGGGAGTGTACACACGTGTTTTCTTTACAGACGCGGCAACAACGGACTGGAACGCGGAATCAAAGGCGATTAAAGAGAATTTATCGCGGTCAAAACGCCCGTTTTTACCGTTATTTAAATTTATACCGACTTTTATTCGGGTTAATGGACGCGCGCGTTCGGTAATATTACGTAGGCATTATAGCGCGTCGTGTTTTAGTAGTCTTATTCGAGTATCATACACGCGAACAGCGCGGCGCGTTCGTTTCGGATTCGGATTCGGCATCAGCTGCTACCGTCGCCGTAATAATTGGGATCTTTTGTGTTTGATAAATAAAATTTCGATGACGAAAAACGAAAATCTCGTCTATTACGACGTTTACGACTTCGTCCGGAGCGATGGATTTCTCCGGGTATCTAAAACAAAAACACTGCGTCTCCACTTAGTTGTGCGATTAAAGTGTTCGACGAAAATATCTATGCGCGTTTTCCGTTCTGAGCAGACGGTATGTTTTATTTTTTATTTTTAGCATAATTTATCAAACGCAAAGAAAAACTCACGAAATATCGAGAAAATCGATAGAATAACGTACGAGAAACCGGGTTTTTAAGAAACACCGTTTTAGTCGTTTTAACGTTTATCCCGAAAACGACATAGTATGAACCGCAAAACAGGAA
This sequence comes from Therioaphis trifolii, assembly GCA_027580255.1. Lineage (NCBI taxonomy): Eukaryota > Metazoa > Arthropoda > Insecta > Hemiptera > Aphididae > Therioaphis > Therioaphis trifolii. Next base: position 20,983,288 of record CM050408.1, read on the forward strand.
ATATATTATTTATATCGATTATTTATTAACTGACCTACATCACGTCATAATATGTACAGACTCTATAAGATGTTTGAAAGAACGCCATCGCTTTGATACCGAACATAAAACTTTGAAATTATCGAAAATAGGTATGTTGATTATACCTACATGAGGTTTTATTTTTAAATATTTGTGATTTCAAAGTTTGAGTACTTAATATATTATCATCGTGTCACACTGATGATATTATTAAAAAAAAAAAATTCACGATCAAGTTGTTGTAGAAACTGAATACGTTTTAATCGTGTAAATCGCGTGTTCAGTATTTAAAAATATGTCAACACGCATTTGATTTAAACCGAGTATTTATCGCGAACATGTTCCGAGTGCTATGATTTATCATTGCTATAATATAATATTTAGAGTAATAGTACTCAAAATAGATCGAGTGTTGAATGTTCAACGTATACCTACTGTGTATTCATCCGGACCGGTCTAATCTATGGAAATTGTAAATACTGAATAGTAATTAGTGACCCGAGTAGTACTAATTGCAATTACTCCGGAATGATGAATGTACACACGAATGATCAAAGACATGTATTATTGAATTACTCGTCGTATCAAATTGTTATAATAATTCACGGGTACTAAACGGACGGATAAAACGATATTGCGTTTTTCCTAGACGTCGTTTAACGTAATTTTTAGTCGGATTAAACTGTTTGATAACTTTACCGAGTTTGACGAATTTTCGAATGTTCGGTGAATAAAATCACGTGACATCATCATTGTCCGTCTGTTTTTTATCAAACAAGCACCACATTTATAGATCGACTGTGATGTCTTTACTCTCTAGGCGCACACCGTGTGATACACGACTGTAAAACGCGAAAAATACGATCTCGTAAACTAGAAGAGAAAAGAAAAACAAATTTGTACAGCTTTTGAGGTATGATTTCGACGAAACTTGCGGTTCCAACGGTCGTAAGTGGTCCGTGTCAATGGTGGATCCAAGGGGTGGCGAGGCAAAGGGGACCTCCCCCCAAGATACGCATAGTAGTAATACTCCAATACCCAAAATACCTAATAATTGTCAAAAGTCATTGTAACACATTAATGAGTGAATTAACTATTTTATCAAAAATCACTATTTTATCGTAGTAAATTATAATGAAAATTAGTAATGTCACGAAAAGTTCGATTTCGGAACCGAACAGAACTCAAAATAGCAAATAACCGAACCAAACGGAATCGTCAATAATTCGGTTCGAAGATCAAAACCGAGAAGTCGGGTCAGAGCATATTACGCGCGGTGATGACTAAAATAGATCCGAAAACAGATTGTTTCGTGGTTTTATCATATTTAGCACTAGTCGTCGGACGATTTTAAAATCGAAAAATCAATACGATAAATCGTAGTGCGTATTTTCACAATGTTGATTTTTTTTTTCATTGAATTCGATTACTGAGTATTTTACGTTTATATTTATTTTTAAATCTTTTGACTTTTTTCAAGTGATGTTCTAGTGCGACTGAATATCGATCATGTACGGTCCGGTATGATTTCGAATAAAAACGCGTGGGTTCGGTTCTGTTCGGGGTCGATGATTTTTGGAAAAATTCTGTTTGACCTCGAAAATCTGCAGATAGGTTCGTAACATCACTAATGAATATCATTAATAACAAATAAATGATGTCGATAATATTGTTGAAATATGACAATAGAGCAATAGAGAACACAGCTTTAAACGACTGAATGTGTTGTTGGTGAAGACTAACGAGTGTCACCCAACCGATATGATTGGAGCTCGCCGTCACAGCTCAATACAAAATGAAATTCCCATATTTATCGATATGATATTGAAGAATACGTTCACTTATCATACAATATCGTCGAAGCGTGGTCGTCATCGGTGCCTTTATAGCTCTATATCTCACGTACACGTTCAGTCACACTACTCTCGATTTTGCCCACCCACCCACCCACCCAAATGAATTTCCGGGTCCACCACTGGTCTGTGTATGGAGGTAACCTCGGGTATTTCGGTGGCGGTCTCCCGTGGCGTCGTCCGTCTGCAGCCGCGGTAAAACGTGCAGGCAACCGATGTATACAACAAGAGCTGGTGCGGATCGAATAAACCGCGAGTACAGCGTATCGGGCATGATTAATATACGCGTCGTCGGCAAGACGCACGATTTTACCGCCAACGGTAAAAGCAATATACGAATTTCTGACTAAATTACATCTCGGGAGACGCAAGACATACCCGTGTGCGTGCGTGCGTACGTGCGTGTGCGTGTGCGTACGTATGTGTGTGTGTGTGTGTGTGTGTGTGTGTGTGTGTGTGTGTGTGTGTGTGTGTGTGTGTGTGTGTGTGTGTGTGTGTAGGTGTGTGTGTGTGTGTGTGTGAATCAGTGTGCGTACACTCTGTACGACGTCGTCGCACTCGTGTCACGAACTCTCGAACCGTTTGGATGTCGCGTTCCCGAAATTTCTCTCGGGTGTACTTTGAGACGTATCTCCTTTGCGCCCGCAGCGCGGCGTCGCTAAGCTACGTCACGGCCATCCGTCACCCGACCCCGGACGAGATCATTGCTTGTTATTTATTTATTTATTTTTAGATTAAAAGTTAAAATACTCGCGATCGTCTAGACTTTTAATTCATTGTGAGTCTTTTGCGTAATATTTTGCATTTACACACCGGCGCTATCGTTTTTGTCACCTGACGAGTTTTGTATGATTTTCTCGCTCCATAGGGCCACCAGCTTACTTCCAGGTATATCGTGGTCACGTTACACTAGACGTGAATGACTTGAACATATTGTAATTTTTTTAAACTAAATTCAACCCTTTGTGTACCGCTATCTGGTAAACACGGGTTCCCTAATTATACACGTTAAAAATCATGGCGGTTGTTATAGCCATAACAGTATACGGTTTGAACAGTGTAACGGAAACAACAAGTCTTAATGCCCTGATGTCGATCAATCAACAGAAATGGTTTCAGTGAAATATTTGTTTTGAGTCCCAGTCGAGGTCTTTGAATCGAAATACTTATATCCCGACCTCAATCTGTTGTCCCCCGAGCCAATTTTAACAAGACGGTCGTTAAGGGTGCGCATTGTTATTACGAAAATCAAAAAAAGAAATTGACAATGCGATTTCATATCACATACAAAAACATCTTCTGACACTATCGACGGAGATAGTACGCCGATGGAAAAAACTGATATAAAAAATAATTTGACTTGCATTTTTTAATTATTTGTTAAAATGACTTATAAGCGTTAGTATTTTATATAATTTTTTTTCCTGAATGCTTGGTGAAAATATCCTAAAGCACATATTATTATTATTTGAATAAAATAAAGTACGTGTATGGTTTAATTTATTTTTAAGTGAAATCCGATCTTCAGTTGTCATTACTAACCTCACTAACATTACTGCGAGAAAACCGATAACCGAGAGTATTGAAAAAGTGATGTTTTTTGAAAGAACCAACTTTTTCGATCAAAGTTCTCGGGATTTTCGGTCCACAGTGATTGGATAATTGTCATTGTCCGGTGAGAAAACTCTGAATCACATCCGGCATTGTAAAAATACGATATAACCTACGCTGGCGACGCGTCGGGAATACTATAGAGTTACATTCAGCTGTTTTCAGCTCGTACAGTTCTGTATACAGTCCGTCGGAACCTTTGCCTTTGCGTTAATCACGACATCACGACAGACGTTTTATTGTTCGTGGCACATACGTTATAACTAGGGCTAAGGGCTTCTAGTTTTTTCGTGTTTTTTTACAAAGATCGTAGAATCATGTTAGTGATCAACAAATATGTTTCATAATACCAGGAAGTCGTATTTAAAATTTTAATTCGCACATTTTTGCATATTTAGTCATTGCCTATTGCATATAAATGCGTATTTGAAGATATTAGAAAAATCAAGATCATATTTGGTAATTTGATGATATAATTTCTTAAATGAGCTTAGATAAAAAAAAAAACTAATTGGTAAATTTTCTGTTTAAAAATAATAATTTTACTGTCGTTTAGATAATTGTTTTATCTATCCGATAAAATCGAAACATAATATTATATAGAGGGTAAACTTCAGTTGCTAGTCATTTTTCAAAAATTTATTACAGTTAACTTATCGAATAATAATACTTATTAAATTTTTTTTTTCATATAAATATTATAATTAGACGAATTAATAAAATAAAATAAATTTTTAGAGCATATTATAAGTGCATATTTCTTGATTTTTTTTGTAATGCATAAGTGCATGCATATTTTGAGGTATTTATGTACTATAGACGTCCTCAGCCCTAGTTATAACGCACACCCGATAAAAACAGTGGCCGCACTTTAAGACGTGTTGTTTTACGCGGTTTATTTATATCGGTCTATTTAATTTAATTTTACCGTTCCACTAAGGTTATTTACGACGGACAATAAAACCGAGTGTCCGAGACCTTTTTCGGCGACCACGTCGAGTAGAAATATTACGCTTGATTTATTACGCGTAGTATTTTAAGCAACTCGGAATAACGATATCGAGAAATGCGCTTATCGGGTTTTCGTACGAACCGAATGTAAAATCATCAACGTCCTCAAATCCGTTTCATTGTTAATACAGTTGCATTGTATTTAAATTATTAATTGATTGATCAAAAGCTGTTTGAGTTAATATACGGTACTCATAAACGGTAGGACACGGTCATATTACGACAATTATTAGTATACACCGGGGCGTGCTCAGAAGATTCAAAAGGAAGGGGGGTTTAGTCAGGGTCGGGCTGGGATGGTGCTGGCCATAGGCGTGCGCAGGGGGGATGCCGGGTATGCCTTGGCATCCCCTGCGGTCTGCAGAATCATCTGATTTTTTAATTGTAAGTTAGGACGTTAGGTTTGTAAAATAAAATGTAAAGTATAAATTATACTTTTACTTGTTTATATTGACATTGTTTTGTGAGCTTTTTAGTTGAGAGAATAAAACTTTTTTTTAATTCTGATTTTTTTTTATGGGAGTTAAAAATTGAGTTATTTCTGAAACATTGGCTAAGATTTGTTAAAATATGTGAGGGGAAGGCTTAATATAAATGAAAATTTGGTAAAATTCTTGGGGGGGGGTCATTATATCAGGGAGGCTTTTAGTATGAATTAAAAAAAATTGAGGGGGCTAAGCCCTCCCCATCTCCACCTATATTTTGAAGTATATTGGTATCTCCTGCGAAAAAAGTCTGCGCACGCCTATGGTGCTGGCCTACAATTCCGGTAAGCAAGGGGCACACAACGTGTTCTGTGTAGATCACTTCGTAGTTACATTTTTCAATTTTGTGTCCATCAATGATTATTGATTATTATAATATGACTATCCTCTACCTACGTGTAAAAAGTATATTTGGTAAATTTTGGGGAAGGGAACTTTAAAATCTACCCTTGTGTTTATACACATCGATATGCTAAATCGTATTATAATTATAACCACGGTACAATGAAAAAATCGATTCGTTTTACTATAAAATGTACTTATTGAAAGAATTCATAAAATTTAAAGTTTGCCCGAAAAACATGATTAAATTCTTAGTACTTAATCTCAATATTGTGCCTCAAACTTTTTTTTTCGTCACTAGTTAATAATAATTTAAATTACTTTTTCTCACAGCTTTGTGACAGTTTATGACGACACAAACATTCGATATGAAATCCAAGCGTTTGAAAATAAAATATTGGGAATCCCTCTAATCTCAGCTCGGAACACAGAAACAAATTTCCATATATCAGATGTAGAAACGACGCTCATTAGTCTGAATTCCATGGGGGCTATATCATTAATAACGATACTGGTTACAGTAGTACAGTTTAATCCGGAACGCGTCATCGTAATAAGACCTCAAACGGCCGTGTACATTAAATTCTACACGTATGTCATGTTCATTGCACATTCATATTTTAGTATATTATCAATTTAATAAGCATAATTTTATCTGAATGCAAATATAGAAAAATTACAGTTAGATTTAGATTTCCATTCGAAAATATAAATTTATATAAATATAAGCACTTAACGTATCATCGAGATGTATTGCATATTTATGTTTCGGGTTTGATATTATTATTTGTTGTACCTATATATTATTCAAGTTATTTTATTTTATTTTAACACGTATTGTTAATATTGTTTTGTATAAAATAATAATTTTCTCATTTAAGAACATTTTTTTGTAATCTTAAATTTAAGTTTTTAGTTCTTTTCGATTTTGTATTATTTAATTTAAACAACCATTATATTTATATGTTGTTCTTAACTATTCTATTTAGCAGTACGCATAGCTTCCTATCTCTAACACAAGCTTCATAAGCTTACAGGATATAGGTTAATCAATAATTTAAATAACTATGTCAATTACGTAACTAATTATGATTTGTTTACATAAAAAATGAAATAAATATGTTGTAATTAAAACGTGTTAAAACACGGTCGGTGGGTGGACGGGAGAGTTGAACCCCACGACCCTCGTCTCCACCACGAGTAGTACGCCCCTGCGTATAAGGTACGATTTTATGTATTTCACATAATAGTGCTTTCGAAAACGATTAATAGCCGTGTACAGCTGTGTTTATATTTCGTTTTTGTGAAATAATCCGAGAAAAAAATTGTCCAGCCCATAACCGTTCGTTTTGTGGTATCGCCGCGGTAATATTATTTCCGTGTTTTATGCACCTAGTAAAATAACAGTCGATCGTTCTCGTGACCGCTGCATACGACCCGCCGCCGACCCGCACCCGGTTATGGTCGCAAACCATAAATATCGTGTGAAAATCATTTTCCGATATTTTATTATTCGAAATTAATTTGCAAACGCGTTTATTTATTAATATTTATCGATTTTTTGTTTTTTTTTTTTTTGTTTACGATACTATGTAATGATTACTAAATTTAAAATTATAATATTACGCGCGCGTCCAAGCGAATTTCATATTGAACATTAGCGTGGCAATCAGTGCGAAATACGCGTGAATCCGAAAATACGCGTAAAACCGCAAAGTTTCTTTTAAATTGTTTTCACGTCGTCGCGGTGTTTTTCTCCGTTCGAACGCGAATCGATGACCATCGTAATATATTACGGAACACGTTTGAAATACGAACACAGTGAAACCTCTGAATACCGGACACTTAAGGTCGCCGAAATATTGTCAATTATTCAGAGGTGTCCAAAGAGAAAAACGAAACAGGTGAATATGCTCTCTTTCCCATAAAAATGTCCGCTATTTAGAGGTGTCCGTTAAGGGAGGATTCACCGTATAGGCACGGCGTCGTCATCAAAAAACAAAAGACCGTTTCGTCACACTACAGAACGCGATTAATGGCGATCCGATGACTAAAAGCGGAGTTCCGAACGACGGTTTCTAAATCATGGTGGCCGTCTTTTCACGGCAAGTAGAAAATTACAATTTTTTTTTTCTATACGGTGCTTTCGAAACGATAAACGTAAATATCGTATTTTTAATCCGACAACATTGTATTACGAGCCGATCAATATTCTCACGGATTATACTGACTCGCGGCTGTTCAAATATCGATACCTGTTTCGGATTATTCGTCCGTGTCTTCTGTAGTTTTTGCTGACACGTTTTCGAACGGGGTTGCGCTTGCGTGTTCACGGCACAGACGATAATATATCCTCTGAAGACAATAAGTTAAACTGCTCCGAAACGTCAGCACATAAAGCTGCAGAACACGCAGAAAAAATCCCCTCCCCTCCAAAAATAAGGAAAAATTATCAATTTGTTTTTTTTTTATGTCTACCGATTTTACGGTGAAAAGTGTCCCGTACAGGGCAGAGATCGATCAAAAACGTCATAAACACAATATTCGACGGCGGCTGGTACCGAATTGGTTCCCGTTTGAAAATGGTTCCTTTTTTGAGGTATGCCGAATTGGTTCCCGTTAAATTCCGCACATTTTCCTTTTAAATTTTACAGTCATAAGACTGTCAACTATAAAGTAGGATCGGTTAAAAATGTGCGTTAATTTGTGTTAAAATATTATATGATATATCAAGTTTTAAATTTTTGATTTGGAAGTCGACTAGTCACCAAAATAGTAAAATATATAAGTAAATCTAGCCCTAATCATACAAAATTTAATTTATATTTTGTACCGATTATTATTAAATGTTAAAATTAAAACCGTTACCTCTACACAGACGGGAACCGATTCGGATCGACGTAATCAAATACATTTTTCAAACGGGAACCGATCGGGGCCGAATGGGAACCGATTCGGCTACTCCCACGACGGCACGGCGTGCGTGTAACGCGAACGGTCCACGCGACGGCGGAGGCTGTGCAAATCGCCCGAACGACAAACGGAGCACGGCCCTGCGTGAGTTTTGACCGCGCGGCGGCGTCGTGATATCGTCCGCGTCGTCGGCAGATCGGCAAAACCGCAAAAAACGATGAGAGATAATAATACATCGTCCGGTCCGACGACAAAAGTTTTGCCATTTGCGTTTGGCCGTTCGACGCTAAACGCTCAGAGACGTAGTGTAATGTTCATAAACGCGTCGTGTGTCGTATCGATCAAACGCGCAGCGGGGGTGGATCGTGGTCGGCCGAGCTCGCGTACGTACGTCGCGGCGACGGCGATGGTACGTTTAATAAATCATATTAGACCGACTGCGACGAGGACACATGGCAGGTACGTCATCGCTTTAAACTCGCATATATTCCGAAGTGTACACACACACACACACACACACACACACACACACACACACACACACACACACACACACACACACACACACACACACACATGGTTATACTCGTTTACCTGAACGATGACTACGTATAAGTTTATATATATATATATATATATATTATATACACGAGTATACATTAATGGAACGAAGACTGTGTGTGTATTTATGAACGATCCCTCGCAGAAAGGACCGTCGAGCTAATCTAATTTACCGTACCCGGACGTGTGTGTATGTGTGTGTTTGTGTGTGTGTGTGTGTGTGTGTGTGTGTGTGTGTGTGTGTGTGTGTGTGTGTGTGTGTGTGTGTGTGTGTGTCTAGCCGATATAGGGACGTGCGCACGAGCGTTGTCACAACAAAGCGGTTAGCCGCGAAACAAAGTCCGCAACGTCGTCGTTGTACGCTCGTTCATTGTGACCCCGGCGTCTCCGAAAAACGTCAGTGTGACTGTATCGCCGCTGTCGATATCACGCCAGATGATGGTCGACGGCCACTCTCATCGACTCGGAACGCTGACCAAAATATCGACTATAATACTAACCACACGTACGTTGTGTATTACAATTGAAATATATATACATATGTATATATACAGTAGAACCTCGATTATCCGAACTAATTGGGACCACACCTAGTTCGGATACGCAAAATTTCGGATATTGGAAATAATTTTTTTTTTTTTTTAACAGTTTGATACTCTATATTCATTATTATTATTATTACTAATATATTATCAGTACTACATACATTATATTATTAAAAATACATTATATACATAGGAACATATTATAGGTACATTATGTTTATCATATTTTTTTGAAAAAATTATCGATTTTCATTTGACGACGAGCTGCAACACGCATTTTTGCAGCCAAGTCTCGCAAACGTTTAAGACGAAGTAATTGATAAGCCCGTTACGTTTTGATTATCTACATACTAACGATTCACACACGTATACATACATATATGTATGTACTGTAATAAACCAAAAGCAAAAGTTATGATAAATTCAATAAACCGTCCGCGGATACGAGTGCTTCAACGAGTTTTACCGTTCGGATAACAGAACGTTCGAATACTCTAATTGTAGTTCGGATAATAGAGGGTTCGTATAACGGAGGTTCGGATAATCGAGGTTCTACTGTATATATATATATATATATATTATATATATACCAATCGAATAACAATAATAATAATAAATACTCGTAATATAAATCATTAAAAAAAAAAAAAAAACTGTGCACCCAAAAAAGTATACAATAATCAATAATTCAATGAACAAACAAATTGAATATACACACAAATACAAAAAAAATCCGATAATTTATACAAAACTAAATAGAACAGCCACCTTACAGAATCACCGACAACTTTACTCACTTCCGGTCGAGCCGCCTTCGATCAACCTGGGGAACGTGACGCGAGACGGGGGTTCGAGAGCATTTTTTTTCACTTCCCACCCTCAACGAGAGCCATACATATCATAATGACCATAACAACTGACGAACAATGCGTAGTGTGTACACGGGTACTCGGTAATCACCACTCGTTGCTCGTAAACGTCGAACTCGGCGGCGTATGAACGTATTATTATTATTTTTTTTTTTTTTTTTTGAGAAAGCCTGTCGGTTGAGTTTGCCAACTACGCGGTTCGACGTCGACTGCGTGTTCATAAATACATTTTTCCGAACGCTGGTTACGTATAATAATATACGTTGACGTCGTTGCTCATCAGTGAAGCAAGGACTTTCGTGCACTAAAAAATCATCAAATATGCATTTTAAAATATGCACTTGTGCATCAAAAAATTAAAAATATGCGGTTAAATATGCCGTTAAAAAAAAAAATTTTATTATTATTCTATATAAGTTTCAACTAGTTTTATTTTATCAAATTGATTTGGAATCTTTTTTGAATGTCGGATCCCATTCTTCTTAATTATTATTTTGCGTCTAATAAAACAAAAGAGGTATTTTAAAATGATTGTTGAATTATCCTCAAATATATACCTTACCTAAACTAGAACTGTACTGAATTATCAACATTTCTTTGATATTTGCAAATAGCAGAGAACGTACCACATACCTATTGTTCTTTAAATAAAAAATACAAAAATAGGTATAATAAATACTGACCATTATTATTATTTCAAGATAAAATTCATCTTTATCTTCTTTATAAGTTTATAACGAAATGTTGACCCTGATTCATGAAACATATTCGCCAAAGCGCTTGATTTTCGATAAACCATCAAAATATGCACTAAAAGCTTAAAATATGCTCTTTTAATCAAAAATATGCCCCTGAAACCAAAAAATGTCCAAATATGCAAAAATATGCACTAAAAACTTTGAGCATATCATCATAAACGTTATGAAATGTATTTTGTCCTTAACAAGCGTACGATAAAGTTTACCAGAAAAAATATGCAAATGCGTGAAAGTCCTTGCTCTACTCATCAGCATACGTACGCGTATAATGTATGTATGTGTACGTATATAATAATATTGACTCCACATGACTATCAAACAGTTATGAATAGACTCGGTGTTGTCTCTCTAGCAGATAGGGCACCTGAGGCCAACTTTATCATTTTTGCGTAATTTAGTCGGTGGACGTATTTCAAAGTTCCTTCCCGTTTTACAAGACCTCTTCACTATCACTACTCAATGAGTAGTACTCATAGTACAAATTATGGTAGAAATCAGCCAATTGATGGCAATTGAAGGCATACGCCTTGGCAATGAGCACCCACACTTATTGGATGTTTTATGATATACTATTATCCTTATCATAGTATACATATTAGTGATGCACAACGATAAGTTTTCAATTATCGATATCGATTCATTTATATCGATATCGATATACGATTTATTGATATATGTTATTATTTATAAAACTGAAGCAATTGAATAATTATTGATTAATTTTAGAACAACAATGTTAGAAAACATTTCCAGTTATTTATTTCCTCAGTCAACGTTTTTGAAAGTGATAAATGCATCGCGTTCGATTTCGTCGTAACACCTGAAATAAAGTAAAGTTGTAGTTATATACGCGAAAAACGTGTTTAACAATTAATTTCAATGTACATAAAGAAGACAACAGACCCTTATAAATAAAAAAAAAAAAAAATAAATAAATCCATGATTACATACCCGAGCTAAAACATCTTACGTAAAAATAAAAATGAAATAACAAATTAGTGTATGGTCGTTAGTTATATTAAATATTTAAATCTGAAAAGGTACCGATTGCAACAAAGCGTTTTTATTAATTTATTTATTTTTTTAGTCATATACAATGAACTATTTAATGTTGAAAATATAAAACTTTTATTTTCGGTCTGAACCAGAGACCGAGCGGGAATTATAAAATTATCAAAATTGTTTTTCTTGACTAAGATAAAAAAGATTAATAAGCCTCTCTAAACTGTTGTTTTATCTAAAAGTCATGTCTGAGTACATCTAGGTAAATATACATTTAAATTATGCGTGTTTATGTTAATAATATTATTATTTTATTTGCATAGCCACACAATCCCAGACATTGTTTGCTAAACGTTATCCAACGATACAAGGAAACTCGCCGTTCTAACGAGTTTTCTCTGGCCATTCGCATCGTATTTGTACATAACACGGACATTTCTGAGTACGATTTTTTTTTTTTAACATTTACGCTTTGATTTAATGGAAATAAAAATGTAAACTAATTAAAATCACTTTGTTTTTTAATTTGTTTATTATTTCCACCAAGCGGATATTTATATTTCATACGAGCGCCAGCGTGCTCCATTAATTAATACACCATAGTACGATGTCCTTAATTAAAAACAACTGCTTATTGATAAATATTTACTATTATAGAACACGACACATCTAAGATTTTTTTTATTATTATGTTTATTCATACGTCGTACGATGTTATAAATTAATTAGCAAAATACACTTGATAGTTATTCAATGTATTGACAATGTATCACTTTTTTTTAAATCGTAATTTCTTTGAGTTTTTTAAATTTTTTGCTGTTATCATAAAAATGCGTCATCGTTTTATAGGTATAAATTTAATACTTTCATTTAAACTATTATAATAAATACAGTATATAAATAGAATTTAAGGTTTATTTTTTATTTTATTTTTATTAATTTTGCGTGTGACATGTGGTTTTTGATTTGATTTATATTATATGAAGACGAAGAAATAATTTCAATAACGACATTGTCGGCAAAAAAAAAAAAAAAAAACCCCGTATATACGTACACGTTTCAGGAACAAACCACGCGAGGCGTTGAACGAATGATTGATGAAAACGTCAAAATGACACCGAGAGGATGTATTTTGGACAGAAATTGTCATTTGTTCATCCCCCAAAGTCAGGCAGGTAGATGGTACGTGTGCTATATATGAGTTAACGAAAATCCGATGAACTACTTGCCTTCAAAACTTAAACGTACGAATAGTGTGTGCGAAAAGGGTGAATACAGTACATTAAATAATACACGCAATGCTGTCTAACCGCTCGGAGACGCAATGATTTATTATGACTTTCTTTTTGTTACGCATTTATGTGTTTAACCGGGTGTTTGATGATCAATGACTATTTTGATATACATCTGATTATATGCATATGTACATATATATTTATTTTTTTTTTTAACTCGACTGAAACGAATTTTTTCAAGTGATACAAACAATATACATATTTGTGATTAACAAGTGGTCTCCGTTTATTTTTTTAACGAAATACGGATTTAAACCGCAAGGCAAACTGCTGATTTAGATATTAATTGTAATGTGACAGAGTGATAAAATTGAAGTCAGTAACATAGTTTTTATTAGTTATCGGATATTTATAATTATTATCATTTGTACGTTTTCGTATTATTAATTATAATTATATACGAATAGGGCTCAGGACTTCTAGTTATTTCATATATTTTTAGAAATATCGTAGAATCAAGTTAGTGATCAACAAATATGTTTCGTAATACCAGGAAGTCATATTAACAACTTTAAATTGCATAGTTTTGCGTATTTGAGTATATTAGAAAAATCTAGATCATATTTGGTAATTTTCGATATAATCTCTTGAATTAGCTTAGATAAAAAAGAACTAATTGGTAAATAAAATTGTCTGTTTAAAAATAATATTTTTATCATCGTTTAGATAATTTGCTATCTTTCCGATAAAATCGAAGAATATAAGAAGTAAACTTCAGTTGCTCGTCATTTTTCAAGAATTTATTATAATGAACTCATCGAAATAATACTTATTACATTCTGTTTTTCATATTATAAACATTATAAACATTATAGTTAGATGAATTAATAAAATAAAATAAATTTTTAGAGCACATTTTAAGTACATATTTCTTGTTTTTTTTTTTCAGTGCATAAGTGCATGTATATTTTGAGATTTTTAAGTCCTCAACCCTAATTATTATGAGTGTTAAGTACTAATTACGGATACGGGTGGCGGGCGCCGCGATTACGTTGTCGCCAATTACCGGCAACATTTATGACGACGACGAGGCTGCCAGACCGGTTTTGTTCACTAAACCGACCGATTTGGTCGCCCGGTGCCTTTAGTTTCATAAAGGTTCGCGTCAATCGTCGCCACTCGGTGTGCGGACGGAGTGTCCCGACCGTTTCTCCGCTTTTTCTGTGCGTCCGCACTCGAGAATAATTTCACCCCCTGATGTTTTGGTCAGTTTTCGCCTGTCGTCGTGTTTGTGCCACATTCAATTTCGTGCAGTCGCAAGTTTCTGACGGTCAGATTTTTCGTTCGCTCCACCAGCGACGTATTTCGATCACAGCCACGAGAGTCAGGTCGTATACACCTTTTTTCCACATTTATATTCTCGTCAGTACCAGCCCATTGTCGATTATATTATTTGCGTATGTCGGCTGTTACTGACAATATATTTGTATTATTTATTTACGTTAACAATATTTAATTGTAGAGGGGCGCTTTTTTTTGTACTTCGTTTATCTCGATAATTGTATTCGCTACCTTTTATATTATTTATACGAATACGCTTTGTCTGTAGTCATTCAAGTCCGTACAGTCCACTTCCATTCGATTTCGGTTCGTTTAATACAGTGGCTCCCAAACTTTTAGATACTATTGCCCATAAATCAGGTTAGATATTTAAAATTAACCCTCCCCGAAGAAAATGTCCGTAGATAATATAATTATTAACAGTGACGTTAAGATTAGGACATAAGGTAATTCCCAAAACTATAAACAACGATTGTATCATTGCAGTAGTTGACACGTGATTGATGCAGATTGCTGATTTAATAACAATAGGTATAGAGAACAAAAAAAAAAAAAAAAAAAATTAGTCTAGTTTTTACCCCTCGAAAAATCATGTTTTACCCCCAGGTTGGGAACTCTGATTTAAAATAATACGCCTTACGTCTTTCGCACCAGGCGCCAGTATGCGTGTTTTTGGTGTCGTCGCGCACAACGAGACAAAACATATTTTTACGAATACGAGATGCAACACACAAAAAACCAACCGCATCACCGATTGGTTTTGAGCTTAAACTTTTTGAACTATACCCGCGGCTCGATTCCTTTGTCGTTTCTAATCTTTTTCTATTTTGTCGTTTTAATTCAAAAGTTATGAGACTTATAAGACGTGGGGCGTAACTATTACAATTTTTATTTATCTATTTTAATTGCTGTTTATGCGTTATTTTGAAATTTAATCGTCATTACGTAACAATATCGTAACAATCAGAAACGTCATGAGTACGGCGTTTAAAATTATTTAAAAGAAAGTCAAATTGAGAATATAGGTTTTTGAAAATCATTTTGTAATCATAGTCTAAATAATTGTAATTATTTCGATACTAATAAAACTATAAGAAATATCTACATACTTTTCACAATTTATTTAGTAAACAGTGTAATTATTGTAAATTGACACGTCTTATTTGAATAACACGAATAAAAAAAACTTTTGTTTATTTTACATTTGTCTCGGAGCTTTTATAGTTTTACACATTAATATTATAACTGTACGATATTTCATGCGAAAAGTAAAACTATAAGAAGTATCTACATATTTTTCACTATTTATTTGGTAAATAGTGTAATTACTTGAGACGTCTTATATGAATAACACGCATAAAAAAAATAAAAAAACTTTTGTTTGTTTTACATTTTTCTCGGAGCTTTTAGTAATTTTACACATTAATATTATTAATTTATTAATAACTGTGCGATATTTCGTGAAAACCGTAGGCAGTTAATGCGCAAATGTTTTTACGTCTATTTAAGCACAGTAATAAATACAAATTCCGTCAAACAGTATATTTGACTGGCAATATTATTACTGGCAATTATTTAATGACCTAGCTATATTGTTTTCATATTGGTAGTCGTCAGCGCGTATTGCTGTTCATAAATAAATGTTCACAGGTGTTCTGAGACCGAATTATAACGAGCGGAGTCGGCAAAATTACTTTTACCTTAGAGTACCGAAATCCTCACCATCGACTTAATAATATAGACTCAGAGTAAAATAGTTGGACAATATTTCTCATAACGTAAACATTCCCGAGATCGTGACCTTGGTTTATCGTAATAATTTTAATGCCATTTGATTGTTGTAATTTAAAATATTTCATTAGCGGAAATTTAAACACGCGTCAATGGGAAGGCACGCAGATGTTGCGTGATAATTACATTTTACAAACAATAATATTATTTTGTTTCATTGAAATGTGTATATAAATGTCGAAAACGACGTCTGTGTTATAATATTCCGAACACGAAATTACACGATATCACGTGGACCCGGTAAAACGATACGACGACTCTGTTGGCGTATCAAAAAAAAAAAAAAAAAAGAGAGGAAAATAAAAGCTTTTCAAAACAACGTTGTCTACGTAAATTATTTTGACAAACACAATTTTAGTGCACTTAGTTGACATTTTTGACGTCTGAAATAATTGCGTTTTAAAGGCAAACTTTACGTGGCGTTTCGTGCGCATTTACGTGTCATATCCCGTGAAGAGAACATTTACGTTTCGCGCGAAAAAATTCTAAAACTCCACCGTCGATTTCGTGCGAATACGTTTATTTTGCATTTTTGGTGATAAAAATAGTCGTACTTGTTCCGTTGCGTTTTTCGTCTCGCGTTTCATACTACACCGCCGCCGTAGGGTGACGAAAGCGACGCGAAAACCAAAACACCGTTTAAAATTTTAACGCGGTATTAAATTCGATTCGCGTTCCGAAATAAAAAAAAAAAAATTTCCCAAACAAAACTCTCTTGTTATTAAAACCAGTCGGGTACAAAATCGCCGTCGGAGGAGTACTTTGAAGTGTGCTCGACGTCTTTGAACGGGTAGTACTGACTTTAATGTTTTGGCGTGTAAGTAACTACGTGGCTTACTTGTTTACACATAAGAAGAAATTAGGGGGCTTCAGGGGGCTATGCCTCCCACAAAAGTTTAGAGTAGATGTCTTAGCACCTTTAACGAGCTACATTATGTTTTGAAAAATATTTGACTATAATGAAAAATAATCAGGACATAGTTGATGGATTTCAACTAAAAACCGATATATTATAAATAATTAATTATTGACTTTTGAGTACTTATATAATATCTGTTGTTCGTTTATAATTAATTTTATAAATTTTATATAACTAATGATGGTACTAATAACTACTAATTATAAAATGTAAATAATTAAAAAACTAATTGATTTATAGTCGTAAGCGGAGCTGGTGGCTTTGGTCGATATAGGTCCAATGAGCAAAAAAACCTAGCCCCTCCCCCACACAGTTGTTACACCAAATATCCACCCCTGTATACAAATACAATATAGGGTAATAAACTACACTATATAGATACTCGTAGCAATTTTTCACGACCGGATAGTGAGTATGAAATATTAATTTATTATTAAAGTACTATACCTTCGCACGAACACGAAAACGACCGATTCCACCGAAATCGTGCGATTTTTCCGAATCCATATCCAGTACAAATTATTGCGAGTGTTTAGCGCAATATCGTAAATCCCAATATGAAATTCGAAAACAATCGATCTTAGTCGTCGGCAGGCGGATACGTTACCTTCGTCAAATTGGCAGCCGAAAATCGGACCACCGTGCGCGTACAGTGTACACACATTAATATATATATTATTATTTGTAAATTGCAGTGCGGTTTAACGTAGCCGAGATTAATTTACGATTCGGTTGTAGGTAATAAAAATGTCATAGGTCTCGAACGGACGGCGATTCTATCGCGAAAGGTCGTCCGGTAAAAAGCAATTATTTAAGGCATGACGTATTTTCAACGAGCGACGCGACGTGGTGTGGCGATCGTACGTTTTGAACTTCACGAGCACCCGCCACCGGACACTCGTCGGAACGGGCGGCCGACATTTTCGATTTTCGGTTTTTCTCGCAGACGAAAGTCTGGAATTCGTCATTGGCTTTACGGCGATGGATCGTGGCGATTTTTTATTTATTTTTTTTCATCAAACGAATTCGTAGTTTTTTTTTTTTTTGAGTACGAGCGAGGGAACCCAACGTTTGACACGGGCCCCGTTTTGCGGGGCGTAGTAGATCAGAGATAATACTCCGTTGTCTAGCAAAGATAATTTACAAAAGCTTCCGTCGGGTTTTTCGAGCGTGCAGCTCCAACTACCTGATCACATTTTCCGTTGGTAAAAACAATTTATGCGCCTGAACGTGAGCGTCATTTCAAGTTTTGCGTTGCCGAGAACGATAACATATCTGCAGCGAACAAAAAGATTTGTACTTCGATAATCGTATTATGCTCATATTATAACATTAGCTGCCGGGAGAAGAATTTTCGTTATGTTTTAATTTGTGTTTTTCTCAAACCCAGGTCTAATTCCGCGTTGGAATGTCAGGTATAAAATATAATAGATAATGACAACTCGTTTATAAAACCAAAAGACCCCCCATCCCCTCCCAAAGGGAATATAATAAATGGTATTATTTTAGCACAACAGTCAATAATTTACGACGGATCGATAATACATTCACACTAGGCCTCTGCACGATCCCAAGACATGGACGAGACCGATAAAAAAAAATCAAGCCAGGCTGGACTGACAGGACCGATAAAAAAAAAAAAAAAACCATGCCAGACTGGACCGGACCGTTTCATTTTTATTGCGTTAGAAAAGATCACGACTAGACCGATTTAAAAAATATATTATAGGAATTGAAACGTGACGAATTGAACGTGTTAATTATATAATTCTACATATATTGTATGATGTGTTACAAAAAACCAGACCGTGACCGTGATTCAGTCATTAAAACTTGTGTCGAACTGAAATCGAAGGCAGATCGGACCGGACCAAATCGTTTTAGATTATGATACACAAAGACCGCGAAATACCGGACCGCGGTTGAGTCCTGTTGTACAATGTACAACAAATAAAGAAAAGACTGGACCGTGGTCCGGTCTGAAACGGTCTAGACCAGAACGTCCAGAGAATTAATTCACAAACAAACACACACACGGGGAGGGGACAAGTCAACATCAATTTCGAAATCAAATAACGACTGTCACGTATTTGCGTGTTAAACTAATGATATCGGATGTACCTAGCGGTGTAAGTGAGTTGCGGTCCGATCCCAAAATAACGTACGAGTTGCTGCGGCCCGTGTGTATGAAACAGACGTACGAGTTGCGGTCACGTTTTATTTATCACTTCGTATCAGCCTATCAGCGTTACCCAGAAGACACCACGAAGAGATTGGCTGATTCGTATCCCGAAAATTTGTTATTTTTATTTTTTATTATTATTTACGTGAAAATGGCAAAATTTATCGTGAAATGAATTTTTCTTAGATTATTGGTAGGGCAAAAACTTAAAACTTAATGATTCAACGAAATCAAACTGCTCTGTTTTTTTTTTTTTTGTGCTTGCTTTGTCATCTGTTGTCTCATAAATGCTTCTTTTTTACGTCATGTTTTCTTCGTTTTCATTCCATTTCTCCTACATTTATTTTGATATAAGTTTGTGATTGAATTTCCACTAACACGTCAATAAAATTATAGATGTCAGGACGACTAGAGCAGAACTATTTCCACGATAAACTTAGCGATAAAATATTCACCTATAGCCGCGATTCACCTATAGCCGAACGAGGTGGATAACGTTCATCTGGTCTCCCGCTTAGTTTTGTCGTTCGTCGTACACACACACATTTGCAGGTGATAACGTAATAACGCGTAATCAGGGTCGTGGTGTTTTAACACTTGTAGCGTGCGTTTTGTTTAGAAGACGAATGCATTTAAAACCGAACGCGTTCCGTCGTTCTATCTGACTTTTTTTGTTTTTTTAATGGAGAATACCATTGGTAAAAGAGAGTGGTCCGACGTGTTGGAAAACCGCGTCACATTCTCGTGTTATAGACAAGAACGACGAGAAGATGATTTCCGTCTTATATGAAAAAGTTTGACGCGGAGCGTAATGCACGTCAATATCGTCCATCGTTTCCGTGCGATGTAATAAACGCATAAAATGTACGTCAAACATTGTCGCCCCAAAAGAAAATAGAACGGTACTTACAAATAAAAAACAAACACATTATCAATTTACTGTCATTGTGAACGTTGTGTGCGTGTGTGTTTGCAATAAGTATGCACGCCGAAATATAGAATATAGCTTGACATAGGTACACGATAAAAGCAGCCACCCAATAGCGACACTTAATAACATGATTGGAATAAATTAAAATTTACCTATATATACAATACATTCGGTAAATATATGCTTAATGCTAAGGGGGACCACAAATCATGTGCAAATAGGGGGTCTTCTTGAACCCCCTAGGGTCTTCTTTCTTCATTAAACGAGTGTAAGTAATATTATAACAGACATATGGGTCGATTTACAAAGGCACGATATAATGTATTTCTTTTTCTCGACGTTTTCATGTTCTAATTGAGTTATCGTACTGATATTGTTATTTAAATTTATTTCAAACTCAGTGTATAGTGTACGTACGAATTATCGTACTAAATAAATAAATACATTACGTTTGTGGGTGCGTGTGAATTATTGACGATCGAGTAACACTGTCGAGTGGAATTTAATCAGAGTATTATTCAAAACAGCGAATGGAGACGAGCGTGCTAGTGGCTCGAAAAGGACGACAATAAGATGTAGACTAGACAATAGTGATAATATACTGCCATGGCGTATTGCATATTACATCCGGAATCGTGTTTATCGATAAAATACGACTGCGCCCGTTAAATTTTTTATGCGGAACGACTGTAGCGGGTAATCCGAAAAGAACGATAAACACGAATTTCCGGTAAAACATATTTACGATAATACGCGTGAAAAACGTCACGATGTTTCTTGATTATGCGAAAGCCGTTCGGATCTATTCGGTCACTTTTTCCACCGGTAATGCGGAACCGACATTTCGTTCGTTTAGAATCGTGTAGACACGACTACGTAGAACGACATCGTTCTCGTTTGAAGTTTGAATCGTTTTCACGTGTTCATTTGAACGAAAACTGTTCAGAGTAAAGCGAGTATCACGTACATTACATCACTCTGTCGTGTTATGAACTGTGTTTGAGTTTAAGTTTAGCGATCTCTCTAAAAGAGGTTTTGAGTTCGCACACGAACCACTGACCTACCCGGGGCCAAACGGAATCAGGGATTAAGCTAAAACGCTGGTAGTTGTTTCGGCCGTCCCTCGGGGGCGATGCGCAATCCTCACGAAAAGTGACGCGGACAGTGCTCGAGATTGCGAGCACGGCCAGTAGGCGTACCGGTCAGTTAGTCAGTCGAGAAGACATAAATTTTGTAATTTTTTATTAAAGATTTATATAGACATTCAATGACGTTCTAATGAAGTTTCTAGTGGAAATCTGTAAAATAATACAATGATAAGACATTGAAAAACACGAATTTTTGTAGTTTTTTCCTCGAAAATAAGTAAAAATTACCTGAAATTCAATGTCAATTAAATAGATATTTTTATATTTTAGTAAAAGATGTTTTCAGACATTAAATGGAGTTCTAATGAAGTTTCTAGAGGAAATCTGTAAAATAATACAATGATAAGACATTGAAATACACGAATTTTTTCAGTTTTTTCGTCGGAACAAGTAAAAATGCCCTAAAATGCAATGTCAATTAAATCGAAAGTTTGTTATTTTGATTGAAGATGTTCAAACGCTTCGGACGACGTTCAAATGAAGTTTTTAGTGAATACCTGTAAAATGATACAAAAACTCGACGTTGAAAAACACGCATTTTTTCAGTTTTTTGTCGAAAAAAGTAAAAATAGCCTAAAATGCAATGTCAATTAAATCGAAACTTGTTATTTTTATTGAAGATGTTCAAATGCTTTGGACAACGTTCAAATGAAGTTTCTAGTGGAAATCTGTAAAATAATACAATAACTAGACTTTGAAAAACACGCATTTTTTCAGTTTTTTGTCGAAAAAAAAGTAAAAAATGAACTTAAATTCAATGTCAATGCCCGATCTGGCAACTTCGCTATCGAAACCCACGAGCGATCGTCATCTGCAAAACACGTTCACAGACGTGGTGGTGTAAAAAGGTTCCCACGCAAAAGTGTTGTGCGTGCAATCGTATCCTACTCGTGCGTCAATATGTACAGGTGCGTTCGGAGAATATTGTTTTCGTTCAATTACAATGTCGTACGTGTATACATAACATACGAATCGATTGAATATTTCTTCTCGTCGTTACGACTAGACGATTTCCTTGTTTTTTTTCACGTGAAACAATCATAGCCCTCGTCGTCGATAAACGTTGTTTGAAATACGGATCAAAGATTGAAAAAACAAAAAATAAAATGCAATGTTATTTGATCAAATAAATCTTAGTTTGTACGATAATCAGTCGGACTAGGTGCTTGGTTGCGAAAATCGTCGAGAAAATAATTTTGTTGATCTCGATGTTTTATTGTCACTTAACATTTCTATGTCTTAAGTGATTCGTTCGATGAAGTGCTATAAAACTCCATTGTTTGTAAACGAAGAATTCGATTAGTTTCCGTCCGAGGGAATACATTCATTCAATTTTTAAAACAAAATTTTTGCATTGTGTTTCGGAATGCGAAATTTAAAATAAATATTTCCTCTTGGAAAATAACGAATATTGTATATATGTATGAAACTATTATAATATTTATAAACGTATACAAAAAAAAAAAAAAAATACAAACGAGAAAATACCTCTAAAATGTGAATAACAATAAGATTGATATTTTTTACGACTTTTTAAGCGTAAAAAGATAAAAAAAAAACTAGTAAAAAAAAAACGAGGATAATTTATATTGCACGCTTAAGTTCAAATATTACGACGGATACATTTTACTCTCTCGTTCAAAAATTTAATAAGTTCAACTTTGCAGTATGGATACATACTTTTGTACAAAGATCTCCAAATCAAATGAACGTAATAAACAGTTGCGCCACGTGTTTTAGTGGTTGTTTTAGTGTTTTAGTGAAGTTTTCTTCAGGCCGTCAAAATTCTGTCAGAAATGTATTGTCATATCCGATTTCTATGCCTACTGTCTCTTTGATTTTTTCAAATTTGAAATTATAATAAGCGTTGTGAATTACACAGTCGAGACCTCGTTTTTCCCAGAATCCACGATTGTAGCTCATCAATATCGAATAACTGCGTGTTGAAAGTTAACTCGGCGTAATCATTTTAATCGTTTCCACAGCGTTATGGAATTATTTGCGTATAAAATAATGACACATACTCGAACTATTTCTTAACATATATTATTATAACCTGAAAATGGTTTATCCGAAAAACGGCTTCGTCAAAAACACATTATTTTTAGTATTCATTTTTTTGTTTCCCACGGATATTTCGAGATTTAAAAATATCTTTAGATATCTTTTAGGGAAATCCTATTTGTACGCTTATGTTCTGTTGCCAAATTTCAATTTACAAACTTGCAGATCCCTACGCGAATACGTGTGAAAGCATCCTCGTAATGGTTTAAAACACGTTAAAACATTTTAATGTAAAAACGGTGATCATTATTTCCATAACTCCGCCGTGTACCCACCATATATATATTATTAAAAACTATCGAATAATTTCGATTTCTTCAAAAACGAAACACGTGTTTTTTCTTCTTATTGTAGAGCATATCTGTTTCAGAAAGTTTTATCGCATTCCAATACGAAACACTCGAGTTTCGTACAATACATTAAAGTCGAGCAAGACGGTGGAAAAACCCAACACTTCACTGCACTCGGATCGCGCGACGCTCGTTTAGTGCGCGCCCGGTCGAGTTTTTAATGGCACATTGTTATGATAAGATTCGCAAGCCGCAAAACATCGAAAGTTGTTCGCGAATAACTGTGAAAAACTTTTTAACGGAGGTAAAAAAAAAAATTAAAAATTAAAAAAAAAAAACTTTGTTTCCTGATCGGTCAGCGGCGCGATAAATCGATCTTTGTGTCTCCGTGTGCGATTCGATCACTCGTACTATAAACCCGATGACACATCAGTAATCATATTTGTAATAATGATTATTAATAGTAAAAAAAAAAAAAAAGTTTTTCTCGCCATGTTAAAAAAGCGCGGGCAAAAATAAATCAATTATTATTATTTTTAATTCACTTTTTTTACGCGCCTGTATAATATGTTTGAACCGTAAATTATTATTTTTTCGGTTAAAAAAAAATATATATAAATATATAAAAATATTATTATTTATATCTAATGACTAAAGGAACGCCGGCGGCGCGGCGGTGCGGGTTGTTTCAATGTTATCGTGATTTATTCGACCGCCGTGTTTAATTATTTTCGCCGTCTCCCACGGGGAGGCGCAAAATAAATATGACCGATAATAATTCAATAGCTTTTGGGGGGGTCTTTTGCGATAAACGCACGGTACACCCGTGCATCCGTATTAATATAATCGGGCCGCATAGTACCTGTAGACTTTTTTTGTGTGTCTTTATTGAGATCGCGTTATTATTATTATTATTATTATTATTACGATATTAATCATCTGTTTTGGTCAATATTTCCGCGACCGTGAGCCCGTGCGAACAATAGAGTGTTCGTCATGATGCGCGGATGTATGGGCCCCGTTGTCAATTTTGATGATAATAATTTCGGCGACAAAAGTGTATTGTGTGCAAAAGGCTGCGTGGGGGGATGGGGGAGGGGAATCATCCCGGTCCGATATTAATATCGTCACGTAATACCACGCCGTCGAAATCGATTAATTCACAAAATGAAATCGTTTCGAACGCATACCGACCGTCGTCGTTGAGCCCCGCGGAAACCCGTCGAAATATTAACGGGAAAAAAAAAAAACGAAAAAAAAAAACGGTATCGTACTCGTAGTGTCGTGTACTCTTAACAAATACGTTATTATGCCACACGAACACGTGACTTTAGGTCGACCGGGTTTATTCAAAGCCGCCCGACCGTGATTAACGTACGCGTGTAAAAGCGCTCGTGAATCGTACAGATTTGTTTGACCGAGAATCCACGGTTAGATTTTTATTCGACCACGATCAACGGAACACTCACTGAGAATAATTCCCCGACTGAGAATAATTCAATTATTGAATTCGGCGTTTATAAATCGTCCGTTCGACGTTACGTTGGTGCGGATAGTCGTTTGAAACGCCGTTGAAATTAAGTAGCGCCTCACACGTGAAAACACGTCACCGTCGTATTTACCTACAAAAACTGTTATTTAAAATTCGCTCGTCACGAACTCGTCTGATCGAGTGTTTTAATAAGACATTGGTTTTTGAAACGATTCTGTCTCTATGAAAAAAAAAAAAATCAATAGGCGGCCGTGCGGCCAAAATTAGAATCGCACCGCGTCAGCCGCACCGGTCGTGCGTCTCTAGACGCGTTCTTAGGAATCACACCTTTAGTATTTAATTACGGTTGATTTTCATGTTGATGGACTCGTTTTCTTTCGAAAAATCAACATTTGTTTAATTAAATATCACGTGAGTTGAGGAACGTGAACGTTTATTAGAACTCATAAAATATATTTGCGAATTTTTCTTAAAATTATCATTTAACATAATAAAGTAAACATAGCAATCAACCGTGGCAAACGCACTTTTTTATCGAATACTTTTTTTTATTATCATCCGAGTTCAAAATTAATTCCTTAGACGTAATGCGTACCTAATTAATAATTGTAATCAGTAAAAACGTAATCAATAAAATATGTCTTATAGTAATCCGTGCTCTACGCGATGTATTTTTCTGATGAAAAATACGAATTCGTACGAAACAAAACATTTCTACTGCATAAAAGTAATAATAAAGAA
Source organism: Therioaphis trifolii (assembly GCA_027580255.1). Lineage (NCBI taxonomy): Eukaryota > Metazoa > Arthropoda > Insecta > Hemiptera > Aphididae > Therioaphis > Therioaphis trifolii. Next base: position 21,009,393 of record CM050408.1, read on the forward strand.
CGAAAAAATGCTTTTGATAAATACAAATATGTAGAAACGTAGTCACAACAATTTTCGTTAGAAACGTAAGTAAACATTTCTTGATAGCTGATGCAGCTATAGTTTAGTTTAACCAGAGGCGAAAAAAAAACATCAAAAGAAAAATGACTATTACAGTCGAGAAATATTCTAATACTGGAAGATGTGATTTTAATTTTAGATTCTGAGTGAAGCAAAGGATCTATTGGTTTTAAAATTGTTATTTTTTTTGTTTTTTTTTTTTTTTTTTTTATATATATATATAAAGTTTTTTTTTCATGTAATAATAAACCTCCGGAAGTTTCATTTTTCAAAGCTATTTTATTGATCGGAAATTTTATGTAAATTATACTTTATCTTCTTTTTTATTTATTCTTTTTTCTTTCTCAATAGTTTTAGTTTTCTTGGCCTGAAGAAAAACTGCCAAAAAATCGAGTCAAAATGGTAAAATTTACCGTAAACGACACTTTCACTTAATTGATTTTAGTTACATTATTATTACTCGCGGAGTGATGTTACTAAAAACGTAAACTTTCTTCTATATATTAATGGCATGTAGCTACATACTTTCCGAAACATTTAAAATAATTTGATAGCTTCTGGGCTAAAAATAGTATACTATTTACTTTCAGTATACCTTTTTTTTTTTTTAAAGTTTATCTTTAATAATGTTTGTGGTATTAGACAAAATGTTGTAAAAATGTAATATGGCATTACCCATGTACTAATCTAACAATATTGAAAAAAAATTCAAAAATCGTGACTCAGGATCTTTTTTATAAGCGTTAAAAATAATTTTCGTCTCATGTGTCAAATAAGAAAACTTAAAACAAGTATGATAAAACAACATTCCGCCTAATTTAACAAAAAAAAGGTTAATTATTAAAACGGCATATTTTTTCTATACTGAAGTTTAGAATCGTTTAACTAAAGAAATTATGTATCATTATTATTTTTTTTTTTTAATTCAATACACCCGTTTATATTATTTTGTCCGAGGAGCAAAAAAATGTCGAATGGCGTGAAGTGCGTACTTTTTTTTTGATTATTTGCTTAATCTACTACAGGCATGCCCAACCTTTGTTCCTCGGTGAACCACTTTGGTAAACAATGTCTTCGAGAGGGCCACCAATAATAAAAGTGCGAACAATCTCAACGTTAATCCATTCATATAGTTTTTTTACACATAGTGTATTAATTGATTAATTACGTTTAATCGTATACATACGTGTAGGACTTGTTTTCTTATCTTTAATCGACTATTGATAAGATGACGAAATTCGTAAATTAATTAAAATAATTGTATTTTGTATAATATAATATAATATAATATAATATTCTATATTATTAATAAAATTAGGTATTTTGGGTGTTAGTCTTTTACTATGAATAGCTTGGGGGGGGGGCAATTTCTCCTTTGCCCCCCTGGATCCGCATTGTGGGTACAACTGATCTATATCTATACTATATCGAATCTAAAATATGATAAATAAATTGTGTGTTACTCTATAAATTATATATACATTAATACACTATATATTTTAGTATCGAAAATATATGCTGATAATAAATTAATGACAACAAAGTTGAATAAACTGAATTTTTAAAATGATTATGAACAAGATATGTCTTTAAATGGCGTACACAATGCAGTAACAACTCATATCTGTGCATATAAAAACCTAATAGTAGTCGTAATCTAAATTTTGTGAAATTGTACATAAACACACACACTCACAAACACACACACACACACACACACACACACACACACACACACACACACACACACACACAAATTAATTGAATAAAGATTTCGTTGGCTGCGCATGAAACTACGTACGTATATATATAATCTGACGTCTTGTTACTCTGCCGGTGGCACATTTTCCGATATTTTCTCATGCAAACACGTTGACATACAACTTTGCTTACTGCGTACGACTTTACATTATTAAATTAATCAATTATTTACTTACTCCTTCGACGGTGAACTCACCGTGTCTAATTATTCACGAAAATCCCCAAACTACTTTGTCTTTGTCGCGAATTGACATTTTTGAACGTCCCGAGTGCTCGACTCACCGGAACGATTATACAGTTTGTTGGCAAGCTGAAAAATATTGTAATCAGATGACTCGATAACGTTTTCTATTTGGCGCGTTCGTTCACTACGTCGCTCTGTATTGATTCATGTCTATGCGAAAAGTGTACAGTCGATAGTTCGAAACACACGGAGGGCGGAATAATAATATTCTGACGTTGTCTACGGATAAAACATGACACGGACGCCCGCCGTCATGATTAAAAGTATATTCGATAGCAGTATGAAGTGGGGAAAAAAAACGAATCGAATTATTTTTTCACTAAACGTTAAATTAAACTACATTATCCTTTACGAATCCAGAGTCCGTCGGAAATAATAACGAAATAAAAATAAAAATATTAAAATGTAAAATATTGTAAAATAACAACTGATCAATCAATAAATAAAAAAAAACAGTAATTATTTAGTGTTTATCGACGTGAAACAACTAACGGTCGTAATAATTGTGAGAGGTACCTTGTTAAGTTTACTAATGTTTATTATCGTTTATATTTTATTGTTTATCAAAAAATAAGATACAAACATAATGTTTGTAGGTGTTGTCATTGTTTTCGCTCTGAAGTGCATAAAACGACCAGTTTGAAATAATAAAAAAAAAAAAAAAAATCATAATTATTTACCCCGTAGCCCGGAGCATGGCATGTTTTTTAGATACATATAAAAAACATTTATATATAATATATATATTCATATTATTTCTAAAGCGAAACAGAAAATAACGTTTGGATCTAACATGGCGAACGCGTGTTTTAATTGGACATTCCTAGTCCTCTGGCGAAGTTTTATAAAACAGTAACGCATCATAGTTCCACCCTTATAGAATTACTTCTTTAGTATACGTACATAAATGTTTTTTTTGTAATTTTAAGTTTTTTCTTTTCTTTTTTCATAATTTTCGCCCGGGGATGTGAAGATTCGATGAAACTCTGTAATCATTTCGTTTTTATACTACGTCTGATGGAATATTTAACTGTTTTCTGAGAAACAAAGAACCGTATTATTTATCGTTTTTAAAGGGTTTATTCATTTCGTTTTAATACAAAATATTTCCCAGTACTATTGTAATAAAGGTCGTGCGTATGACATATTACATCGATATTGATCATGCCTAAAACGCGAAGTCTTCGGCCTTTGGGTCTGTTTATTTATTTCGTCATCTCAAATGCCTCGCTCTCGTCCGTTAATTATCACACCCTTTTTTTTTTTTTTAGAAACTGGGAGCGGGTGGGAACTGTTTTGTACAATATATAGCATAGACATCAGATTAAAATTTATAAAAATAAAAATCAGAGAGAGTTGAAACACCCGAATCCACGGGGGATTATGCCACTGATCGGGACTGTAGATAAAATTGTCAAAGAGACTACAAAATTTTTGCTTACAGGTATATCATGACTCGGTACTCGTACATAATATGAGATTATAACGGTCCAGTAGAATTGTATCTGTAAGTAAAAAACATCTCACGTTTCATCACATTTTTCGCAATAATCGAATAAAAAAATTAATTTATTATTTCTCGGGGAATCCTGGACTATTCACTAAGATATTTTTTTACACGTTCGTCGCATATTATTATTTGAACTTCATTTTATCGCAATTTGTAAAATTACTTTTCAATTAAACAATATTATTAGTATTCAGGGCGTTAAATCGTACAATTGTCGTTACACGTTGGACGTTAAACAAAATCATGATGAACAAAAAAAAAAAACAAATGTTTTCATAATCATAACGTTGAATGAACTGACCAAACGTCAGTGTGGTAGAGTGACGGTAGGTGTCGAAAACGTGTTGTTCTATGATACGAATTATTTAACGTAATGCTCAAATACAAAATTCAACGACGATATTAGAAAATTGACCACAACCGGGGTTTTTGATAGATTGCGTTAAACGCTTGCTTCGTCTTTACTCAAAATACATCGATTACGCCACATTGTGGCATTCGTTTATTGACCATTATCAGGCCATGTACCGTGTTGCTTTCTCATTTAAAACTATTCTTGTGAACCATCCATTCGGTGGTCAACGATTTCTCTCTCTCTCTCTTGGTAATTTTAACATCGATGCTGGCGAAATTGAAAAAATTAAAGTTAATCTTTTAAATTATGAGTATTTAGATTTTCTGTTTCACTATCATGGTTTTCGTTTCGATCCATACAAGTCATAACGTTTTCTTTTACGATTGGTTTAAAAATATTAATAATGACTGAATATTTTTTCGTGTTTCACATCGTGCTGTTTATTTATTATTTAGAGTTGTAGTTTGAAGAAATATGCACGTCTCGCACAAGAGGCACAAACATTTTTTTTTTTTGTGTATGCTATACAAATAGTTAAACATTTTGAATACTTTTCAAATCGTATTATATGGATTGAGTAACATGAAAATTTCATTCGAATATTTCATAAATAATACGAAAAGAATTTATATCGTATTTCGTTATTTCGAAGGCTCTGCGTTCGGGTTTTTAACCAGAATGCCTACCACAAAGAAATAATATTTTTGTGTCGGTACTTCGGTATTAATATACTTTTTACTCGATATAAATCGTCTCGCAAACTGGAAATAAAGTAATGCATTATTTATAATGGGTGCGTATTTTTTATTTTTTTTTTTTTAATAAAGAAAATTGATATTTATAATATGTCGACTGCTGTTTAATTTGAATACGACACTTCACCTCCCGAATCGCCCATAAAGTCGATCTTCATAAAATCGTTGTAGTCTTAATTATTTCAAATATCATAATATTTTCATAATAGAGTTTACATTTTTTTTTTTTTTTTTTTTTGTGTTGGATTACCATGAGTTAAAATGTAGATTTATTGAAATTTATATAGACGTTTTAATTATTTTACGGATCATTTTTTTTTCTCTGCTTATTTTCTTATAATCATTATTTATTATTATCTATAGACGATAACGTCAAGTTGGTCTTACAAAGTAGTCATATAAAATATAAATAACGATCAATCTACTCACGTAACTCAAACTAACTTTTCACAATCGATTTGAAGTCATTTTCTCGGTATTATTATTATTTTTTTTTTTTTTTTTTATATAAATTCTATTTAATTAGACATCAACTAGAAACAACATAATATACGATAGACAGTAAGACGAATATTTAACAACGGAAGCATGATGACGTATATTATGTGTGTGTGTGTGTGTGTGTGTGTGTGTGTGTGTGTGTGTGTGTGTGTGTGTGTGTGTGTGTGTGTTTTATCGTGTTTATCGAGCGAAACGCTCATCGTCATAGAATTTTTCGACAGTGGTATTAAATCAGAACACGATTTTATCGTTTCGAAACCTTTGAAACGATTATTTATTCAAATGAATCTCTGCGTCGTGTCAATGCTCGTAATCCACAAAGCGCATTTAGCCGTTTTTTTTCCGCATCGCACGAAATCCGTCTTTGAACGAAACGCCGCCGTACATTATTAATTGGACGTTTGCGACAGAACGGTTTTATCGAAACTTATAAAATTACAATATTGTCGTTATCGCGTGGCCAGTGTTTTCGCGTTGAATATTTCAAGCGAAATCCGTTGAATTTCACCGAGTGTAACAGATTAGCCTAACCTAACCCAACCGTTTTGAAATACGGAATTAGTGTGGTCGTTTTCGTGAATTTTTTTTCTTTCGACGAAATTTCAAATCGTTTCCTTAAACTTAACATTTCGATCGAAAACTATACAACGAATACAATACGACGCCGCCATATATAATATCCATACTATTCAAAAGGGTACAATAACACGTATACGAGAACGTCTCGGGTATACAATACGAAAACCGAACGTGGGAAATCGTTCCCCGCGAGCGAATTCGTGGGTTCGACTATTTTCGTGAGTTCTGACGTTCGTTATATACATGACGTATAACTTCAGGTGTACAATATTCGGTGCGTGGATGTTATCGATACGTCATGTATTATATCGAGTCGGAGTACAGCTAGTACAAGAGTCGAGTGACGGATAAGTCGTCCCACACGTTTGCGAGACTGTTTTCCACACAATAATCGTACACAGACGACAAATTTGTGAAACGACATTACGGAAGCCGAATAATAATAATAATAAAAAAAAAATTTTAACGAAATCACGAAGTTTTACACATCGCTCTGTAATGTGTTCCGGAATAAATGCCTTCAACTGTCTAATACTTGGGGGAAACGTTCATTTATTTAAGTTCCCTCCTCTCGGCCGGCAATATTTTCAGACAAACTGCGCACGGAGTTACTTATGAGAATATACTTCTCGTTTCGAAACTTTTATCGAATTAGTGCGTACAACGGTGACGACGGAATAGAATTATAGTTCAGACGTCGGGAGGTACAACGTTTGCGGGCGCTAAAAAAAAACTATCTCGAATAGACCGTCTCGTGCATTGTTGAATCGTGTAAATTTAAAACAGTCAACACTACGATAAAAATTTTTGCGGTTTATTCGAAAAAACAACTTCGGATATTGGTGTTATGAAACAAAATCCACGATTACGTCGAGTCGATAAACTCGTTGGACCGTTTTTTTTTTATTATTATTATTATGAATAATAGCGAAAATCATTCAATATTCTTTCTCGCCTGGTAAAAAAAAAAAAAAAAAAAAAAAAAACGATATACCGTTTTCCTGTCGTCAATTATTGTCGATGCTTGTAATGGGTGTTGGCAGAAATTCCGGTACCTATTGCTGTTGCGAAATTTAGTTGCATCACACCCACGCGTGCACACACACACACACACACACACACTCGATAAAATCGTATTACAACGTAATCGTTTCACAAATGAGTTAATCAAAATTGTTTTTCAATCAGTATTTTGCATTCGTTTTCGTTCGGTCGTCGGCGTGTCGGTGAAATAACATCGCTTAAAATACACGTCGATTTTATGCCTCTGTGTCCGACAAAGCTACGGTAGTCCGGGTAGTCCGAGCATCCGTCACGCGCAAAAAGTAATTTGCAGAGTAAGTGAATACGGGACACGGACGCCGTAGCGCCGCCGCCGCACAGTGGTCTAAAATTTGAAAAAAAGTGGCCAAAAATGTTTATTTGTAACGATTACGTTTCAAAGAGTGGCCAAAAATATTAAAGTGATTCAATACACACAAACTAAGTATATTATAAATTGTATTCGTAAAACAATTTATTTATAAATATATTTATACATACAATTATCATAGTTTTATGTTTTATTATCTTTCACTGCTGCAGCTTTGCTCCTCTGGTTCACTTTCTGTTTCACTGCCGTCGATAATAAGTAAAATTTTCACTGACTGATGTAATTTTCGCCTTTTCGTTTTTACTTCCCGAGTACTGTTGATTAATAGATCTGAAGGTAACAAAAGACGATGAAAAATATCTGAGTTTATGTTCTCTCGTGATGTTTCGCGTGTCTGATTTTCTCTAAAATTTGTTTTGTCTTTATTTCTAGCTTCTTGTGCTTCTTCACGAAGTTTGCCTATTAAATGAGGGCGTAGACCGTTTGGGCGAATCTACTTAAATTATAGCCGGTTGGGCGAATAGATGTATACCGTTTGGGGGAGGGTTTATTCGACTAAAACATATTATTTCAAACCACATAGCCAAATGATTATTATTTGATTTTGATGTTAAAAACACATGAGCTACTTTCATCTGTAATATATTTTTTATATTACTATCTGGTAAGACACTTACGTTACATTTTTTGATTGCACAACGAAATCGAAATGTTCCATCTTGTAATTTATTTGATTCCGTGTACTTGTATTGTTCGATAACTATAAATTTTTTTCCTCTTTTGGTCGTTAAAATATGTCCAGTTCTTAAATCCATATTGAATTATATAAATATAGATATTGATTATGAATTTTAAAACACTAATTTTTAGGTTTCACCCTTTTTGACACTTGTAACACACAGCACATTACTTAAGACACTGTAGCGTTATTAGTTATTACTTATTATTTAGGTATGCAACTTGTACAGCATGTCTGAATCGTATCTAATCATGTTTTTCAATCAAAGCGATTAATAATGATTAGCAACGACATAATCTGTATCTGGGTTTTCACCTAGAGCAGGAAATAATAATTATACTCGCCCAAACGGACTATTAATTTTTAGGTAAAAATTATTACCTTCGCCCAAACGACCGCCTCCCCATAAATGATGTGGCAATTGAAGATCCATGACATAGAATTGTATGCACGCTAGGTGGCATGCAATACCAAAGGTATAAATCTACGTACATTTCTGCTGTTTCCCAACAAAATCCATCAGACTTTTTAAAATCAAGTTTATGACCACTCGATAAACATTGAAGACTTATGTACGACTGAATAATAAAATCTTCATTTATACCAGTTATCTCAGATGATATTTTGTAATTTTTGAAAAAATCGTCTTGCCGCGTTTCCATCATTACTACTTCCAAATCCTGATTTTGGTAAGTCAACAAGTAAACCTAACATTTTACGAAAATCGTTTTGAATTTCAGTTTTCCCGTAAAAAGTGAATATTATATTTATTCTATTATTAATACTTTTATTTTTAGAACGTTATTTATTTTTACCGTTCAAAATTCCGGTACCTACTGCTTTTGCGAAATTTAGTTGCATCACACACACGCGCGTGCGATAAAATCGTATTACAGCGTAATTGTTTCACGAATGGGTTAATCAAAAATGTTTTTCAATCAGTATTTTACATCCATTTTCGTTCGGCCGTCGGCGTGTCGGTGAAGTAACAATCGTTTAAAATACACTTCGATTTTATGCCTCTGTTTCCGACAAATCTGCAGTAGTCTGCGTAGTCCGGGCATCCGTCACGCGCAAAACGTAATTCGCAGAGTGAGTGAACAAGGGCCACGGACGCCGCCGTAGCGCCGTCGCGTCGTTTGAATCAATTAAATCGTCAAAAGTCCCGTCATTTTACCCGGACAAAAACGTCAAACACACAAACTCGAACTTTTTGTACCGAACAAGATTCGAACTAATTTATTTGTTTCATATTTTTTTTCCCGAATGCCGAATGAAAATTAATAATTGTTAAGTGCCGACTCGTTCTGTATATAAATATTTATATATATATGTATAGATCTTTTTCGGCTGTTTGTTGGTCTTTTGTTTTTGGAGAGAAACGAAATAAAAATAAAAAAAGCTATTAACATTATTACCACACCGGTTCTCGAGATTAACTGAAACAGAAAATTACTTGTAAAAAAAAAAAAAACTTATTTCAAAATAAACGCCACTGTAGTAAGGGCCGACGGACCGGAGAAGAACACGGCAATGTCTATTGTCAGTCGGTTCAGTCGGTGACTCTTGGTCCACAATCAGTCGAAAATTAATTATTTTCATCAAACGTTGTTTTGTATTGTATTTTATATTGGTAAGAATCTGTTTAAATAAATAGATTGAAAATGCTCTACAAATTCTAACTATAAAGCTCTAAAAGTTTTACCAGTCAGACTACTGTTCAACAAATTCGCCATATTAAGTACCTATACCAAAAAATACAAAATGTTATTAATATCAATAAGCGAAAATCGAGCTTATGATATCCAAGTGCACTACCCAAAAAAAGAAATATTGGTAAACATTTCCTTGATTATTTAGGTCCGTCATATTTTAATGAAATGCCATTACTTTCGAAAAAAAGTTATACATCGAAATGTTGAAAAAAATTCGAATTATATAATGACTAAAAAATCTATTGTAAACTGTTTGTTAAGTGAACTCTAATTTTAAGTTATTATTTCAATTATGTATATACAAATATAATACATATTTGTTTTGTATGTCATAGTTAAGAATTAAAACTGTAAATCTTAATTTTAAGAAATTCATTAACTCATTTATCCCAACAAAATCATAGCTTAATGGGATAAATTAATTTTACGTATTATTTTGTATTATATAAATTATTAACAAAAAAAAAAAAAAAAATTAAAGTATACTCGAAAATGGTTACGAATTTTTTTTCATTTTAAGCTGTGTAAAAAAACGAGGTGAGCGTTAAAAATAATGATTTCCCTATATTACATAGGTTATTCAGTGTACGCGAAAAGTCCTGATGTGTCTGACGAGGGCGGTATACGTATTGCGGGTTGTTCAATATCAGTTTTTCATTTCGCGCGCTAAAAGCCGTTCGCCGTCTCCGGCATCGAGTTAAACGGATTCTCGGCTGGCCGTTCGCATCCACACCGAGTACAATAAAATATACCATAACTCGCGTAATCGCTTTGAACCATGACGGCCAATAATCTGCCGGATGGTTTTATATATATATATATATATATACGTATTTTTTATTGCTCTCTCTCAGAAATGTTTTTATACCGTACTTCATATATATATATATATGGTGTAGACATTACGACACACACACACACACACACACACACACCCACACACACACACACACACACACACACACACACACACACACACACACACACACACACACACACACACACACACACACACACACAAACACGTAGGTGTATACGAGTATAAGGCACTGTTGCTGCGATTGTCGTAAATGCCTCCTTCTCTCTGTGTTTCATTAGTGGACTGTCGTTTGAAATTAATTAAACCCCTCGTAGACATAATATCGCAGTATAATCGGCGTGTGCGCGCGTAAAACTTTATCGCTTCTTGCATTCGGTCCCGGAATAAATATCCGTAAAGAGAGTGTCGTCCGCGGAAGTTTGCTACTTCAAAACGACGAGGCGGCCGATCGCTTGGGGGGGGGGGGGAATAAAAAAACAGCCGATAAACGCGTGCGGGAAACGAACGTAACGTGAGAATTCGCGAACCCCGACCGACTTCTACCGCGTATCCGCAGATCTCGCATATCTGTCGAGCAGGCAGACGTCGGACCCGGCGGCATAAAAGCGTAGCGTACGTTGTTAGAGAACCCGATGCAAATCCTGTTTTCTGATTGGCTCTCATTAAAATGAGATAACGATTCACTATCAATTATCTGTTATCAAACTGCGATTTTCGATTATGCATTATACTATTTCTTTAATAAGTGGACCTTTTTTTGTCAGTAGCAGCTGTATTGAGTTTTACTGTTATATCGATTGTAGCTGGGCAATTGGCAATTTTTTCGATAATCCTTTTTTATTAATAACAGATTTTTTAAAATTACTATGTTGGCACACAGACTTTTTACTAAATAATAATAAGAATTCATTAAAATAGGTGTTTATTATTATATTTGAATAAAAGATCTAACGAGCACACAATGTGTTTGTCGTTTGAAATACCGGAACGATACTTCCAATGAGTATGATTTAACTTCCCAAATTCAAAAACCCGATTATTTATTTCTTCCATACTGCATTTACACAGGGCTTTGGAAGAATCGTTTTGGATCATTCAATATTCTAATATTTCAAATAATTCAAATTTCAAACCTTTTAATAAAACAAACTAAACAACTAAATAACGGAAAATCGACAGTGAAATTGTTATCTCGTTTGAACGAGAGCCAATCAGAGAACAGGGTTTGCATCGGGTTCTCCAACAATGTACGCTATGCTCTGATATTGCGGGTACGGTGTATCATGGAAATCAAAATTCTCCGGACCGTGTCGCGCTCGTACCGCCGTGGTTTCGGGAAACGCTCGTTTGAACGGAAAAGTTTGCGCACGGCAGCAAGCGCTCTTCTCGGAAACGGCACCGCGTTGTCCCGCCACCGGAGCGGCGCCGCAGGGGAGGGTCGAGCGTTTCGGCCGGAAAACTCGACGAGAGGACCCGCCGTCGATCGCGTTCCGGGGGCGCGGACGCGGCAATAATGGAAAGCAAATAATCGTAACCGGAGTCGACATCCACACCGCGAAACAACAACGGGTAAATTGGTAAACGCACGACGACTCCGGGGGTCGATTTCGTCAGGAGTATTGTTCGCTGTTGTCTTTTCGCCGGGCGTTTATTATTAAATTACAATAACAGTCGAGAGCACACGACGGGCAAAAGTTGATTTTCTACATCGCAACGAGTCTAGGGCTCGGATTTAAATGCACTTGCATCTGTTTTTTTTTTTTTTCAAAAACGAAATGTTTGTTCCAAATTTTTTGCATTTTTCAGCAGCTTTTATACTTTTTTATGGTATTTTCGATGTTTCTAATTCACGTTTTTATTCGTTTAAGAAATTTTTTAACTCTGTTTTTCGTATTGAAAAAAAATTTTAAATTTGACTTCATTGAAATATAAACATAGCGCTAAGTAATGTAAATCGTTTTCATTTTGAACTGTATATCGGAGCTGAGTAATCCGGATTTGAATCAGACAAGGCTAAAATTTATCTTTATGTCACACCAAATAATATTTATTTATTACGTAAATATACAATCATTTGTTCTTTGAAAAAAAAAAAAAAAAGAAAAACGATTTAATGTAAATTTATGTGTGAAACATTTTTACAAAACCATTTTTTCGGGGGGCATTTTAAAAGTTTTCATGCTATAAATGCGTTTTTTTTATAGCATTTAAATCCGAGTCCTAGTGATGACCCTCGGACGTCGTCTCGGAACGCGGTTATTATCTCGTGAAAACCGTTCGATCGTGTCCGTTCGTTTTCACGCCGAACGCAGCACACGTGTGTGTCGCTCATTGAAATCGACGATAAAACCCGTGATGGACTGTTAGCCGCAGCCCGCACGGTCGAAAAAAATCGTTTATAATAATACTCTTCCGCGGTCACGCGATACAATGATACGTTTTCGCGTGAAAGCTTTCGGGTCGGATAAATCGTGATGGACTTACGTGACCAAAGTGCGGCCGTTGAGCGACGTAAAAAACAATCAATTACCCGCGACCGAAAAAAATCAACGGCGGACTTTCGACACGGATTTCGAGATCCAAAACGATCGTTCCTTACGTTCCTGGCGGCGATCGAGGCCGAGCTCGTAAATTAATATTTTGACTATTATAACGTGAAATATCATAACTAGACCGAGGATTATATGCAGTGGAAAAACTCTATTATGTGTATGCAAATATTATGCGACACAAAGTACTGAAATATATGCGTAGATTATGTTATAATATGCACTAAAAAGCAAAAAAAAAAAAAAAAAACCGCCACAAATTTATAAATACAAAATTTGTATCACGTTTATTATATTCAGAATATTTTTTTTCGAAAAACGATATAATGTAAGCGTCAAACGTACTCAAGGAATCATGGCCAGGATTTGTTTTCAGTAATCGAGTAAACTCTGTTCTGATATTTTCCGAAAACACGTCAGGTAGTTCAGGTGCTATTGTCAACGATTCCTTCATAACCTTTAATGAATTATAGTGTAGTACCAAAGTCCTCGCTTCTGAACGTGTAATTAGTTCTGGTATTTCAGAAAAATTTCCGTAAATCAAATTTAAACCGTGTGGTGTTGACGGGTTTACAAATGCTTCCTTGGCGTCACGGATTGATATGGCGTTAGAACTACTAAACTGGTTGATTACCTATTTTATTTCCATGAAATGTCCATTGTGGAACGGAGAGCTTTCGATCCAAGTACCTCGTCGCGTGATGACAGGTTTTGGCGGAAGTGGTAGTCGGCCATTGTTCCCAGTACGTGTGTATTCGCGATGGTGCTTCATGAGTACTTTTTTTTTTATGACAGAAAAAATGAACGCGTCATGTTTCTACATATTTCATTCGTTAACATGTATAAAAAGACGATTATAATATGTAGGGCACGGATGTTGCAGTAGTAAAAAACTAGTAAAATTGATTGCAATATTGAATTAAAAAATACTAAAACTTGCACTTAAAATATTAAAAGTTGCACTAAAAAATAACAACGTTTCGATATAACTTGAAGATGTTTTATTTTAATTTTACAAACAATTTTTTTTATATACCATTATTATTTATTACTATATTATAATACTGTATAATACTATACTACTATAGTTAAAAGTTTTAACTTAAAACGGTTGTATGAATGAGTAATTCAATAAAATTGAAAAAATTGCAAAAAATTGCACTCAAAACTTTTAGATTTGAATTCGTACTTACATAAAACGTATATAAAACTTACTTTACTATGAATTGGAAAAATAGAAGAAAAGTTGCAAATGCAACAACATCCGTGCTCTAATTGAATGCCACATATATCATGAATCAATGAAATTAGCATACCTGGCAGAAAAAGGCGATTATATAATGCATTCGCATAATTATGCATTCGCATTATTATGCATTCGCATATGCAGACATCATAATGACATTATGATGCATATAACCTGCGGTCTAATTATATCGATCGAATCGTCTGACGGGATTTCCGCTCTTCGCGACCGGTCGTCAAACGGAAATCCGATCGGAACGGATTAACACGCCGACGCTTATCGCCGATATTTCGTGGTATTCACGGACACTTGAGATTGGCACCGTGGTCGACGTCACGACGACGGTCTGCACTCGTTTCGAAAATGCGGACGATTCAGTGAACGTCGCACGGAATAATGCCATATCCTTGTAAATACGCGTTTTACGATTTTACCCCGGCACAGACAGCGCAGCGGAATCGACCAATTATTATTATTCGACCGTGAACCGTTCAAGTTGTTATTCTAAATACGTGTATATTTCAACTATTCGCAGCGTTTTAATTAATATTATTTCAGTTTGAAACTTTTCGCCGTCTACGTGTACCGTACTCGACTCGTGGCACTCTTTGAGACGCGATACGAACGAACAAAAGCGCGCAAAATTAACAACGTTTTAAACACAAACGCCGTAATAATATAATGTCACGGTGAACCGAGAAATATCTCTACGTACAAACGACCCCGAACAATAACGATCCGTTCACGGGAAATAAATCCTACGGAAATAAACGAACGTGTTCTAGTCGGTTCGTGTCGACCGTACGCACGGACAAGCCGCGATAACGTCGAACGGTAGACGTTTATTATTTAAATCGAAAAAGAATACATTAAATATAACACAATTTTATAAATAAGAAATAAGAAATATATATGTCCACGACCTGACCCAACATTCGTTTAACCTCGTTCGCCGCGACCGGGCGAGACGTTTTTATTTATTTATTTTTTTTTTGATTTTTTTATTGCGCGTTTTAAATTGATCCGAGTTATTTAACGGGACACGCCGGTGAATAAATTTGTGAAATCGTGTCGTCGAGGCGAACGTTTTGACAGGAGTCGCAGATGATCCCTGTTAATCCCGACGATTCCGTTTGATTTGCCATTTCGGTTTTAAAAGCTCACCGATTACAATCGGAGTTTGATTTACGATCACTTTGGGCGACGACGCGAATGTTCGAACCCTGATCATGGCAGGTTTCAATCTACACACACGGCGATTCGTCTGACTATAGACTCCGGTAACTACCGAACTTTATGGATTTTTTTTTTTTTTTTATTATTATTTTTCTGTATTCGCTCGTTTTGATAAAATTCCGAAGTTAAAAAAATAACGTTTTTTCATTTTTAGAGCATTTTTAGCATTATTGGGTCATTTTGTTGGTTTTTAATGCATATATGTTCAATATACTATACAAATTTAGCCAATTCAAAATATTACCTAAAAATAAATTATTGTATTCAATTTTTGTCTCATCTTAATTCATTATTGACTGTATTCGGTCAAATCACAAATAATCAGTTAGTTCGTGTTAGTCGTGGTCATTGCTCGTGTTGTTTGTGACTTTGATGTGTTACACTGTTACATAATGCCCAAGATAAAATCATCTACTTCTTCTCGCTAGCGTGACTACGTAAATTAATTCAGAAAAGACGACTTTACAGCGACTTTACTCAGTAAAATTTGTAATATTAAATTCGCAGCTGAAAAAAAATGTTCGATTCAGTGAACATAATATGCGAGTAAACATCAATCAATTTTTCAGTTTTTTTTTTAAAAATAAAATAATAAAAAATAATTTAATATTATTTATAAATTACAAATTGTATAAAAAAATATATGTCATTTTTAAAGTCATTTTTTCATTTTAAAGGTCTTTTTTGTGAAAAAATGCATTTTTATGGGCATTTTTTGGCTATTTTTTCGAGCATATTTGTATGGTTTTAAGTGCATTTAAATCCGGGCCCTACTTATGACACACTTCAAATCTAATCAAATTTGTTTTTTGTGTCGTGATGTCATTTAATCTATGCCGTGTGGTTTCCACGGCGATAAAATATATAGTTAAACGTCTCGAAACTTTAGTCGAAATCGGTTTTATAGCCGGTTCCGCGCGGAACGTTTCTCCGAAAATTTTTACTCGAGAACCGTCCGTTGCCGGGTTTGAAAATAACCGTCTCCCGATCTCGCTCGAGCGGTCGGTGCACGACAAGTCTGGACTTTTTAGCGGCCGGAATAACGATAATTAGTGCGACACAACGATTCCGGAGGAAATTAATTGGCCTTAATTCGGTGGTCTGAACTGCGCGCTCCGTCGGGTCGTCTTGTTAATGAGTTTCGTACGGAAAACGATATTTGTCTACGTTAATAACACGCAGTGTCGTACTGACCGAGCGACCAATAGCGTACTCAAATAGATGTTTACGATGGAACGCCACGACGGTGCAGTTCGCTCGGTAATAAATACGACGTCGTGTACGGCCGCCACAAAGTTGGAGGAGACCCGTGGATTTGAGACGCTCAGTCATCGTCGTGAATTACGGCCGGGGTAACACGTTATGTAATGATACACTATTGATCACTAGACCGATACTAATGACGTTTATCATTAAATACGAACGTTTCGAAACGTCGGGCGAGCTAATATTTTTTTGCTAGTGCGTCCGCGTAATAAATCGTTGTTTGTTTTCGTCCCCGTTTAGTTGCACGTTTCACTAAACGGTTCTAACTGTATTTTCGATTTGAATAATTGAAAATCGGGAAAGCGATTCTTTTTTTTACGATTCCAATTATTATTGACACGCAGATTATACTATCGTTAGTGTGAGTGTGTGTGTGTGTGTGTGTGTGTGTGTGTGTGTGTGTGTGTGTGTGTGTGTGTGTGTGTGTGTGTGTGTGTGTGTGTGTGTGTGTGTGTGTGTGTGATCAGTCGAGTTTTTAGTCCTCGTCAAGTTGACACATCTCAGTGTGACCGATTCGGTATTCAAGAACTTTTGAAATTAACTATGACCTCGGCTCATAATACGGTTTTTGCAACGACACGTTCATAAACTTGATACAAAATTACCTATTTAAACGGGAAATTCGATTTCTCGAGCTCTAATATACATATCGACAAACACACATAAAATGCAATAACATCGGCTGATATTTGATTCGCGACGCGTTTTCAACTGCAGTCTCCTTCCTGTTCAGTGAAAACTTGATGATTTATCTGACCTGTTTATCTTAAAGTCATAATGCAATGTTGGATGTTTTAACAATTATTATTGTTTAATAAACGTTTTAACAATTTTTATTCGTCTTTGTACGCTCGCTGTGTTCCAATGAATCGGTGTACTTGTTTTTCTTTTTTTTTCTTTATTCTACGACGCCGACCTTGGCAATTTCCATCGTTCACGAGAGATGTAAAATTGTCAGTTATCATTACAGACACAGCAGCGTGTGAATAAAGTTTTTTGACTTAACATTTGGTAAACAACTTTTTCAAAAATGTATTATTAAGACTTCTCTGAATGCAAATTGTCGTTCCTCGGATAAGATAATGACGATGGGTGTATTTATTTTTTAAAGAAATAATTGTTTTCGTAAAACGACCCCGAAAACATCTTCTATGTAATATATTATATGATTTTTACTTCTAACCGTTTATGTATAATTATGCACAGGTTTCATTAAGCTTCATAAATATTATTATTATAGCATTGTTATTATTAATATTAATATTCTTATTATTTTTCAAAATTGTTTTTTTTTTGCTAACACTAAAGTAGGAACTTGTTGATCAACAATAGTTCCAATTGAATGCTTAAAAAAAAATCTAACTAACGAATTTTTAATTATTTTCAATATTATTTGTGTGGTTGTTATTATTTTTTCAAATTTTGTATAAGACTATAAGAATGTTGTAAATTATTGATGAGCGTTTCGAGGTTCTTTCAAATTTTTTTAGAAGTCATAACTGTAACTAACAAAAATCGTTTTAAAGATGATTTCGTTTATAAACGAATATAACGCTTGGAGAACTTTGAATACTGAAAAATGCCTGTTCAGAGAACCGTATAGATGAAATTTTCGATTTATAAAGTAACTGAATATAACTATTGGACAAAATCTATTGACCGAAAAAGTGGTTTCTATAACAACAACAAAAATCAATACATAAAAATATAAACATCATCATAAAACCAATAAGTTCTGTAGTTCAAATAAATTTGTATTTAAAAAAATAAACAACTTACATGCATAATCTTGTATTATTTTTTAACAATACAATATAAAATTATATGTAATACAAATATATTAATTTACTAAAAAAAAAAAAAAAATCAACTTTTTATAGAACCACTGAAACACTCAGAGTCTAAAAATTAGTTAATACATTGTTTCAAAAAAGAATAACAAGAAAAATTAATATCAATTTAATAATATCCGTAAAAATGCTCTATTTTGCCGTATTTTAACACTTTTAGCTTCTATAAAACAAAAAAATAAACAACGAAACAGTATAACATAAAAATGTAAACATAGCTCTGTGCGTGCGTGCGTGCGTGCGTGCGTGCGTGCGTGCGTGCGTGCGTGTGTGTGTGTGTGTGTGTGTGTGTGTGTGTGTGTGTGTGTGTGTGTGTGTGTGTGTGTGTGTGTGTGTGTGTGTGTGTGTGTGTGTGTGTGTGTGTGTATAACTTTTTTGTGACTACAATGAGTTCAAGAAGTCTTCTCGAATGACATACTTAATTAATTCTAAATAAAATATAATTATTAGACGAACATTTAAGGCAGGGGTTTAAATTCAAACTTAGAGTCAAACAATTTAACAAAAAAAAAAAACCCACGAATGTATGTAAAAAAAAAAAATTCGACATTTATATTTTTTGTATTCATTTATGTATATCAATGGTTTATATTCAACAGAGCCATAAACAATACATAATACATAAGTGAATGAATATTGCGTTTGCGTCGTAAGTTTATTGTAGGTATTTTAGTTTTTTCCGTCGGTTTATTGACATATATATACTAAATCTTTTTTGTGTCGTTTCTTCCGAAAGTAGTTTTACGACAAAGTTATGACATAAAATACGGAGGAGAACACAAAATTCAATTACAAATTTTATGCTCAACAACCTCACTCGGCAACTTTCAAAATCGATTCAATTATGGGAAGCATCACTTTCGTAATTATTAATATTATTATTATTGTTATTGTTGTTATTTTGTTATTTCTTTAAATTGCGCTAAAAATGTATTTACTCTTTCAAGGAATAAATGCTATTTCACTGTCTCGATGTTTATAATAATAAATAAGAATCCGGTGTGTTTTCTCGGCGCACAACTGTTATAATTTGTTCGGTTTTGTACGCGCAGAGTTAGAAATTAATTAATGCAGGGAGAAACTTACAATTTGATCGAAAACGATTTGAAGAAGTTGATAAAATTCTATATTCGTATAATTATGTTTCGTGTTCTCGTGTTGCATCGAGAACATCTATGATGACCACGATTTCTCATTAAGTTTAACGAAGAACGGGGTTTTTTTTTACATTGATACGAACTCACAGCCGATTTTAATTAATTCTATTATTGTGTATATTTATTGAATTCGAATATTATGCGATTGTATTCTGTCTTAAGGTATTTTTTGTCGGCGAGAAATGAAATAAATATTTTTTTCGGTTTCATTAACCCTCTGTAATGACTGTATGTTTAATGACGAATTTATATTTTTTACGTAGAAGAAGCAACCATGGTCATTATAATTATTTTTTTTTTTTTCATTAATTTTAACAAATGATTAAATTTTCAAAAAAAACTTCTACCAACCTTAAATAATTATAAATTAATGGTTAGATCTTTTTTTTCTATATAATTATTTATATAAGGTAAAGGTTTTTTTTTTATAACGCTTATATATATATATATATATATATATATATATATATATATATATATATATATATATATATATATATATATATATAAGCATTGCAGTCGATACGAAAAATAATATTCACGGAAAAATAAATAAATTTCTCCATTAATCCTCTGTAAAAATCGTAGCGACCCTTTTCGTTTTATTATTCTAAGGCCCACGTTTTAAAGTTTCCAATGATTTATTTTTAACGATATGTTCGCCGCTACAGGGATGTATATATATATATATATATATATATATATATATATATTAACATACTTTCGTCTACTACGTTCCTGTCGATAAAAAAAAAAAAAAACTGTTATCACGATACATATGCGCTCGCATTGACCCGAATGTAAGTATTGTCCTCACGTACAGGTTGTTCATTTTCACTATACTATTGTGCAGGTACACCGTGTGTGTGTGTGTGTGTGCACGAAAGAGACCCTTTTGATGCTTTTGTATTTTGTCAAGCACTAGGAATAATATTGAACCCACACGCATATATTTTATCTCTGGCCATTTTGCTATTTTTATTATGAGACACATTCCCCGACTTCAATACCTACTCGCATATCACTTACACGCGAAGGCTCAGCCCACGAGACGAGACGCGTGTAATTTGGTCTTCAGACTTCCGAGTCTATAAAAACGCGCACAAATACACATACACACACGCACACATCTGAGCACGAATTCAAAAGTATATTTTCCGAGGAGTGACCCCAAAAGACCTAACGTCGGGTTGAAGGACGTGCGCGGCATGTCGTCAGTCGGATTATATCCCGCACGCGTTTTAGGGCAACGATGTCATTGGTGCGTATGCGAGTTCAATCTCACACGTGTGTTTGAAGACGGCAAAATATAATAAAACATGTTTTATACGAAAACCTTTCGATTTAAATTCGAATTCCTTCATCAGTCCAGAGAAGTGTCACAAAAACACATTTTCGGGAAATTTTAAATGTCGTATTTCATGTCAC
This sequence comes from Therioaphis trifolii, assembly GCA_027580255.1. Taxonomy (NCBI): domain Eukaryota; kingdom Metazoa; phylum Arthropoda; class Insecta; order Hemiptera; family Aphididae; genus Therioaphis; species Therioaphis trifolii. The sequence goes on from CM050408.1 coordinate 21,030,536, forward strand.
TTTAATGCAAACTCATACGGACAGTGGATTTTCTTTTGTTACAATACCAGTTTTTTACTACACGTTTGAACAGACTTTAGTTTTGTCGATAATTTTTCTCGCGTCGAGTTTTAACGTAACTTATAATATTGATTTTACGTATCAATGAAAAAAAAAACAGTTTTAATAAATCAGTGATTTGGTAAAAATAAAATAGAATAATCTTATAGAGGAGGTGCCGATAAAAATGTTCTTTGGGGAATAAAATTCGACTCATTTGCATATTTTAGGATAATTAGGGAAAGTTGTAATGTACATCAAAACTTAATTAGTGTAAACACGTGTCACGGAAAATTAAGCCCATTTTAATACGCAATAAACAATCCAGTGAATAACAGTGATGGAAATTCTTACTTCGGTCCTCGAAAAAGATAAATGTGATTGGTGTATTGGATTTTAAAGAAACGATAGATTATTATTTTAATCAATCATTCCGAGCGAAGCTAATGTGTAATTATTCCGTTTAAATATTTTACCATTTTCAGTCTAATAATCGGTAAGTGTTTTTTTTTACTTTTTTTATCAAAACTGTATGACGAAAAAAAATTCTGATGATGGAAGACGTTTTATGACAATTTCACCAAAAATATTCAAACTTTTTTATCATTCTAAATCCCAAGTTTTACACTGATTAGATGGGTCGATTATTTTTGTAAATATGACAAGTTTAAAATTTATGTAATAATAGTGGATTCCACAAAAGTTGTGGATTTAGTAAAATGGTTTTTAAAATTATTTTTAGTATCATTTGGTAAATGAATGGATTAGATTATATTAAATATTCGAATTTTAGAACCGAAAAAAAAATGTTTTATAAGCAAACTTTCAGACAAATTTTCCTGCCCCGAAATATGACTCAATATAAAAGAAAAATAAATAAAATGAATAAATAAACACTATTTTAGAACCAAGAGATCTTTCACTTCACTGAGAGTATAAAATTAGTGTTGTTGCAAATCCAAACCCTATTTTCGTTTCTATATAATTGTTTCTTATCACATTTTTTTTCTCAAAATATGAGTTATAATTTTACCTCCAACTGATGAATAAAATAAAAAATTCAAATCGAAGATCTTCAAGTAAAATTGTTCAGTGTTACCGTAAATACGATAACATTTTGAAACCGACTGATGCAATGACGGTGAAATTTCTGAGAACGTGAAAAATAAGTGTTATTCGGACAAAAACACATATAGTGAACTTTTCGTGAAAAGCAATGCAAGTTAAAAAAAAAAAAAATCTCGTCCTACAATCTTTGGTATCGTTCGACCGATAGCCATAAGTTCTATTTGAATTCGTAAATTTCCACGATATTCGAATGATTGTCCGTTTTATAATATCAGTATAAACTCACGTGGGCAATCAACTTTTACCCACGTGTCGCTGTATATTCATACTGCGATGTAATTACGTGTTGCACGACTGCGTATCGCAAATCACGTTATATTCTTAGACATGAAGAATCTGTATCGATCGCACAATATCGTAATTAAAGCTGTTCTCTTATCTGTGTTTCGTGTTTGTATTGATTGAATAATCTGTTCTGTTCCGAGCCCTCCTGGGCGTATATATTTAATCAAATAAATGAAAATTAAAAAAAATGAATAACATTATCGCCGCCGCATAGTAATGATGCCGTCATCAAACCGAGAGTCGGTCTTGCGAGTGGGGGAATTTGAGTGTTTACGAAAACTAATATTATTTCAATCGTTGCTCGGCCGTCGTCCTGGAATAATATTATTATACCACCACTTTTGGAGCGGGAGTTTTTTTGTCCTTTGATCGTTCGCACGTGGAGCTTTTTTCCCGCCCATTTAATTCGAGTGCGATAAAGCGCCTACAAGCGCGCGATCGTGATTGACAAATTGTCGTATCTCGAGGACGGGTTTCGTCGGGCACCTTTACGGAAAACCGACAAAACGTCAAGACGTACGTCGTCGAGTGATGCGTTCGGGGCCGGAGAGAAACGAGCGTTTGCGGACGATCGGCGTTCAAATTTAACCCCAGTGGTCTGGACGGCGAACACAACTTTGCGACGACGCACGAGTGACGAAGAAAAAAGAACGCACTCCGCGCCGTGAGGTACTCGTAAGTCCCGGACAGGATAATGGGGATGGGCGTATTTGATTTTAAACGAACGATAAATCATTTCTTTGGCTAAACGATTCCGAGCAAAGTTTCAGCGTAAAATATCCCGTTCGTATTATCTATATTCAACCGTTAACGGTCTTAATTCGCGATAAGTTTTTATATTTTTTTTTTATTAAACCGTTTGAAAAATTCTATCCAAAGAAAGGAGACATTGTTTTCTCAATTTAGTCCCATCTTTATGCAATGGTTCATTAAATGGTCCGACAATTTTTCGTACGCAATTAAAATTGAAAATTTACATACATAATTAGTCTATTCCGTCAAAATCATACGACGATTTAGTGAAACGCTTATGAAAAAAATCCTGGCAAACGATTTTCTAAGTATCTTTCGATAAGTATACATAAGAAAGGTCACATTGTATTTTCAAATCGTTTTGTCAAATATTGAAAAAGTTGTCATAAGTTAAAAAACGAAATATTTTCATGGTTATATTTTTATGCCAAAATTAGTCAATTTTTTAGGAACTTTCGTTTAGGACGTAACATTAGGTCATAAATGATCGTTGAAACGTTCAAATTTGTAGCAAAACATTACTGTCCGAATTATGATTGAATTCCTTAAATCGATTATTCGAAAGTGTCTTTTAAAAATACAAATATTTTCCCAGGGTGATAACCATAACACACGGCGTAATATCGCGAGAAAACGGTAAAACGTAACCAAATATAAAAATAATCAACAGTGCCGTAACTAGAGGTTGGTGACATGGGCGCTTTCCAAGGGCGCAGTAAAGTAATGGGCGCATTTGAGTTAAATAAAACATTTTTTTGTAACTTTTTTTTCTCGTAAATTATTTAAAGTTTTATTAAAGTCAAGCGCAAAAAAAGGCTAGAAAGATAAAATTGTAATATTAATGACAATAATTTATCGTAATACCTGTCCTTTTTAATATCATATGATATTAAATTTATTTGAATATTATAAGAAACTTTGTTGTGCTTTTTTTGGTTTATGTTTATTTTTTGTAAATTAAGACTTACGTAATTATTAATAATTTAGTATGACTCATCAGCTATATAAAGACTCCATTATTCAAAATATATGGCAGCTTTTTGATTAACACGTAAGAATATGATATTATTATATTTGTATAAAAACTATTAATACCTATGAAATAAAAACAAAAAAAAGCGCCAAAATAAAATTCGCCAAGCGCGTCACGTAGGGTAGTTACGGCACTGACAATCGACATCTCGAGCTACTTCAGGTACGAACACGCCCCCGTGCGGTCGGGGACCGTTTACCTCCGTATACGACGACGGAATATTCGTAAAAGTTTCTTCGAGTACGCGTCGCATACGACCGATACACGCGATCGCGAGCGTTACACGCGATCGTGTCGTATGGCACGTCGGTGTTTCCACGGTTATGGAGGTGGCTACGGCTATGTCTGCGTCCATACGTCTGCGCGAGAACGTCCGTACGCGCACAGTAATCACACATAATACGGTATTACGTGCCGTGTGTACGGCACTCGCGGGTGGGTTTCGTGAAATTCACCCGACGCTAATACCCGGCCAGGTGCCACGTCCCGTAAGAACGTAACGCATACATGTACATATATATACATACATATATATATTACGTATACCCACAGTGCTCTGTAAAAGCGGGCTTAAAAAATAGATGATTTCGTGTCCTACTTAGGTTAAGCTGATGTTTTATGAATGCACACACACACACAAACATTCAAAAGCAGTTTTCTTTTTTAAACCGAAAAACGATTTTACCTGGAAAAAAAAAAGAACGCCAAAGTATACCGCGGTAATTCCACTTGATACTTTATGAACAGAGTCTGTGTTATTTTACTGACGAATTCAATATGAATTTGCGAGTCAAGCTTTGCAATAATTAGTTGTACGTTCAATCACCGATACACCGTTTGATCAAATCATAGTTTCGTTTTTCCATGATTAACACAATCCGTTTAGCCGCGAATTATTACTGAATTCAATTCGACCGTTATGCCGAGTCCACTTCGACGTCATTGTATTCACAAGTAACAATGAATTGCAAAGTATCGCATGTTATGTTGGTAGGGGAAAAAAATCGACGTTAATTATTTATGACGGTGAAATCGTGATAAATCGTAGTGCACGATAATGGCGTGTGGTATTATGCGACCAGCACAAGTTATTAATATATTACCTATACGTACATTTATAATTTTGAATAGGTCGAAAAGAGAACAAAAAACACAAAGAATAATATTTCAATCGTATTCGACACTGACACGATAAATCAAAAGCCGAACTAATACCTACTTGGAATGAAACTAAATATAAAATATTTATCGAACGGCGAGCTTTTATCGTTATTGTTCGAACGCAAACGTCGAATCGAACATTGAAACTAATTTAAATATTTATATTGTTCTAAGAAGAACAGAAAAAAGCCGTTTTTATCACGTTGTTATTTTCTTACGGCTTACCCTTTGTGACTGCTCAAACAGTTTTTGCTATGTGAATATGTAAATATATATTTATATATTATTTACAAGAATATACGACCAACGAATGCAAAACTATAAATAGATTGCGCTTTTAACTTTCCGAGGCTGAAAAAAGAAAATAACTCCGTTTATGCGCTATCGTCAAAACGAGAGATCTAAAACACCGCCGGAGAAACGGTTAGTCAAAATCAGATAGACGTTTACCGTAGTCGTGCCTACGAGAAATTTCCAGAAGACTGAATACGTTCCCAGAAACCGTTTTTTTCCCCTGAAGTTCGTGATGTCGACTCGTAGTTGATTAACCGTCAAAACAGCACTATTCGATTTTTTTTCCGTGGACTTTTGACGATAAAAATTAACGTCTCGAAGATCGTGAATCCAAAGGGTTAGACGGGAATTTCCACACGGTAAAAAATACAAATCGTCACCCGGGGTATGTGTTAGTTATGACACGTTTAACAAGTTGTGAAAACTCCAAGAACCAATCAGTACCCGATCCATGATACATAGTCATGTCTAGGGCTGGGATTTAGATGCACTTTGCATTGATTTCCAAAGCTTACTGTGCAATAATCGTCACAAATTTGTTTAATGTACATTTGAATGAGAATAAGAATGTTTATTTTGCATTTTTTAGTTTTTAGGTCATTTTCTTAATTTTTTAGGGTATTTTAGAGTTTTTGGAGCATTTTTTGAGTTTTTGGAAACCAAGTGTATGAATTTGAAATTTCATTTTAAGAATTTTACACCAACATGGTTTTTAAATAAATATAACAGATTATAAGTAGGTACTCGTGATTCGTAAAAAAACTTTTTTTTTATATTTATACTAAAACTATGTATTTACAGTTTACACTTGTAATAGATTTTTACAACTCATTTTTTTAAACTTTTTATTGTAATTTATACTAAAATTATTAAAATTAAAAAAAAATTTTTAGATCATAAAAGCATTTTTTTAGGGAATTTTTCGGAGTTTTTTCGGGTATTATTTAGAGTTTTTAGGTCGTAAAAGCATTTTTTTTATGACATTTTTCGGGGTTTTTTAGGGCATTAAAATCCCAGCCCTAGTCATGTCGATAACAAGATTATTGTAATACGAACGTGTACTGCACTGTAGTCTGTAACGATAGATTTCACAAAAAAAAAGGGGAAAAACACGCTTTTTTCTTTGTTCTCGGAGGTTTTAAAACTCGGATATTGCGTACGACGTGTACTTGATCGACAAAACTTATTAATGAAATGTATGCGTGTACTCGTGTATACTTATGTATACGTCCGTTTAGAACTTTCGTTCTCAGAGTTATGATCGATTTCAATAATTATTGTGTCAACGATCATCGATCACACGAGATCTTGTACGTGTATTATACGAACGATCGGTCGACAGACGTTTTCAAATGTTTCGCATTGGAAAACCGAGTCGGCTGTTCCGAGCGATGACTGAATCACACACATAATAACGGGCACACGAGGTGAACCGTAGATCGAATGATAAAATCCCATTGAACACGACGTCGTGACGGCGCGCCGTGGTCGTCATCGTTGTCTTTATCGTCACCATCATTTTCATCGTAGTCATCATTGTCGTAGTCGTCATCATCGACGTCGTCGTCAGCGCCGTGGTCGTCATCGTTTTCGTTATCGTCATCATCATTTTCATCGTCGTCATCATTGTCGTCATCGTCATCATTGTCGTCGTCCCATATAGCAAATGTGATATATTGATATATATTTGATATTCAGTTTACATAATTTTTTGTACATTCGTTTGGTAATATACGTGCAATATCATAAAGATAACTGAAAATCAATGTATGGGTTTATATATTTATATGATGACTTCTCGATATCAAAATTCTGATATCAAAAAAGTAATTTTCGCGCAATGTATATTAGATATATTCTACACGATATTTGCTAGACATGTTATAATTAATATTTACTTGATATCTAAAAATGTTTATCGCAAATCACATATTTACAGTGTATTTATTAAATATCAGAAATAACATATCAAGTATTTGATTTATTAAGAATATTCGTTGGATATCATATTAACGATACATACAGAATATATAGTCACTAATATTTATATGATATCTAAAAAAGTTTATCTTGAATAACATATTTACAATGTATTTATTTAATATCAGAAATACTATATCAAAAATCTGATTTGTTCACAATATTCGTTGGATATCTTGTTAATGATGCATAATATATACAGAATATATTCTGTATAAAAATTATTATAATAAAATATATAATATTGTCTCATATATTAATAAGATACATAAAAAAGTTTATCTTGAATAATAATAATACTATATATTCAATATGTAAGATATTGATACTTTTTAAATTTTATTATTTTATTAATAAATTATTAGTGTACTTTAATTTAAAATATTTATTTTATATATATATATATATATATATATATATATATATATATATATATATATATACACAGATGATTTTTTTACTTTTTAGGCATGCTCATCCTATTTTTATATTTAAATTATGCATGTATAAGTTATGGAAGTTAGATATATCTAAATCAAAATTTGAATGAGTTATAGTTTTTTAGTTATATTATTATAACTTTGTGTAATAATAGGATAATATATCTATTATGGACATGGGTCAAGTAGGTATAATATTAATATATTATGATGAGGGCTTACATGATTTGAAAATGTAACTCATTACTATTGATCTATCAATTTAAATATTTTCGGAAATAAATAATATTTTTGTCTTTGGGCGCTGTTGTTACCACAATAAATTAAAGATGTAGGTTAAATTGTGATTACCTATAACTAGCTAATCTTTTTGCTATTACCCATAACTTTTAGATACATATACATATACCATTTAAAGAATAGGTATATTAAAATATTAAACATATTATATGACGCATGTTATTAGTGTGTATTATTGCAGTGTTAGAATAATACTGTCGTATTTAATATTTTGTCACCTTATGTAAAAATACTCGTCAAAACCACCATCATAGTTATATTATATTATATGCATGTATTTATAATCTAATACAGCAGCAGCTTGTAAGCTCTCGATTATAATATATTATACTGAATATAGGATATGCCACGAAAAGCGAATTCCGCGTATAATTAGGAAATGACTGCAAATTGCAAAGAAATTGATTTACCTATAGGTACCGATATATGTTGATTTTTTTTTTTTATTATTATTAGCCATTAGCCTAAACTATTAAAAATAATAAATTAAACTATTACGGCTCGACAATTAATGTACATCAACAGATAAGACAATACAGAAATATAATACATGTACATAATGTGCATTAGCATAGTAAAATAGAGAGTATATAATATAACGTTACATAATATATAAATATATGAATAAGATAAAAATACCATAAACATATATACGAGTGATGATGATTTAGAGCATCATATACAATTTATAAAGTATCTGAATTTTATTTTTAACATCAGACACGTTATTTGAATTACATTTTGATGAGGATTTCAATGTGCTAAAATTAAGCAAATACTATATAGGGCACTATGCACACAGCCGAGAGAATGGGAAAATATTATTATTAATATGTAATTAATTCATATATTTTTTTCATATAAGTATTTATTAAATGGTAAATAAATTGAACGTCTTAAGCCTCGTCCAGACTATACGACCAAGGGTACCGAAGGCACATGTGATGAACTTATTCGGTGATGTTCGGTGATGTTGGTCTAGGTGTGGACAGCGTTACCGAACGAACGCCAACGGCGAATGTGCCTTCGGGCGAGTTCGCTCGGGGAGCGGTACATCAAAGGAATTCGTTATCAGTTTGGGCACGATTTGTACATATTTTATTCCTTCGTTGACATTCGGTCCGAACAGTGTACATTTTATTATTTTAAAAACGCATTTTAAAATTAAAAACGCATGTGGTATAAATAAGCGAAGGGTTCCAAACGCAGACTAACGGCGAATTCGGAATAAGTCTGGACAGTGCGCCAATGCTATCAGATACGAACGCACGCCAACGCTGAATGTGGTGACGTTGGCGTTCGGTACCCTTGGTCGTATAGTCTGGACGCAGCTTTAAAAATCGATCAAATTCATTATGTGACGGGGACGATGTGTATTATTGTGTATCATTTGTATGTTATTTTACCAGTCCCCCGTTACAGATCCACCCCCCGCCGGCCTGAAAATTGATAATCTTTAAATAGCGCTCGCCGCGACGCCGATCAACACTGTGATGTCGCTTGGTAAAACACATATATATCTATTAATACACTTTTTGTTATCAGTGGTAACAATAAAAACCTCGTTTTCGTCGTACACTACAATATTACAAATTACAATTTATATCTTATAACCTCTCTACAGGCGTGTATACTGTGCCGTGTATTTTATGCCGCGTTAAATATTGTTTTTGCCGTTTGTGGTTTGTGGTTATAATATTATTACTTGTAACTGTAAGTTGTATTTAATTTACATTTTCCGCCAAAACGGCTGGACTACGCGTTGGTGCAAACTTTGTTTTTAAAAACGCTGTTTTTTCTACAATAAGTGAACTTTCGTGTCGAACAAAACGTAAGTATAATATTAGGTATTTCTATAGGCAGGTATTACACTTACAATATAATATTATTTAATGTGCATAGCTATTAACTTTATAGGTAGGTACCTGTAAATTAGTCGTTGCTTCTAACATAGTAGTTGCAGTAAAATAATAGACAGGCATTATAATATTATTAGTTATTGGTTTAATAACATCCAGCTATTAACTATACAACTAGGTTATGTTTCGTAAAAAAGGCTTAAGTAAGTCTGCCAAACGCAGACGATTGCTAGATGCAAATAATTTTATTGAATATTTATCTGATGACACTTATTTAGACATATCACCAAATAATATTGACAATACTATTTCATCTGATCTAAGTAATTACAAAAATGAAGTTAACACTGTTTTATTTGAAACTGCTTTTAGTTCATCTGCTGCTAATTGTGTTGATCAAGGATTTAATGATGATGTTAGTGTGAGTTTAGATTGTGAAATAAAGTCACATAGTGAAGTCGAAAGTTCCGAGGAAAGTGATGATGATAGTGTGCATAAAATGAATGGTCAAAGAACTCCAGAGGGAATCACAAATGATTTAATTAAATGGGCAACTAATCACAATATACCTAATAATGCATTCGATAATTTGCTAAAATTATTAAAATCTCATAAATGCTTTGAAGGTTTTCCCTCAACTAGTAGAACATTTTATAAAATACATTCTGGAGTCTCATATGATAAACCTATTCAAGTAAAACCTATTGCACCGGGTATTTACTATCATTTTGGAGTGGCTAGTAGCATTAAAAAATATATAGACAGCCATTTTTCTGATGAAACAATTAAGTTAGTCATAGGAGTTGATGGTTTGCCATTAACAAAAAGCTCTGGTAGTTGTTTTTGGCCTATATTAGGCTATATTAGACAAAATATTGAATCTGTTTTTCTCATTGGACTATATTGGGGGTACAATAAACCAGTTGATGGCAATTTATTCATCAAAGATTTTGTTGATGAAATTAGTAGTTTAATAATCAATGGAATTTATGTAGACATTATTATTGAGAACACTTTAAAAACAGTTCATAAAAAAGTTAACATTGACAGTTTTTGTTGTGATGCACCCGCTAAGGCATTTTTATTGAAAACAAAATCTCATACAGGATTTTTCTCATGTACCAGATGTACAGTGCAGGGAAAATACTTATTAAGACGGGTTTGCTTTCCTGAATTAAAATGCTCAAAAAGAACTCATGTAGATTTTGTGAATCAAGTTCAAAGACAATATCATAGCACTGATGGTAATATCTCAGAAATATTAAATATTCCTGGTATTGATGTTGTTCAACAATTTTCTTTGGACTACATGCATGCTGTATGCCTTGGCACAATGAAAAAAATTCTTATGTTATGGAAAGGTGATAATATTGGGCGAGGAGATGCAAATAAACAGAAATTAAGTCCTGGATTAATTAAAAAAATGTCTGAACGCCTCTTGTCATTAAAAAATGATATTCCACTTGACTTTGTGCGAAAACCAAGATCATTAGATGAACTACCAAGGTGGAAGGCCACTGAATTTAGGCTTTTTTTATTGTATGTTGGTCCTATCATTATTCATTCTATTGTGTCAAAGCAAATATTTCAAAATTTTTTATGTCTGAATGTAGCCATGACCATATTTTTAAGTCCAAATTACAATCACCTAGCCATTTACGCTAAGTCATTAATGTTTGACTTTGTCAAACATTTTGGAATATTATATGGAGATCATTTTATATCTCACAACATCCACGGGTTAATTCATTTGTATGATGATTATCAAAATTATGGCATATTGGATAATATTAGTTGTTTTAAATTCGAAAACTACATGAGCCATTTAAAAAAAATGGTTCGTAAAAGTGATAAGCCTCTTCAGCAGGTTGTTAGAAGGTATGAAGAGCGTTCTAAATATATTCCACCCACAGACTCTTCTGAAAATATAAAAGAAACAGTCCTATTCAAACAGTTGCATAACAAAGGGCCTTTAATCACACATACTTCTTCTCCTCAGTATAAAATTGTTGTGTTAGACAAAATTAAAATTAATGTGGACTCTGATGCTGACTCTTATGTCGGTGTGAAATTAAATGGAAATTTAAGTATTATTAAAGTTGTAAATATATGCTATAGCCAAGAGTTGAAAAAACATGTTTTATTAGGTAAAAAAATTGAAAGAATGGACAGCTTTTTTACTAAACCTATAAAGAGTGAAAAATTAGGAATTTTTAAAGTAAATCATTTTTCTAAACAACTTAGTATTTGGAATATTGATGATGTAATAACAAAATACATGATTTTAAAAGCTCACGATTTAAATTGCATGATAGCTTATCCAATTATTCATTTTAATAATTAAGTTTTATTTATAATTTTAATAAAAAAAAACTTAGTTATTTGACAATTTTTAAAATTAAAATTGTATACCTTTTATATCAATAATTTAGTCTATAATATTATGTACATATCTATTATCCAACAAAATCTTTGTTACCTATTTTAATATACCTGCAATGTTTTACATATAATTTTTTAATGGATAGGTACCTACCTACTATTTTTTTCTAAAGGAGAGACTTTTATTTTGATTTCTTACCCTCAAATTTTTTAATACTTACTTAAATACCTATTATTATATTTTATATTGTTATTCACACAAGATTACACTACAGCAATTGTTATTGCATCAACAATTTTAATTATAAACTGCTTCTCAGCACTTCACAGCATAAACCATGTGGTCAATAGTTAATTTCGAAGCCGATAATTCTGTGGAATCAGTTCCAACACATTGGTTAAACAAAGACAAATCAAAATGCGCTTGGCCAAACAATGACTCAACTGTTGATAAATTAAGAAATAACAGAGCAAAGCCGAATGAATTTGATTTTTCATATTTCAGCTGTCGAGTAATGGCTAGTAATATTAGTAAGTATTCTGTAGGCGTCCTAAATTATGAACAATGAATATAATTAAGATAATCGATTTTATTATTAGGGTTTATATTGATTGATAAAAAAATCAATTATCACATATTCTTAGTGTGCCTACGGGCACAGATTGTATATTTCTAATAAAAATTAAAAAAAAAAAAAAAAAAAAAAAAATATTGATGGATAATTATTTAAATTACTTTGTTTATGTATATTGAAATTGGAAATGCATATGATGTATTATGTATTATGTATGTTCTATATATGTACATTGTAACTACCATAAAAATTCATTTCCTCTAAGTGTATAATTTAATTTAACTTTTTTATGTATCTAAATAGACTATAATATATCCATTTTCAGTAGGGTTGTAGCGATTTTGTTTTATTTTATTAGAGTAGCATTTTTATAAAATATTTATATCTTTTCATTTATCGTTCTTAATTCAAACTTATTTTATTATTTTTTAATATAATAAATTTACATTGGTCTTCAAACTTACAAATCAAATTTATATTCTATTTGTATAATTCATCTTTTTAAACTCAAAAAACTTGTAAATATTGCCTACCTATATAATTATAATTGTTTTATGTTTTAAAATTTAAGGTTCATTAACTGAGGCTTCAAAAAAATTGAAACTAGCTATGTATACTTCAGATTTGTCAGATGGTGAACTAATGAAGAACACAAAGACAAATAACCATTTAAGTGAAAAGAAAAGAAAAGTTAATAGTTCATCGAACAATAATTCATCTAAACAACAAAGTAAACAAACTTTTTGGTATATCTATATATACCTAATGGAGATCACCGTTAAAAAGCTTTTTTATGTGTCTAAATAGACTATAATATATCCATTTTCAGTAGGGTTGTAGCGATTTTGTTTTATTTTATTAGAGTAGCATTTTTATAAAATATTTATATCTTTTCATTTATCGTTCTTAATTCAAACTTATTTTATTATTTTTTAATATAATAAATTTACATTGGTCTTCAAACTTACAAATCAAATTTATATTCTATTTGTATAATTCATCTTTTTAAACTCAAAAAACTTGTAAATATTGCCTACCTATATAATTATAATTGTTTTATGTTTTAAAATTTAAGGTTCATTAACTGAGGCTTCAAAAAAATTGAAACTAGCTATGTATAGTTCAGATTTGTCAGATGGTGAACTAATGAAGAACACAAAGACAAATAACCATTTAAGTGAAAAGAAAAGAAAATTTAATTGTTCATCGAACTATAATTCATCTAAACAACCAAGTAAACAAACTTTTTATTATATCTATATATACCTAATGGAGATCACAGTTAAAAAGCTACTTTTGCTCAAAATGAATCATTATTTTCAGTTAAAAAAAATTAATTTTTAGCTTAACGTTTATTAGTCACCATTTGATCTTGATTATAGTCAACTAAAAAATTTAAAATATCTTAATATTTTATACAGTACTATGAAATATAATTTTCTTAAATATTTATGTACAATTATTACAGACATAGACATCACAAATAATAACTTGTCAAGTGATACTGACGAAAGCTCAGAAAAATGTAAGACTATTTTAATTAATATATTATAATATTATAATAATTTATACATTTAATTATTTTTTAGCTTTGTTTGATGATAGCGATGTTGACAAGACTTATGAATTACATGAAGATTGTTCCAAAAAAAGTATACTTAACGATGGTAAGAGTAATTATATTATATTAAGAGCTCTGTTACGACCCTGTCATTTATATTGAAAAATGTATGTTTAGATTCTGAAAATGATGATACTTTCACTGCAAGTAAATCAACTTTAAACAAACAGGGTATGTATAGGTATCATATATTATTAATTTAAACTTAAGTATCACTTAATATTTCAGTTGCGTATTTTTTATCAGATGAAAAAAGTTCACCATTGAATATTATGCCTATCTCCAAAAAGTATGGTACACAAGACAGGGTCGTTTTTCAGAAAGGTATACAAATTTAAGATATTTACTGTTATAATAACACTAATAATATGCTCTATATGCCTATCTAATCTATATGATTTTTCAGGTAATTCTTCATCTTCCAATGCAGTTACAGATACACAAAATGTACCACCTTCAACAAGTAACCACCAAGATATTCAGAATATACAAGTTTCATACTTAACCGGTGATGCAACAAATACACCTGCAAGTGTATCTCCTTTAGTTAACGGCAATGAACAACATCTTAGTAAGCAAAATATTTTTAAATATTTAGTACATTAGGTATACTTTATACATACTTATATTCAATATAATAGTATTATAATTTGGTATTACTAATTTAATATAGTACCTTATACATTTTAATACCATTGTAGTTTTTTATTATTCTATTAGCACTAAAATGTTTTAATAAAGGCTTGATTTTCAGATTTTCAGAAACTCATTTTGAAATATTTAACTTCTTTAAAAGTTGAAGTTTCTAATATTTCTGATACTCAACAAGAGATTATTAAGATGGTTAATGATATCCAAAACAAAACTTCAACTCAAGTAGATGATTCATGGGCCCATGAGGTTGACTATTTTGTTTCAAGTTGGCCAATATCTGACCAAGATGGTCTCAATGATATGGAAAATAAAATTAAGAGTGATTTTAATTTTCGTAAACAAGTTGTAAGGTCTTTTTTATAAATCGTTATTTAATGTTTATTTAATTTTTATTTGTTATTATATATAGGTAAGTGAACTGGCTCGGATTGGAGGCAAGTCGTTGCCAAACATGATCTATAAAATACTAAAAAAAGTTTTTGATGATAACATTTTACTTGAATTTACATATTATGGCTTGAGAAATAAGGAAAATTTTTCTTTACTGGCTATAAATAAAGTAATAATTGGTAAGTTTTATATTTGTGAATTTTTTATTATGTTAACTTTGAATATTAGAGTGAATATATTTATTTATATTACATCTCAATCAGCAAAATAATTATAATATGTCGATTATAATATATTTCCAAGTAGTTATTAATACTAATTGAATATTTGTTTTTTGCAAGATCAACATTTTAACTACTACTTCTTATAATAATTAAATGTTAGACAAAAATTAATTAATGATGATAGAGACATATGTATATTTATAATTATTAATTATATATATATATATGGGCCTTATGACTAAATTAAATCAACATAATATTTACTTTTATTTAATTATAATAAAATGAAAAACTATTTACATGTAAATACTAAATGTAATAATGTAGGTATAGAATTTAACCTACTATCATTTTTTTTTAATTTTCATAAATCTGTAATCTTTATGTAATTGAAATACCTATTACCTAGTTAGAGTTACCTATATAGAAAACATTTATTTAACTATTATATGCTACAATATTCATTCTTTCTTGTAATAATAATGCTAACTCAATAATATATGATATAAATCATATAATATATAATAATATAACAATACTAATATATTAATTAATATAATTTTAAAATATTCAAATTCCATCTTCCCTCAAAATCTTTTTTATCATACAATAATTTATCATTGAATCAGAGACGTATTCAGAAATTTGGCACCTGGGTGCTAATGTTTTTCCACGCCCCCCCCCCTCAAAAAAAAAAAAAAAATATATATATATATTTGACTTTTGCCACCTACCGAGCGCATTGGAGTTTCCTTTCAGGTGACCATAAGGAGTTGAACAAAAATTAGTGAAAAAATAAGATAATATATACCTCTTTTATCTATAAATTTTGTCTACACTCCAATGCTCTGGTGCCCATGGTTTATAGATTATATTTATAAACCTTGTGTGGTGCTAGGTGTTACAAATTTAAAATATCATTGTAAAAAAATTGTATTGACCAATTTGTATTATTGTTCATTAACAGAAGATGGGTTATGTAAAAATATGATGCCGCCCCTAAAAAAATGCCGCCCGGGGCGATCGCCCCCCTCTAGCCCCCCCCCCCCTAAATACGTCACTGCATTGAATTAAAATTTACCTATTACACTATTATACACACATGCTCAATGACGATGTACAGCAGAGTATTTATACAAATTTTCCCACCGTTGTTGTTTTGAAATGTTTGAGCTTAGTAGCTAGGTATCTAATATTCAATAATTTCAACTAAATAATGAAAATATATATATGTACCTACCTAGGTATGTTAATATTATATTTATTTTTATTAGGCAATAGTTAGAAAATTAGTATTTTAATAATGTTTATATTTTTACTTGAATAGAAATTAATGTATCAAATTGTTATATGTTTATATAGAAGCAGTACTGAAATCAAAATTTAAAAATCATTCAAATGATGAGATCATTACGGCCATTAGTAAATGGCTAACTGGGGCAAAAGGCAGAATTTTAAAAAAATAAAATAAACTATATTTTAATAATTGTATATGCCTATAATTTATTAAAATAAAATTAATAAACTTAATTGCATATTATATAATTTTATTTATAATACCTATTCCTATATTATATTATGATGTATATTATAATTAAATTAGTATTTATAATATGATAATTACTATTTATTTATGAATATACTATAAATGAAAAACAAAGTTACTGTTTAGATATCTGATTGATATTTAAAAATATGTAATGGAGATATTTATGAAATATAATTATATTATTGATGATATATCAAATAGATATATAATTGAGATATTAAAGATATTTAAGGGATATCATAATATTATTAATAACATATCAAATAGATATTGCCTATTGGACATATTTTAGATATTGATTTTTGGTTCATAAGAAATCACATAGATATTTTATAGATATTTAAAAATTTTCTATAGAGATATTTCAGATATCAGACGTATATGTAAATTAAAAATACAATATTGCCTAGATAACTGTTAGATAAACTATTGCTATCTGGGGTCGTCATCATTGTCGTCGTTGTCATAATTGTGATCATTGTTTTCGTCGTCATTGTTGTCATCGTCATCATCATTGTCTTCGTGATCGTCATTGTCGTCGTCGTCAACGCCGTGGTCGTCATCGTTGTCGTTATCGTCATCATCATTTTCATCGTCGTCATCATTGTCGTAGTCGTCATCATTGTTGTCGTCATTGTTGTCATCATTGTCTTCGTGATCATCATTGTCGTTGTCGTCAACGCCGTGGTCGTCATCGTTGTCGTTATCGTCATCATCGACGTCGTCGTCAGCGCCGTGGTCGCCATCGTTTTCGTTATCGTCATCATCATTTTCATCGTCGTCATCATTGTCGTCGTCGTAATAATTATTGTGATCATTGTTTTCGTCGTCATTGTTGTCATCGTCATCATCATTGTCTTCGTGATCGTCATTGTCGTCGTCGTCAACGCCGTGGTCGTCATCGTTGTCGTTATCGTCATCATCATTTTCATCGTCGTCATCATTGTCGTAGTCGTCATCATTGTTGTCGTCATTGTTGTCATCGTTATCATCATTGTCTTCGTGATCATCATTGTCGTCGTCGTCAACGCCGTGGTCGTCATCGTTTTCGTTATCGTCATCATCATTTTCATCGTCGTCATCATTGTCGTCGTCGTAATAATTATTGTGATCATTGTTTTCGTCGTCATTGTTGTCATCGTCATCATCATTGTCTTCGTGATCGTCATTGTCGTCGTCGTCAACGCCGTGGTCGTCATCGTTGTCGTTATCGTCATCATCATTTTCATCGTCATCATCATTGTCGTAGTCGTCATCATTGTTGTCGTCATTGTTGTCATCGTTATCATCATTGTCTTCGTGATCATCATTGTCGTCGTCGTCAACGCCGTGGTCGTCATCGTTGTCGTTATCGTCATCATCATTTTCATCGTCGTCATCATTGTCGTAGTCGTCAGTGCCACGGCGGTACGCGTCGGTACGTTACGACGGCGACGACAGTGTCGGTATACCTAGAACACGTTTTAAACGGGCTCTTGCTAAACATATGTTGGCTCCTTGCTTTCGGATACGTCCAGTGCCTGATTAACCAATAGGCTGAGTAGGCCACAGCCTAGGGCGCCAATCGGTTAATGTAAATTTGGGTGCGCCACAAAACGATTTTATTTGATTAAATTTTTATTAACTAATGTTTGGCGCAAATGGCCTAAAATGTATTCATGTAAATCAAGATAATTTTTATATGCTTGACTAATCATAAATTTGAAAATTTTTATTTCTTTTACCTAATATTCTATCAATTATGAAACATATTTTATTTCAAACACTAAAAATTTGATGTCTATATGTTTTTTTATGGGTCTTTCCCTGAACTTCCCGTTTTCGAATACATTGTAGGGGCGCCAAATGAACTGTAGCCTACAAGCGACAAATTCCTTAATCAGAGACCCTGGCTACGTCACGCCGCGTACACGATCTCGTGATATCCGAGTTGTTTTAAAACGAAACATCGATTCGATAGCGATAGAGCGTTCACAAGTAGAAAGTAATCACACGGTCTCACAGGCCACAGTGGGACTTTGAAAATTTACACGTGTCGCGGTTTTTCAACTTCGAATGTTTTTGAAATCGAAACGCGTCCGCTAGACGTCGCGTTTGCCGTAGAACGTTTCGAATAATAATAAAAAAAAAAAATTGTTAAATAAACACCATGGCATCGTGTGAGCGCCGCCGGTAAGTCCTGACGACGTGACACGTGTTTTCATCGAGACTCGCCGGGCGCACTGATTCTTCGTCGACTGGCCGTCGAAAACACTATATAACGTCGACTAATAAACATGCAGGCCCGCACAGCCCGAACCGCCCGAAAGCCGTCAATGATTGCGGTATAAATCGGTGATAACGATCACTCGTATTTTCTAAGTCAGATTATACGGTCGATTTGCGGATTCGTTTCGACACTCGATACCGTCCGGCGCGAGTACTAAACATTTTACGTCGTCGAATTTAGCGTTTTAAGTTATAGTTTTCACGAGTGGCACGTCAATAAAAGGATCGATTTGATTCGAGCGTTTAGTCCCGAAACCGACATTTGATATTTCACGAGAACGACACTCGACATTTTAATATTTTTTTATTATTTGATTTGATTCGGGTGATAATATCAAGCTGAATTGTTATGATAAATTAATACAGCGTTACGACGATCTGTTGATGAAAATGAGTTTTCAGAATAATTTTGTCACTTAGACAACGAGGTATTTATTAATTGTTTTTTTCACTCGAGGTTCATAATGGTATAAATAAAAAAAAAACTGTACGTCATATTGAGTTAAAAAAAAAAAAAAAAAGATCGTTTCGTTAACACGGATGGAATCGACATGAGTGGTAATTTTTGTAGCTATCAAACCACCTCTAAGTCAATCATTTTCGCTATCTATCATATACTTTTGATTTGAGATATTCATTGTTTTTTCAAGATTAGGTGTATCGTGTTTAAATTCCGAGCGACGTATTTTGGTAATAAAACGCATTAAAAACGTCCGAAAAGTGCCGCAGTAACTATGAGCAGATTTTCGGTCAATTATTGGTCGATCATGAATGAAATTGGAGATATCTGCAAAATATTAATAAATATATTTTTTTTTTATATAAAAAAAACTTTTGCGATTAAGTTTTCTCTAGACAGTTTTGAAAAAAAGGATGTGTTGGTCATACATTTATTTTTAACATGCGGTATTCAAGTTTTCAGGCTGAAATAATTATCTAAAAAAATTACTCAACATTTCTAAAAATAAGAAAATTGATTTCGTTGATACTTATAAAGAGGTCATTTCCTTTATTCTCACTAGTTTTTTTAAGCAAGAGTAAAAAGTGCATACAAATTTAGTAAAATTGGTAAAATTTCCTGAATTAAACCAAGATTTTTACAAAATCTATTTTTGATAATATTTGATCATAATTTAAAAAAATAATAATAAAATAAAATAAAAAATAATGAAAATATCTCAAAATTATCACCAACTACTACCAATAATGTTTTTTAATCTAAAAAAAGTTTCAAAACCCTATTAATTTTGACCCTATTAGGACTAAATGTAGAATTTTTAACTTATTGAAAATATTTTGTATTTTACTTTGTGTGTATTTTAAAGTTAGAATTTTGAGAACAATCATTAAAAAAACATAAATTAGTGATATTTTTTAGTAAAAACCTAGTACACTTTGAAATTCTTAATTGGATATAACTTTTACCAACTACACTAATATACTCGTTAAATCTTTATATAAATACAATCCATGTTTCATAAAGATAAACTCGACAAGTTATTTTTTACACGTGTTTAAATTTAAAGTTGAAATTCCGGTTCAAATAACTCTGTTTATATAAATTGTCAAATTTAGTTTTATTTTATAAAATTTGTAATTTTTTATTGAAAGATTCGAAATTTTTTGCAAAGTAACTTTTTAATAACTTACCTCAGATATATTGACATAGTCATATTTATCAGTTGCTTTATTTTTCGTTTATTTCTAATCTTGGAGTGTTTTCACGGATATACTTATATTGACATAAATTATTTTCGTTATTTCAGCGAAACTTCCTTTAGTTAAAACTTGAAAATCGCATCAATTTCTTATCATAAAGTTTTTCATTTTTTCGAAAACTTTTACAGTTGATGATAAAATTATAACTCGAGCATCGCTCGGAATCGTTTCCCGAAAACTATAGTTTAACATTTTTATTTAAATTTTGAAACAACAATGTATAGCATTCACGTATTGTTTGCCAATCGTAAGAGTAGCTTATCTGAGGCTCTCTATACCCAGCACCATCATCTTGTACAAAAAGAGGACGAATATCCATGGTGCGCAGTATGTTGGTTTTTTTCTTTGAAAACCCCAAAAGATTCACCTGGGAAAAAGTTTTTATATCAAATATAATATCATTCATGAACATACCAAATATACAGAGTATTTCACGATGATTTTCAGAATGTGATTCAAACGTGAAAAAAACGTTATTGATTGATTGAAATGAATACAACATTGTTATTCGTGCGCAATTCCAAACACTAATTAAACTACGTTTTTACGAGAAAAAATTGTTTAGTATCAACGTTATTTTTAAATTTTTCAATTATCGCAAACAGTAACCACCGTCATAACAAGACATTGGGAAAGATTACTTACTTTGGAAACGTTGAAAGTTAAATTGTTATTATAAAACTTCGAGAGATTATATAAGTGTTTTGAGCAGAGATGGCCAACCCGCAGCCCGCGGGCCGCATGCGGCTCGTCTCGGAAAGTTTTGCGGCCCGCGACATCTATCAAATATTTACAAAAAAAAAATTATTTTTGTGCCGATAGAATATTCTGGAATGTCCGCGCAACGCGATATCTGTATTATTAACAACGTAATCGCAACAAAAGTTACCTAACCGATGAAAACTTGCAACATCAATTACGGTGTGCAAATACAAGCATTTCTATTGATTTAAAAAAGCCTAGTGAACGAGTTGAGAAACAAATATCTCACTAAATAGTAATGTTTACTCCGTTTCTTTGTATTAAATACTTTTATATATTTTATTTTTTTTTAAAATACGTTTATAATTTTATATGTGGCCTAATTTTGAATGAAAAAATATAAATATATGTCATTATATTAATATTTTGGCTGATAACCTTTTTTTTTTTTGAAATCCTATATGTAGCCCGTAGGATTGTTATGTATTTACAAAGTGGCCCGCAAGATCATTTGGGTTGGCCATCCCTGGTTTTGAGCCTAGAGCGGCGGGAAAGATAAACGGGAATCCCGCGAAAAAATGTACTGCCGCTGCTCCGCCACGCCGCTGTAAACTTTGACTATCCACTTATATTCCTTAAACCGTGGGTCCAGTAATACGAAATTTATATACCCGTGGGGAGTATTGTTTTTCTCTCGCGTCCAAGAAAAACCACCAAAATGCACGTGACGTGGATAAAGAAATACAATTGAAAAAAAAAAATAAAAAATAGAAATATTTTTTCCATAAAAACGTATTACCGTGTAAGTGTCTCGAATCGTACGCGAAAAACGACTCGAACTCGTGCGCGTTTCGGGCTCAAACCAAGGTGTAGCGTACTGGCGTTGGCTAGTCCAGTACGATACACCGTTGACGAACCACAGACGTGTCACGAACAAGGGCGTCCCTGCCCCTATTTTTAGGGAGGGGCGACTTTCAGACTCGTAATGTCGAGAAATAAAAAATAAACAAAAATAATTTAACTATAATATTTAGGATTGAAAATAAATAAAAATTCTCCAAGTGTATACTTCTCCATCTATTTCTGTCCACCGCTTCTTCTCTCCATTGCAAACTATCTTCTATTCTTCTTACATCTTTAATAACACTGTCCTCCCAACTTAAGCGTGGTCTACCTAAGAGTCGTTTTCCTGCTGGGTTGTTTTCGATTACGAATCTTATTATTGATCCCTGTTTTCTCCTTGCATGTCCGGCCCATCTCATTCTTCTGACTGAAATTTCTTTTGTGATGTGAGGGCGTTGAAAAAGGTTCTGGAGTTCTTGGTTATGTCGTGTCCTCCATTCTCCGGTTTGGTTATCCTTGCATGGTCCAAAAATCCTTCTCAGAATTTTCCTTTCGAAAACCTCCAACCTCATTTGTTCTGCTTTCCTGAGAGGCCAAGTCTTGTAGCGTTGGGAAAGTGGCGTCCCCATCGCCCAGTGCCCTTCACCGGGTGCTGCAATAGCCATCACTCTGGTCTTAATTGATTGGAGTGATCTGGCCTTCCAGGTTGGGAGTTGGGCGTAGGGCTAACGACCTTACCCTTTAAAAAAACGAAATGATTATGATGATTTTTTTATTTATTTTTTTTATTTCACTAATTTGGTATTACGTCGCACGCGTTAGGAATTAGAGTTTCCCCTGTTTTTATGCGGTCACTGCGAATCTCGAGATCCGTGTGCGACACGAACCGTTCGGCGGGTCGGACGAATCCTGAAATCCACGAAAAATCGTAATATTATATAAAAGATAATCTTTAAACTCTTCTCGAGGCCCACTCAACGTTACCCGAAACGAAAACGGCTCGAAAAACCAGTTTTATGGTCCGAGAGGGACCGAACCGAGACTCCAGGAGCTCAATAACACTTTCTCCGCCGTTACGGTACGCTTCGTCGAAAACACCGCGATACGGTGTTATTTCAATGGCTCGGGCACCTACTTAAAAATGCTCGAATACAATAGATTCATGGTTGAGCTAATCCAATAGTACCCCCGACGGTTCCTGAGTTCGTAATCATTACGGTTTGTGAAATTTGAGAATATAAACCAACATTGCGTGCGTTCGACCTCTGGGCTAAAGGCACGGGACGCGTTTGACATTATGTTATTAAGTTTGAGTGCGGTTGTATGTGTGTGTGTGTGTGTGTGTGTGTGTGTGTGTGTATGCGTGTGTGTGTGTGTATGCGTGTGTGTGTGTGTGTGTGTAGGTGTGTGTGTCTGTGTGTGTGTGTGTGTGTGTGTGTGTGTGTGTGTGTGTGTATGCGTGTGCGTGTGTGTGTGCGTGTGTGTAGGTGTGTGTGCGTGTAGTTTAGACACGAAAAAATTACGTCACTGTATATTACCTATGCAAATTGTGTCCCGAATCTAAAAACACACGAGTTGTCTCTTTTACGTTATATGTGACGAACATCGTATTTATTATTTATTTATTTTTAATGAAGCCCTCGTCGGTGTTTGTATCCGTTGTAAAATATTATACGGGTGAATGTAAAAACTTGTTGAGCGTCTCATTAATCTCCCCGTAAAAGTTTCCGTTTTAATTTGCAACAGTTATGCAGCCTGTGCGCTGGCGTAATTCGATTAATTTTACCGCGCGCGCGCATAAGCGATTCGATGGGTTTTTTTTACGATTATTGTTATTATTATTATCTTAAACTAATTCACCGACGCGACGTCCGGCTGTCGTGCTCGTTCGATTGTTTTATTTTCGACGACGACTGTATTGCTTTTTATCGATCGCGGACTCGGTCGAAATGTATTTTCGATACGGATACCGTCGTCATAACGGCGCTGTGATACATAAGTATAAATCGAGTAAAACGATGTCGTAAAAAAAAAACTAATGACTAAAGCGAATTACGTCATGCACGACGGGAAGGAACGGTATATTCCCCTAAAAAAAATCAGTGTTTAACGGTGAACCGTATTCAACTCCCCCCTCCCCAGTTATCCGATTCCCTGGTCTGACTTCTGCCCTAAACTTAAAGCTTGTATCCACCGCTTATGGTCCGATTATTATAATAATCTTCCACCCCTCTTCGCCACATGGTATAAAACTCTAAACCCCATTATCCCAGCTGAACTATGGTTTCATAATTTAAAACTATGTACGAAAGTAATATGTTTATACTGCCGTCTTCGCTTTGGACACAACCTTCTCCTTTCAAATTCCTTAAAAAATCATCCCTCAACGACTCTCCCTTCTGTACATTTGCTGATGCTCCAGTAATCTGTGATTTCAATCATGTCATTTTCCACTGTCCTGTTCTGTCAGCTGAACGCCTACGCCTATTACATCTACTTCACTCCCTGAACATCCCTCTTGATCAACATCACATACTGTCAACCCGCAAGGCCGCCATAGCATATACTATCAACCCGTACACCTCTCGCACCTTAGCAACGATTTCTTTTATCCTAAACTATGGTCTGCTTGTATAACATCGTCATGTAAATAACTGTTGAGACTTTTTTGTCAACCACAAAGTTTCAAAAAAATTTAAAAAATATGTATCTGGTTTAATAAACAATAAACGGGTAATAAAATATACTCGTTTGTTAAATACACGGGCTCGAGATATGTTTAATACGTGTACCGGGGTTCCGTGCACCCGTGTGTTCTAATGTCCTTACACTAATACGATCTCTGATTCCTATACGTAAACTGTCACGGACTATAATCGGAGGACGATTGTTTTTCACCACATTTTACGATAACAATCACGCAATTTTGGCAGAAACGTGACCAAAGTATAGTATACGGAAGGAGACACGTGGTTCTAAGTATAACGGTCGTAATGCTATTTGAATGCGGGCACGTGATTATGGAAAAACGACCGTATATTATTGTTATTTTTTTAACTACCGGTTGGCAAAAAAAAAAAAACAATTAATAGTTACGAGCACCCTATCGATCGACACGTTGAAAATGCTAGTGAATGGAGGTAAAATAATTCCGTTAAACGATAACCTTTATGGTGTACATATCAGAATCCGTGGTGGTTCCGTCAGGGAAAGGGAGCGATGATAGAAAATCCCCTAATAGTTTTTCGAAATAAAATGGAGTAGTGTAAATGAAAAATTATGTATATGAAAAATATCTACGTGAAATGGACAAATCTAGTATTTATTAATATTGTTATTTTTTTTTTATTAAATATCAATTAAAATTGTATAATTCATCACAGTTCATTAGAATTTAACTTATTAATATGGTCATTTCGTTTAAACATCATACGCCTGCCGGAAATCTCGATCGTGATCACATCGTGTAATTTTATTTATCAAAATCACTTTGAAAAGAGAAAAAAAAATGTTCTTCGGACGTATCGTTTAAAATCCGGAACGAGGGGAGAAATATTATCCAAAGGATTCAAACGTATCAAACGAAGCGTTATCGTCTCTATTTATCCAAACACCTCCGAGCCAAACGATTCGATACCGTCGTTTTCGCTCTAATCAGATTCGCCCCTTATCACAACGTTGTCGTTCCGTAGTGACGATGAGATAATAGGAGACGACGTTTCGCAGAGGCACGCAATGAGCGCGTCAGTCCTAGGCGACGAATCGTCCGACTCCGAACACATTTGCGCATCGTATTCGTCACTCTCGGCTCTCGGTACGTAAAGACTTCAGTGACAGACGCTTAAACTATACAATAGAATCGCCATCGTCGACCGAGTTCCTCTCCCGTCCGAAGGCCCCGTAGTCTGAATCAGCTTCTTTTTTTTCTCGTTTTCTTCGCGGCCAAAGTTTCTATCTAAATCAACATTTCATCATATCTATATGTTGTCTTGCTGACGAACGCGAACTGTCCGCGCGAAAAAATAATCGTCGCTTTTTACATTAACCCCTCTGACGTTTCTTGGCACCGGTTCAATGTGCGACTTACACATACATTTTCAGTCCAGTGTGCGACCTACATATACAGGTATTGATCTTTGTCCTATACTGCAATTTTTTTTAGTTATTATTAGGGATGAGAAGTTATAGGATTTGTATATTTTTTTCTGTATCTTCTATTTATAGCTAGGTGAGCTGAAAATCTATTCTATAACCTAATTAATTGAAATTTGGTATTTCAATTTTGCATATTTTTGCATACATTGGTAGTTTTCTTAAAAGTTGTATATTCATGTTTTTTTTGTGCATAAAAATGCATATTTAGTAAAATTATGTGGATTTTAATACAATTGACTTGAAAAATGTATCACTTTATGGAATTTGATATGTTTGTAGTCAATAAACAATAAAATAAAAATGCAGATAGCAAATTTGACAATTGTAGAATTGTCAATGTAAAATAATTATTAAATATATTACAAAACTTATAAAATTGTCAATTTATCACTTAGTTAAAAATTATTTATATTAATTTATTGTAAACAAGTTTTTTATTTATAAAAAAAATTGCATATTATAATATATTTTTTGCATATTTTCAAATTTTTGATGCATTTATCATAATTTTTCCTTGCATATTTGCATGCATATTTTGTCTATGTCACCTCCTATAACTTCTTATCCCTAGTTATTATAGTTATTTATTCATTTACAATTAATTGTCCTTCTAAATAAAATAAACAATTTTCATACTATTGACAGTCGTCATGGTTTTTATGTTTGATACCAGCCAGATTTCTCTCACTACTCGAAAACGGATTACGTTTTACAACTATTGGAGCCCCCCCTCTCCCCAAAGGGAGGTCCAGAGCGAGTGTTCCAAATGCTTTCCGTTAAATGCAGTCTAGAATCTAGAGTAAATTAAACGTAGACAGTAATTTAAGGCCTTGAGTTACCAATATGGAGCCCGATATAGACGTCATCGTCCGTTCAAAACAATACCAACCATTGTACTGAATTATGAAGTAAACCATAATCATAATGATAATATTTGTATGTAATTTAATTTCTTTTTGTGTATTCTACACTTATTTTGTCATATTTTTGTTGTTCCTAATAAAATTAAATTCTATACATGTAAAAAAAAAAACCTTTAAATTATTAATAAGCAAAAAAAAAAAAATATGTCAAGTAAGCGAATATAAAAAGATTGAGAACCGCTGGCGTAGATAATAATATTGTAGTTGACAAAACTAAGAATGATTCGGGAAAAGAGCCGAGAGGCGTTGATACGATAACAGTACGACAATTCGACAAGGTTTTAAAATATATACTTTCACGTATATATTTATTTATTATCATTACTATTATTATTGTATTATTATTATTATTTTTTTTTTTTGCTACACATAAATCACATCGATCAATACATTCACTTTCGTATCACGGTAAATCGTGTGTTCTTCATGTTTTCAATTCGTATTCAAAAACGATTGATTTGTGTGATGCTTATTTCGACATACAGGGTGTCTACGGGCCCAAAGCACGTACTTCAACCCGATCTACACCGATGGTTGTCACACCGGCCCGATTCACTCAGGTATAATATCGTTAATATTATATCGCCGAGTTCAGAAGAATCTGTACTCGACGAATGTTGAATTATAATAAGGCCGGGTGAAAAACGCCGTTGTGTACGAAATTGTTCAAATAAGATACGAGCAAAACAAACAATCAAGCGTCATGAGACAACGCTGTCAGCGCGGCCGCAGAATAGATTAAACCCTCGTTTTAATCTATTCCGTGGTCTGGAAACGACGGTCGGCGGTTATTTCGGTCGGGTTATCGAATATTATCGGCTGTGTTTTAATCGTTATTTCTCGTCATTTCGGTGTTCGTCGACCGTTTATGACTGTCGAGGGGGGGCGGGGTGATTTTTATTTCGACTTTGTTTCGTGTTGTCGTCATCGGTACTCGGTTCGTTTAGATTACGGTTTTCACTCGGACGGTCGTAAATAAATACCGTTCGCGTAGGACTTTGAGCGAAACGGAAATAATACGTCTCTCTCGTTCGTTATAACGCTGACTGGCGCCGACGACCGTCCTGTCACTTATACATCCGGGTGATCGTTATAACAACCACACGATTAATAAACCACCCCGTGGCGGCACGACGACCGGACCGTTTCTCGCGCGGATGAAAAAAAATCACACTTGGAAACGAAAACGACCGAGTACGAAAATAATAACGGAGACCGCCTACTCGTGGAGTCAGTGCCGTGCGAAATCACGAATTTTACGCGATCGCTTATGTACGCTCATCCGGCCGAACGCACAGGTATCACACAAGAGCGGTTCTCAATTTGAAGTCTTTGCGATTTAAATCCCCCCGTAAAAAACGTCGATGGCAATATCAACAACATATTTCAAGGAACATAAACGTTGTACGAAACACTAAGTCGGAAAATGCTGTTTTTATGAACAATGGCCTACGACTCAAAAGACGCTGATGACGAGAGTGATATAAATCAATACGTTACGGGCATCACGGGATTCGGTCGAACGAGCCACAGAAAAGAAACAATTAATTCCGTAAATAGATACGGAGTGAAAACAGTATTTGGATTATGAGTATATTTTTGTTTTGAATAATTAATTTTAAATTAGTACAGATGTTTGTGTGTATGTGTGTGTGTATGTGTGTGTGTGTGTGTGTGTGTGTGTGTGTGTGTGTGTGTGTGTGTGTGTGTGTGTGTGTTAGTTATCTGCACGACGTGGTCTATACCGGTCCAGACCGGATCCAACCACGGTCTGGTCTTTTTAAGTCATTGTGTATAATAATTTAAAATGGTTTGGTCCGGTACCGCCTGCCTTCAATTTTAGTTCGACATAATTTTGTTATTAATGACAGAATCTCGGTCTAGTCTAGTTTATTTTAGCACTTAATACAATATTATATTAAGAATTAAATAATTTACAGGTTCTTTAACTGTAATTTTTCCCGAAACGTAGTGTTAGTGAATTAGGAACGGATATTCTGAATTTATTTATACAATAGAATGATTTTTAGTTAATTAAACTAAATATTTAAGATTATTTTTTTACAATCGGTCCATTTCAATCTTAATCTAATATTTTTTTCTAAACCGGTACAGTCTTAGTCTTTTCTATGTAATAAAAATGAAACGGTCCGTTTGGCTTAATTTTTTTATCGGTCCAGGCCAGTCTTGGAATTGGTTAAAATGTATCAATCCAGTCCGACCTAAATAAGAACGGACCGTGCAGAGCACTAGATAGTGTGTGCGGTGTGTGTGTGTGTGTGAGTGCGTGTGTGTTATGTAATAATACAACCAAAGTTTGAATTCAGGTAAAAAAAATATATGTAGACGTTGAAGTAGGAACTTATTGTTAACTCTTGGGATTTGAAAGGATCTTCGAGCGCAATATTCAAAACTACCATTACCCGATGAAGAAAACACATTAAATCCGGCGCAAAGAACGAATAGACTTGACGGGAAAATTAATGGAGAATAGAGAAAGCGACGCGATAAACTTTATTTAAGGTCATATGCACCGTAATGAACGGCATATTCAAAATAGAATAGACACGAATTCTTGCCGTTCGGGCTCGTCATTATGGATCCGAAACGATTTCACAGATCACTCACCGCGTACAGTGTACGAAAACAGTGATTTTTGATGAATATTCATTTTTACAAACCGTTGATTTGTATCGAACGAAAAATCCGTGTGAAATATCTCGTCATTCTTTACTACAACTACCACTACTACTCCGACCGCTACTGCATCCAGCCACGCATTGAGATGTGCAATATATTAAACAACGTGTGCCGATTTAGAATGTGACGACGTTTGTGCTGTTTTCGGTAAATACTGAGAATACGGATAAAACGACTAGCGATCATGTCAAGTACACCGAATATAATATAATATACGTAATAATGCAGCTCTAGAATCACTAGTGTTCCGACGTGATGTCAAAGGTTTCAGAAGAAACAAAAGACATAGCGGAATAATGTTACAGTTGCAGTGAAATCAATTGGAAATCGGAAAGAGAACGTATTCGCGATGAAGAATTTGTTTAAGTTACAAAACTCAAAACAACTGACGAGAAAATTGTGTGCAAGATGGAAAAATTCAAGCACAAGGGCATGTAGTTTTTTCTTTCGAATGTTTACCGGAGTGAACCTAGTTATCTTCTTTCGAATTGAACTTTCAGAAAACTTAATCATGATTATAATATATATATATATATATAAAAAAGAAAAATGTTAAATAAAATAAAGCTATGTCGTAAACGCAGTTCAACTGCACGCTTACGCTACTCTACTCGAGTCGGCAAAACGAGAGCCACACATCCAATCTTAGTGTTGTTTTCTTTCTTTATATTTTTATTTAATTGAACACGTGACTAGATTTTACAGTGACTATAATTAGAATCGTGTATACGTACAGCAATTAAACAGATTTATCTGTAATTAAATAGAATTACAGAATAAACACCATAAAACATTTTTTTAATTTATTCGGCGTCGTCATCTTGAAATTTAGTGTGATACAAAAATTAACGTTCAAACTTCAAATTAAGTGCTAATTAGCATATAATCTATAAAATTATGGAATAACGTATCGCCTTTATAATTAAATTTTATCAAGTAGTTGAACGAAAACCGATTTTATATCATTTGTTGTATTAAAAAATGTCTAAAACGAGCTCATAACTCATAAAAGTTGTACAACGTACATAGCAAAACATTTTGAAATAATACGTTAATTGCTAGCATAATATATTACATTTCAGTTAAAACGCATATTTGGGTCAAATAAAATTAAAAACTTTTAAGTTCAAAACATATTCTGATAATTTGTATGAAAAAGAATAAATAATTTTTGGACTTTAGGTTCAAATAATTCATTATTTTTGAATTTTTTTTTTTTTGATAAATCGCCAGTGTCCGATTTCAATATCATGGAAAAGTATATTATTTATATGAATAGAAATATGCACGCACACACACACACACACACACACACACACACACATCATAATATTCCAACGCTATTTAATACTAAATATTTTATATGAACGATGAACGATTTGGTCGGTGACAGAAAAAATTCAAAAATCCATTGGTAGTAAAAAAAAAACTAAAAATAAGCCTTTTAATTTAAAGAGATTACAGGTGCGACGAGGAATTAATCAAATCTCGTTTCAATATTATAGGTGGACGAATGGATTTCAATTAAAAAATTATTATGTAAATTATATTAACTCTTGAAAAAAGAGATAGTAACGTATTTAAACTTGTAGAATATGAGTACAGTCAGCTCGAATTTTGAACAAAGAGCGTTAATAAAGCTATAAAAATATGTAATATTTTATGAATAAAATTCGTTATGAAACACTTACACTTTGAATAATGAGTTTAGATTGAAAAAATCATTTGAAAAATGTGTTTGGATCACACAGTTTACATTTATAAAAATTAATCAATAAAATTAGCAATATACCTGTACATTGGTATAGTTATTTTTTATTTATACGTTATTTGATTAATTTTTAGCCAGTGTATGAATACATCATTTTAAGCACCGAATAATATGATCATAATAAATTTTCGTAATAAAAATATAAAATCGTAGATATATGTTTATTGAAAAAAAATATATTTTTTTCACCGGGATTAAAATATAATAGTGCATTTTGAAATGCTCTTGTGGTTTTTTTTTTTCGTGAATTTATATATGATTGATAATATTACTATTTTTTATAAGGCATTGTAAAAAAAAAAACAAACAAAAAAAAACACATTATATCAACTCGTGTGAAAATTAATTAATTGTTTGCCGGTTACACGAGTTGATTAATAATACATTTTTTTAATGCTTTTTTTTTCAGTCAGTCGTAACTTTGGATGTTGGTGCGACTTTCGGTGAATCAATAGTGCACGACCTGCCCAGAGACATGACGGTGTGCACAAAAACTACTTGTGAGCTGCTCAGGATACAACAGAACGACTTTAAAAAAATTTGGGACGTAAGTAACTAAACGTGAATCGACCTTTTTTTAATTAACTGGTAAAAAATAACCACCAACATTAATCATAATAACAATAATAACAATAATAATAATAATAATAACATTCTTTATGTATCTGTCCAATGAATAATGAATTGAAATTATTTTTACATTGTAATGTATCGGGGTGATTCTTTCAAGTTCAATGCTTCTATGACCGACCCCTCCGTTAGTAATTGTATTATAGTGTGGCTATCGGGAACTCAAGAAAAACAGGAAAAATCCTCGAACCCAGTCAACTCAAAATATTTTAGACTGGCGTTCTTTATTTATTTTCCTTGACAATTTACTATATCGATAGATCTCGCTAGAGAGCATTCTGTACTTTACGGCGGCCCGGTGTCGTAGCACAGAGCGAAGAGAGAGATATACCTGGTTAGGTTATAACCTGGTATATACAGGAAAACGGCCGTTTTTTTTTTTACATGCAACGTATATGGAGAACGGCCGAATTTACCAGTTTTTCGCTTTCGCAATACCGCGTTGAGTTGCCACCATGTGCGCATGCGTGAACTTGGTTGCTGCGGCGGCGGCTAGCAAAACTAGTAACTACTAACCACTGTTCATTTGCTCGCTAGCCGCCGTTCATCTATCTTCTTTTAATAATAATTATTAGTTATTATTATTATAAAATTATTATTACGTTACAGTAGTACTGTATATTTTATATTATATCGTCTGTTATTCGAATATTATATTTAATTTAATATTTATAATTTATTATTTTATTATTATATAACTTCAGAAAAATAGCCGAAATCTACCAAAAAACTTCGGAGAAGTAAAAAAAGTCTTCTGTGATTTATTTCAATTGATTGGAGTACTTGAATTTTGAGGTAAATAAAGAATTTAAATCAATATCAAAATTCTGTGCCTGAGAGACAGAGCGCCATAATACGAGAAAAAAAGATTTTGAATTTTGATTTTTGAGGTAAATAAAGATGTGAAATCAAACCTTAAAATTCTGTGCTTAGGAGATGCCAGAGAGAGAATAAAGTTCCTGTTAAAATTGTGGTGAGTAAATAAGTGAATTCAAATCTCTACATTTTGTGCTAAAATTAGCAAAATTGACTATTGAAAAAAATTCGATGACATGAAATTTCACCACATTTTCAAGTACAAAAAAAAAAAATTGCACAGAACGAAATATATTCTTGGACATGCGAATTTTCGGAGGCAAATATTTTTCGTTACTTTTCCCAAATAGAAACTTATACTTATATTTTAACGCATTGATATGGGGTGAAAAAAAGAAACAAATTGGCATA
This sequence comes from Therioaphis trifolii, assembly GCA_027580255.1. Lineage (NCBI taxonomy): Eukaryota > Metazoa > Arthropoda > Insecta > Hemiptera > Aphididae > Therioaphis > Therioaphis trifolii. The sequence continues at coordinate 21,064,141 of CM050408.1, forward strand.
CAAATTTTGATAATCTGATAATTCGCTCCATTGAAATATGTTCAAATGCTGAACTAACATTTTAATGTTAGAATTTTAGAAGGGCTTCTGTAGTCACGGATCACATTCATTGGTAAATTATTTTAAATAAATTATACTTCATTAATTTGTAGTAGATGGAAAACTCTTAATTCCATAGGTAAGGCTCATTAAATTTTATCGTTGTCGTATAAAATTACGATATGTGATAAAATATATTTTCAAGTTAATTAAGTGTGTCCGTAAAACATAATTTATAGTAAAATTAACAAAATAACAAGTGTGACATTAAAATAGCTATAATTCATTTGAATACGTACCACGTTCACTTTCGTTTCCTCCCAATCAGTCCTACAAAATTAATTTTTTAATTTTTTTTTTTTTTTTGTTGCGTGAATCGACGTAAAGTAATCTATCGAATTATGTTTGGGAAACGAAATGCAGGTAACTACGAGTCCGGTCATCATTGCATCAGCACTAATGCTGATAATTCATTGTTTTCAAATCAATTATTATTTATCAATATTCATAATAATAATAATAATAATTATTATGTTTTTGTGCATTTAATTTAACCAACATGATTCGATTTAATAATGTTGATTTATGTCATTTACGTCGATTCATGTACAAAAATTTACATTTTGGATTGCGGGGGAGTGAAATGAAAAAGTACCAACTTACCTATTAAGTGTTAAGTGCATTCATTTTTATTTATTATTATTATTATTTTTTTTTTTTACTTTTTTTTGTATAGGAATATATATATATATATGGGTTGCACAATAAAAGTGTTAATCTTGAAAACCCATTCAGATAAAACATAGTAAAACCTAAATTTTACCATTTAATTGTGTTTTTAATTTCCTCAATTAAAAAAAAAAAAAAAAAAAAAAAAATTAATAATCATAATAAAAATATAAACAACCCAAAATCTACGGGAAAAATGTATATAAAATGAAAATATAATTTCTCGGTGCATACATTTTGGTAACACGGCGCTATGAATAGGCAATTTTGGTACACCTGCGCATTGGCAGCATTTATTTGTTCTTTTTTTGTTTTAATAATTTTATTACAAGATATACTCGTATAAGTATCTCGTTGATTTTTCTCTATTCAAATGATGTTATAATAAATAATAAATTATCATCGGGATAATCGAAAAAAGCGTTCATGATTAATTGTTTTTTCACCAAACCAGTGACAATGAAATCTAATGACTCGTGTACAAAAAAAAAAAGCCGTATATAATAAATAATACGTTTAACGTATCCAATCCGTCAAAATATTCGAACTATCGCGAGAAACGTTATTCGCGAGTGTGCGGTGTGACGGTACGAACGTAAACGCACGTGGATGCAGGGCGGATTTCCGATCGTAACGAAATCGTGAAACGGTCACGGACGAATCGAACGCGTCGAGTGGTTTGCGTGTTTGCTCAACGGTCGAGCCGAAATAAAACGGAAATCGGCGAGAATAAAATACACACACACAGGCGTGTACGTGATTTCGCAGTGTTCGCGATACCTTAAACGCGGTCGCGTGACGGTTAAGTGTACTCTTAGCCCTTGTGACGGGACCGAACGGCAAACAAGCGACCGAGCTAAAAATCCCCGACAAGTAACTCTTTTCGGGTAGGATTTTACCGGATCCGAGCACGAATAGATCACAGAGATCGTGGAAATCTTTTTAATCGCGCGCGCATAACGCAAAGTACGAAGAAACCGAGCGCACTTACAGTCGGAGAAGTGTACCACACGACACGTGTAAGAAGTATTCGAAAAAAATTCCTTTTGTAGTTTTTTAACGAAAACACTAAATTGTACAATATCTCTCTCTCTCTCTCTCTCTCTCTCTCTCTCTCTTTCTTTTTCCTATTTGTCACCTCACTAAATCTCTGTACGTTTAATCGTCTCCAATCGTTCATGCTGATTACCGTCGTAGTTTACATTCAATACGCTAACGAAAGACGTTTTTTTTTACAGGATTAGTTTACTTTTTTCGTGGGTAAATAATTAAATATAATCCATGATAAACTATACGTCTACGACATAAGCAGAGGACGGGACGATTTATGAACTTCCCGGAAGGGTATCGTGGTCTTAGTTCGGACTTTCTCCGGTCGCGGGGGTTATCGGTACTTCTCGGTAATTACCGAGTTATATCAGATCCCTCCGAAAGTGAATGGATCAAATCGAAACAGGAAACTGTCTATTCTCGGGAAACCGAATACGCGTTTTCCACGAATACGCCGCACACCGGAAGGTCGGGTCGGACGTGTCGTGCTCGACGTCCACGGGGTAGTTTTGCCGCCGTACGATTGAGCGGACGTCCGTGTGAAACTCGCAAAGTTCGCCGTCGGACTGTCACTAACTAATCGATCGAGCACGTGAGCCAAACGCCGGAGTCGTAAGAGAAACGCGGACACGGCGTAATCGTTATCGACCGCTTTAGTACGACGTTTTTTCTGGTTTATCCGACGATCTCGAAACGTCCGTAACAATTACGTTTGAGCGAACGTTGTGTTAGGGTGGATTTTTTGCGCTGAAATCTCTGTTCCGGGAAGTAATGACAGCCGATCCGCGAAGTTCAGACCGTTTTTTTGCCGATAACGTCACCAATTAGACACGCTTAGTAATTGCCGTCCGAGGTATCGACGTCCTTTTCAGTGTGAACATATCGAGGGCCTTTTTCCAAAAAAATAAAACTAACTAGTACCCGAGAAACGATACGGACGTAAAATCAAAAACGTATCGCAAACCGTTTTAAACAGAACATTACCGTTTGGGGTGCCGATTAAATCTGGGCGGTTTTTAGTCCTCTGTTGACATTTAATTACTTTAATTTCATACGTAATAACATTACGAATTGGGGTCTAATCAATATAATTAGGAGTTTTATTTTTGAACATGAAAAAAACTTTTGAAAATTGATTTATCTTCAATAATGCCTCAAAATATAATTTAAGTCGATACTAGTAAAATATTTGAAATATAATACGAATTCATATGTACCATACCTAGGAATATAATATTAGATTATTATTAATCATTTTCCTCGAGCATTTTAATCTTATCAATATGAATGGCTGGAATAAGTATATTTTCAAAACAATAGATATGTCGTCAGTTAATTTATAATTGTTTACATTACCTATTACTTGCAAAAGTTACGTATGGTATGGACCGCACGTTATGGTTCCTTAGACGAATACAAAGCTTTTCATATAACTTTTGAAATTTTTAGGGTTGACCTCAATTTCGAAGCTACTATTTTTTTTTGCCTCAATCCTTATAATATTTAAATATTTTGAAAAACTATAATATCCACTTCATTATGGTACAAGATACCGATTGTTTTGAGAAGTTTAGTGAAGACGATTTTCCACATACGCCTGTGTGAGTACGTTTCTCGTGATCTCATGTATAGTAAATAACCATAATTGTGCATGTGTGTGTGTGTGTGTGTGTGTGTGTGTGTGTGTGTGTGTGTGTGTGTGTGTGTGTGTGTGTGTGTGTGTGTGTGTGTGTGTGTGTGTGTGTGTGTGTGTGTGTGTGTGTATGTGGGTGTGTGTATTTAGTATGAAACAAACACTGGCACACGAGTGCACCAATGTACGGTGACATGCACATATGGGTAATATTAATTCACTAAAAAAACTTGTAATTATTGTACACTCTATTCTGATAAAGCTACGAATGGGATAAAAAATCTGAAAACATATTTAAATTCTATGGGAAATTAACTCAAGATATCGATCATCTCTCTTTTTTATTTTGTTTTTCCGGTTATTCAATGTTTCAAAATTTTAAGTCATGAGATATATTAAAATCACGTAATACGATAAAATTAGTAACACATTAAAACAATAATTGGGATGTCCGATTTCAAGTGAACTTCATGAAAAATGTACACATGTCACCAGATTACTTCTTACATAATAAGATTTATCGGCAGATGGACAAAACAAATAAATAGATATTATGTTTTTTTTAGAAATAAAAAAACGGTCAGTATCGAATTCTCGAAAAACACTAGGAACAAACACAAAAAAAAAAAAAAAAAAAAAAAATGTTAAATTTATCAACAGTTTCGGTACGAACGCCCAGTGAAAAATGGGGGGAGGGGGAAACGTGTCAACGTTCTATTGAAAACACTTCAAAAAGTTTAAGCGTGCACCCGTGACGAATCCGATGCTAACGGAATCGATATCCGTTCGTAAAATATCAAAATACGAATTTGAAAAAAAAAATAATAATAAAAACCCTTTCGGTCGTATTCGTCCCTGTCGCCTCCGAGCCGAGACCGTTGACAATAACATTGTAATTGCACACTGGAGCGTGCACGTCTCGAGTGCCATGATTTCGTTTGCGGTCCGTAGTCTCGCGAACCGTCGTGTGACCGCCAGTCGGACATATTCGTTCGCGTAGCGCGCTCAGTCATTTCGATCATTATCAGAAGAAGCACAGGAAGCTCGAAATAAAGAATTAAAAAAAAATATAGAGAGCATAACACTCGCAAAAATTCGAGAGTAAATACGAACGAAGACCTCATACATGTTTTACTCGTATCATCAGATCCTTACATATCTTCCCTAAGAAATTTTCCTTCAAAAAAAAAAAAAAATCATCGTTGTCTGCGGAATTTATGTCCTTATTGATTTTAAAAGAAAATGATACCGATGTTGGGGATAACAGTTCTTCGAGTGACAATTACGAGACAGAAACTGATACCGAAAGCAATTAATTTTACTCGTAAACATGAGTAATTCTAAACTAACATTAACAACTTTTAAATAACATCGTATAATATAATAATGTATCATAATATATTCAATTTGATGTAGGTAACTATTATATTTGGCCACCTAAATTTCATTCTATCCCACTGTGCGGCGGCATGGACGAGATCGTACGGTTTTCGTCGTTTTTCGCCGCGCCAAACAATGAAACGGAAATGAAATTAAAAAAAAAAAAAAAAAAAAAAAACAGAAAAGAAAAGAAAAAACTCAATACCAATACAAAATGAAATACAAACCCGTTCGAGTGTACGCTACGTCACGGAGCACACACGACATTCTCGCGAGCAAACGTCTAAAACGGCATGTGCCATTTCCGTCCGGATGCCGTCGGACCTAAGAGAGACCCGAAATTTCACGAAATAAAGAACAAAAACAAAACGGCCGCCGACTGACTGTCGTATCGTTTATTGTGTTCGTAAACGACACGGGCGATCGGCGATCGTGCCACATTAAGGACGTCCTCCCACTAGGGCAACGAGACGCGACGCGATTTCAAATAAATATCGCGTGATAATCGTTTGTTTGTTTGTTTTTTTTTTTTTAATTATTATTGAAAAGAAAAAAAGGCTTCGACATCTAATGGTTATTAGCAAGGTCCGGACTCTATAGAATCAACTGATTAATATAGAATGCAGATAAAAATAACAGGGTGGGCTATACATTTGTTTTATACACCAGGGACTCTAAATATGAAATTTAATTTTTATATTTTTTGCATATTTAATGGGTTTTAGATTTTTAGTGCTATTTTTAAAGTTATGGTACTATATTTCTTATATTATGCTTTATTTAGTAGTTTTCATAAATATCGTTTATATCGAAAAAAATGATTAGTCATTTATGTGAATTCATAGATAATAATATATATAATGATATGTAATCGATACGAAGTGAACTTTGTGCTTGGAAAACAATGTTTTCAGAAATTCAAAAAAAAAATTCAATTTGCATTCAAATCCGTTCCCTAGTAATGAATTACTGATTTGGCTATTTTTGATTAAGTCTACACGATGTTATTTCACATATATATGTATATTAAACATTTCAAGCTTATAATATTTCATCACTTATTCAGACTCATTCGCGCTCAGAATCGAAAACATTGAAGTAGTAAGATCAGTGCAATTTTTATAATTTAAAAAATTTAGTGGCCCAGTTACCCAAGTACAGTTTTTATTGATTTAAAATTTCGGTGTCCCAGTTACCGTACATCATTAAAAAAAAAAAAAAATGGTAAATTGTGGCCCGGCTCCCGGACGCCCGCGTACACTATCCGACCACATTTCCACATCGGTTTCGACGTCCACACAGACTTTTGACGATCGTTTTGCTCGTCCGGTGTTTGCCGACGTGTCAAGAGCGAACATATTTTCACCACGCACGTCAGTCACGTCGGAGTACGCTCTCTATTACGATAGTGTCGTTCCACTTTCGTACACGTCACCGCGCGCGGTCCGATCGATTCCGAACAGAGCAATACCTAATTCGTTTTTGTCTCCGACTTGTCGTCGTGTACGTATACGAATGTGTTATACAAATCTGTTTCGGAACAGATCGTGTTCGTGAAAAAACGCTTTTGTCTCTTTCTTTTCATTCTTATTTTTAAACTGTTTAAAAAATCTGACGGCGCGGCGTCGTCACTGGGCCACAATCGAATTTACTACGCGAAACGTGTCATTAAGACGAAACGTGTTCTCACGTCTAAATTCGATTCGGACACTTCGGGATTCCGCTAAGTATACTTTGTGTACCGAAAAATAGTCGTATTGATTTTGAGGTGTTTGAAACATACGTACGCGAAAAAATGCAATATGACCTGTATCAAAAGCATCGACCGACGTAAAATCGATAAGTCAATAAAATTATAGTGTTTATAATTGCAATGAAACGAGAATTAATGTGTTTTTCATTTGATTCATTACAAAAAAATAAAAAAATAAAAAAATGCATACATGAAATAAACTCTATACGTTTCTCTCTCCTCCCTTTACTCTTTTTCCCTCACCCCGAGCCCCTTCTATGTTATTTATATTCCAATTTATATTCGTGAACCGTTCTGCGCGAATAAATATGTCCCGCCGTTATATTTCTATGACAAACAATATGTTTAAGTTATTATATTTTACTAGACCGTGTTATGTGTGTGCACGGATATAAACGAACACGCACAACGGAATGTATATTTTACGAACTCTCGACACACACACACACACACACACACACACACACACACACACACACACACACACACACACACACACACTTTTTTTATTTTTTTTTATTAGCTTCTAATTATAAAAATTACTACAGCTCAACAATTACAATTCATTTTGTGTGCCGAAAAATAGTCGTATTGATTTTGAGGTGTTTGAAACATACGTACGCGAAAAAATGCAATATGACGGGTATCAAAAGCATCGACCGACGTAAAATCGATAAGTAAATAAAATTATAGTGTTTATAATTGCAATGAAACGAGAATTAATGTGTTTTTCATTTGATTCATTACAAAAAAAAATAAAAACATAAAAAAATGCATAAATGAAATAAACTCTATACCTACGTTTCTCTCTCCTCCTTTTACTCTTTTTCCCTCACCCCGAGCCCCTTCTATGTTATTTATATTTCAATTTATATTCGTGAACCGTTCCGCGCGAATAAATATGTCCCGCCGTTATATTTCTATGACAAACAATATGTTTAAGTTATTATATTTTACTAGACCGTGTTATGTGTGTGCACGGATATAAACGAACACGCACGACGGAATGTATATTTTACGAACTCTCGACACACACACACACACACACACACACACACACACACACACACACACACACACACACACACTTTTTTTATTTTTTTTTATTAGCTTCTAATTATAAAAATTACTACAGCTCAACAATTACAATTCCTTGGGAAACAAGAAATAAACAAAGAGAAAAAAAACAAAAGGAAAATCAATTTTTACATAAAATATATCTGGAAAAAAAAACAAAAGTAATGTACGAAATGAAAAATTAAATGATGTATGACGTGGCGCTGATGTGATTAGGGCAAATTAATTTTGTTTAAGACAGTGTAAAGAAGGGATATAAGTGGATTAATGATTGAAGTGAAATTTAGAATGAATTTTGATAACAACGTTTCGATTACGGAAATATTATTATTGTTGTTTTCGGAAACAGATAAGACATGAGCGTAAGATTTGGGATTAGATTCAGGGTTAGAGTTTGAATTTGTATAAGAAGGAAATGAGTTTATAGGGTTTTGCGGCATGCGATGAGTATTGGATTGATATTTGCGGAGAGTTTTAAATGACGGACATCCTTTGAAATTCGCTGTATGGTCGCATGGCCGTACCGTCGAGTGTGGCCGTATTCTTGGCAGTTGTGGCATTGAGGTGGACCCCGATTGACCTTTTAAGGTTTTTCGATATTTAACAGAGTATGGAAAAGAGATGATACATTAAAAATGTCGTTGTTATTTTCAACGGGTTTTAGATCCACGTAAAACAGCGGTTGAGCAACATTGTGCTTTAAAATATTTGAGACTCTTGTAACAGTATGTCCGAGGGCGACCAGAGCTTCGGAAATATCAGAAGTAGGCGTCGTATGATGTGAGTTCTTAATCACAACCCGAAAAGGGCGTAGATGTGATGGAAAAAAAGAGTGGTAACCAAAACTGGTTTCCCTCAAAAAATTAATGACTGCGTCGAAGCTATTTGCGTCTTTGGAAATGACGCTTAGGTATGATCGAACACACACACACACTTAACACACACAAACACGTGCGCAGTTTCTAACCGACCGATTTTCGTTTTTAATTTCGAATTTACACGCCCCGATACCGTACGGTTAAAATCATTTGAACTCGTTCACGGGGTGACGTTAACACTTAACGAAGACAACCACAGACGCCATGTAAACAATTACGATAATTCAATTGCACGGCCGTAATGGATTTCCTGTCCGGTGCCGACGTCGTCGTCAAAGTTTGTTACCCACTGTGCACGCACCGGCGGCGGCGCATCGGTAACACACAAACCATAAACCTCACGGATAACGGCGCACTTTAATATTCGTGTGTTTATTATTATTGTTATTATTCACTCTTGATAAAATACCAGTGGTCGTCTAACAGACTGTTGTCCGTCCGATTCGCGATCGCCGCGAAACGTATTTCAAAATCGACTCAGTGTCGCCGAACTGATTAAAGAATCCACACAGGTCAGCTGTGGCCGTCCTCGTAGTAACGATTAGTTTTTATAATATTATTATTACGTTTTCAAATCGATGTAATCGACGGTGGAGACAATCGTCAGCTCAATAGCGTAACGTTATTACGTCACTTTGTTGTCGCCGAAGTGTGAAATCGATTACTCGAAAAGCTCGCTCTTTCAAATCCGTAGTACATTTGTCACTCGATAATTCGAAGCTCCATAATTCGAAAAACTCCATAAATCGAACTAAACGATTGGTCCCCCGAGAAAACATCTGTAATTAGAAGAAAATACATGTATATCGATCCCTTCGATAATACGAAATATCTGTCGGTGGTATACACTCTACAATTCGATTTTTTTTTTACCAGTACCTCAATAATTCAAATTTACTTAGCCCTTTCGGACCCACAACTAGATATCGATCATTTTTGTTCTTTTTTCTTTTTGAATACTACTATATAGAGTTAAAATAAATAGGAAAATGTATTTATTTTTTTAATTTTCATGAAAATCTTATATTTTCCAGACCTGATTCCATATGGTATCATTGGGAATTTGAGGACATTCATTACGCTTTTCAAAAATCAACTTGATTTCATCATAATAAATCACGTTTAACATTTTATTATAATTATTTTAACACGATACATTTTTTATGTCCGGTGTATGTACATATTTAACGTGATAATATTATAATAATTGAAAAATTGACCTTCCATAACTCGTTTAAAATTCACAACCGAACGGCATGAAACTTTCGATCAACTAATCATAATAAGCAACGGATTTGATTTATTTCGACCGGACTCGTTAACGAGTTTTATTAATTTATCAAAAGTAATCCTAATCCAATTCAACGGCAGGGGCATCGTTATTTAAATTATCATACCGTAAATTTATGTAACGAGTCGAGATTAAAAAGTTTTTTTTGTTTTTTTTTTTTTTTGTTTGAAACTGATTTATTACACAGTTACATCGGTGTATTTTATCGATTCGATTACCAAGAAGTACGGGTGAGAATAGACGGATTCGAAAGTGTTTCATTAATACCGTCTCATTATTTCCCCACCCACCATCAAACCGAAATGTCGTCTACGTATGATTCGGCGTTAATATTATATTTTATTTTTACACAATAATATTATGATCGTTATGCGCTTCGTTCGAACGAAAGCTGTACACCACGGAAAGCGTGTCTGGTTTGTTCTTGCGACCTCAAGGTGGGTCGACTGACCCCGCTCAAGGAGGGGGGTTATCGAGGCCCGACGGTTTCGAGGCGCCGTGGTCCGTTTGTATTCCCGACGGTTGAAACGATCGGACGACAACGACTTTAGACCAGCGGTTCCCAATTAGTGTGAAGTCACGGACCCCTAGTTACAACTCAAATTGGTCCGCGGACCCACTTTTTGTAAATACTTACCTTTCAATTTTATTTAAATACGAAAATGAAAAATAAATTTGTACGATTTATTTTAAATATGATTTAATTTTTAATTTTATAAACATTTCCGTAATATAATAGAAACAAATTTTCTCAAAAAAAAAAAAAAATAAATAATTATTTGATTAAACACCTTCAAACTTTATGAGACAAGTGCAATCTTTCTTTTTTGTTCATAATTTCGTCCAAGTCGGGCTGCATTTTTGATATTTAAACTCTTCAATCAGCGTCAATATTAAATCTACTACGATATTTGTTTTTCATGTAACAGTAGGTAGAAAAAGCTTGTTCACATCTATACGTTGTGTGAAAGGGGATGAAATGTCAAGCTTTTTTAAAATGTCAAGTTGCTTTTGATCATTTTGAACAATTAACTAAAAATCATTTATTTTTTTATCGTTGAAAATATTTTTCGTCGTTCCATTAGTTACCAAATCAATTAATTCATCTCGTTCCTGTTCAGAGGGATTTTCTATTTTTTTAATATCACAGGAAAATGGATTTATTATCCACAAATTGTTTGGGTCAGATCGATGAAAATGCATAACTACATTATATACAACTACAAAGTTGATAATTTCACTAAAACAAAATAAAATAAAATATCACTACAGAACAACACAACCGCGGACCCCCTTACAATCAACACGCGAACCCCCGGGGGTCGGCGGACCACCAATTGGGAACCACTGCTTTAGAAGACACACCACGTCGCTCGCGCAAAAACTGGAGTTCGGTCCGGTCGCAAGCCGTTTATCGTGTCACGTGACGTACGTCAAACCGACACGGTATCGTAACCGGCTGCTGTACGAGTAGGTTACTCGACGACGCCAGTGGTGTATTTACGGGGCGATACGAGGGAAAGATCCACCCCTAGGATTTTTTTTTTTTTTAATAAAATTGTTTAATTCGTTCGTGGAGATTTCAAATAGAAATACACAACGAAATTCTCGAAATCACTAAAATATTATAGTAATTATTGATGACGTGAACAATTTTCGATAACACGTTCCGCGGTGTCGTACTCTTCTAATAAGGACAGTGTAACGATTGAAAACGTTTCGTAACGGAAGAATACATCGTCAACGATTCCCTATTATTATAAACCCTATTCGGCCATAATTATTGTGCTTCCAAGTAATAAGCGTTCGTATGCAAAACGAAAACACTCGAATCGTATGATGATTAATTTACATTAGGTTGAAATATTTAGCGTATTAACGTATACTAATTGAGTCCAGGATATAAACGAAATATATACCAATTGAGTCCACGCCTAGTATGGAAGAAATAAATATACCAATTGAGTCCGTACATTTTACACATTTTAAAATTTATAAATATTATATTTTACTTTGAATTTTAACACTAAGCGTTATACTAGATGACTGTTATTTACAAATCGATAACACGTAATATCGTTAAATACTTGAATATCATACTTGCTATGTTTTTTATGACTCAAACCCGATAATTATTTCGATTGTAAAGAGTATTCTATTTTATTAACGAATCGTACACCTATTATCTATGGGGAATTTCGGGCTTTACTTTTACAGGTGAAATTATATTTTGCGTTCAATTTATTAAACTTTAACAGTTACGTCAAGCATCATGGAAGGGAAAGACGTAGAAGTTGTAGAACAAATGATAAGTGAAAGAAACAAAAGAATTTTTCTTATTCGTGGTTTTAAATTCCGTTTTCATAAAAAATTATCAAATAATCTCCATCGCTGGACTTGTTGCAAAAATAATTGTAAGTCATTTTTAAATTAAATTAAAGGAAAACGTTTGTTTTTTCAAAATTTGGCCAGGACTTACTTAGTATCTAAAGATAGACTCAATTAGTATTAGAATTTACACCTGGCGGGACTCAATTAGTATGCGTCACAAACAACCCGGGACTCGATTCGTTCTAAAAGGTTTTTTCGGGACTCAGTTCGTATGCAGCCACGTTGCATACGTGTATAGCGTACTTATATACGCTACACCACGTCGAAAATTCAAAACACATAAAACGCACGTAATAATAATAATAATAATAATGTAATAAATAATTATAGTTAAATGACGGCAATACGTGTACTTGGAAATATTTACGGTGACATTACGTTGGACGTTCCGGAGTCTTATGGTTCTACAGAAATTCGTCTAAAGTACAATTCGTTTTTGGATTCGTTTAACTCGACTCGTCCGTAATCCGTATCGACAGTTATAGTGAAATTCAACCGATATGAAACTGTCTGGGCGTGATTCAAAGAACGCGTCCTTTTTTTAATAATCCTAAAAAAAAAAAAAGATCACTTCCCATCGTGATAAACGGAAATATCTGACTACTCGTCCGACACGACTAAAACGACCGTGTGTGAATTCCGACGGATAAAGCGATTTCACGGTGATGCAGTAAACGATATATATCTGAGCTCTTTTCATTAGTCGCGAATTTATCGGTCGCAATATCCGGGCGGAACGATCCGGCCTGTTCTATGCGACCGCTTAAAAATTCAATAGAGAATACAGAATTTTCGGATTATATACAGCGGCGAGGATTGATTATAAACGCCTTCGGCAGTTATAAATTAATCGCTAATTTTCAGTATTTATATTCAAATAAAATAATTTAAAATACAAAAAAAAAAATCAATCATAGAATAATACACAACTCGGTACTCGTATTAAGTCATAATATGTTAAATTTATAATACCATGAACACCCTACTATCCGGTTAATAAAAAAATAAGCGTTACAATAATTACGAGTCATGGAAAAATGAGGAAGCGAGGAGTCCCTAGGAGTGTCCCTAACGTAGCATACGACAATTTTCAGAATTGACAGTAAATTAGCGGTAAATTTTCTTCGGTAAACCAAATTTAAAAAAATAAAATAAAAAAAAACCGTAAATGTTACATCTCTAGTATTTACACGCGAAGCGCGGCGCGGCCGTCTCGTATACGTCACGATATCATTCCGTTCAGCTCATCCGGACGGACGGGTGGGGGGTGGCAAAAAAAAATTTAATTTATTATATTTTACACTACGCTATTTATTACGGCACGTATCGCGGACACGAGAACGCGCCGGCTCCGGGAAGATTAATTCTCGCCAAGCTGCCGTCGCGCGCGCATAATATATCGTTTTCGCGCATTTCGAAATAACGTTTGGAAATCGCTTGGTGAGTGTGAACGTATTTGAACCGAAAACGGAGTTTTACGCTAATACATAAACATACTGCCGGCACCCAGGGCCCCCACATACGATTTCGGGCCCCTATACTAAATTTTTTCCGGCCCTTTATAAAATTTCCGAAAATACAATTTACTATTTATATGTATTAACAATTTTAGGAAGAGTATTTATTTTTTCACTATACCAATTAAAATTCAAAATTCATAAGCATTTCAACACCAATAATGTCTATTTCATTTCTTCATTACAATACTATTTAAATTAAAAAAGAAAAAAACGAGTTTTTTTTTTAAATTTATATTCAATGTGTTTTTTTATAAGTTAAAATTTTGTTTTGCGGTCTTTGAGTTCAGCGAACTCAGTAATGATATGGTCAAAATTGATTGTCGAAGCTAATTAATTCTCTATAGATAAAAGAGCAGGTGAGTTAATAGTTCTTGATTCGTTTAATCATTGGTTAATCCGCATTTTTAACTATAAAAATAACTATATATTTATATGCATATATCATGTTATTTTAAAATTGTATTCAATGTAAAATAAGTATTTCTACTAAAATTTCAAAAATCACAAATTAATTTTAAGGGGCCCCCGGGCCCTTGAAATAGCCGGGCCCCTGTACTTAAGGTCCGTCTCCCCCATGTGGGGGCCCTGCCGGTACTTACGGTTTGTACACGGGGCCCCCCGTGACGGTACACAATTCGTTCGAGAGGCAAACACGAATCAGCTGTTTGTATAGCGACGGGTAAAAAAAAACCCGAGGGTGCGCGGCGTGGAGGAATATGAGGATAAAACCGGGTCTCGCGATAAATATATCATCGTGCCACCGCTATTTTTTAGCGTCTGCGAACTCACCGACCTCCGTAACACTGCTCGTGGATCGAGGCACGGCACGGCGGTCGAGGGTTTACACGACGGTTTTTCCGCGGCGTCGAGAATCCATCATTTTCTTCGAACGACTGAGCCGCGGAATTCAGTGAACTCGTTCGGGGTTGGGGGAGGGGAAATGAAAACCATACCATATGCGAGTCACGTGAAATAGCGTAACGTTGAAAATGATCCACCACCACCACCACCATCGGAAAACGTGTACGTTGTTCCGCGGAAAAAAAAACAAAACGGAAAAACAAATTTATCATAAAACATTTACTTTCGTTTCGGCGTTTTATGTTCCGAACGAAGTGAATGATCTATTATGTTTTCACCTTTTTTTTTTTTTTTGAACTTTTTTATTTATTTTTTTTATTTATTGAGGTCCAAAAGTTTCATCACACGTCTCCGCAAATCGGAAATTCCGTGTAGATCGTGAGGAAAAACTGCCGAAAAATCGTGTGAAAACGGTTCGAATTTGCCATCTAAATCGTTTTTATTTGTTACTCGTTATTATTTTTTACTCATGACTAAAAATTTGATGGAGTTAGAAAAATGAAATTTGCTTTATACATAAAAAAATCAGTGTTTGCTTAATTAATTTCAGATTGCTAGTACACATTTAACATTATTTATTTTCCTTTGTACCACGTTTTTTTTATTATTTTAATTGTGGCGCGGACGCTACTATACGCTTGGTCGGTCGATCGTTAGGGCATTGCCCGTTTGTGCCAAAAAAAGAAAAAAAAATGTTAAATCTGGTACGGCCCGTTTGCGCCAAAACAAAAAAAAAGATTCGTTTTCACCCATATTTTGGCCAACCGTTCGTGCCAATTTTATCTACGTGAACATTTTTCAATCCCACCAAAAAATTATCAGACATCATTTATTATACGGCTCTGTTGTACTTTGATAGTAAAAAATTATTGTGCTTGTATTAAAATTATTCGTCTTAGCGCTTTTCACGTGATCACTTATAGAAAATGTCGTAACATCGAAATAATAATCGTAATATTGGAAACATTTTGCCACGATCTATTTAATTGACCTAATTTAAGCTCTAAGCAGTGTAATTTTTATCACTAGGTATTTCGTGAAATAAGGTACGAGAAATGTATGTAAAAATAACAATTTGTTTGTGAGATTGGAAAACGTTTACGCGGGTAAGGCCGGGCGCAAATTGAGACGTAGGCGACGCAGCGCAGCGCAGCACAGTTTTTGTGATCTACTGGTTTGAACAGACGAGCGTTAATTAAGTTGCAGGGTAGGGCAGCGCAGTACTGCTCCTACGTCGCACAGTGTTTATGACACAGTTTCCTGCGAATGTGTAACACAGTTTTTCAACTTCGACTTTGAAAAATTTGAATTCGAATTTTTTTATTAAGCTACTATATATTATGGAAGAAAAACTGATTGAAGCAGTTCGTCAAAACAGTGTCTTATTTGACACTAGCCATCCTGACTACATGAAGGCAAAATTGAAAAACAATATAATATGGGAAAATATTGCTAATGAATTGAAATTTAAAAAGCTGGTAAGTGAGATGATGGTGGTACAAGTTCGTCCATCGTCCCTTCGGTCCTCGGACAAGATATTGGTGATGAATGTATTAAGTTTTAAAGAAATGATGACTCATTTCTTTAGTATAAAACGATTCTGAGCAAAGCAGCAGTGTAATATAATATATTATTATTTAAATACTGTTTACATATTTTACGGTTATTTGTATAATTTTTGGTGAGTTTTTTTGTAATTTTTGTAATAAAATATTCAATTAGATATAACTCATTTAAACTTCAATTGTTATAACAATTATAACTCATTAGAAATAAACTTAAAAGAAATCAGACAATATCGAAAAAATCGTATAATAATTTATTAAAGTGTGTATAAAAAAAAATCCTGGCTAACGATTTTTGAACTTTTGTTAGGATAATTAGGTATGTATATGAGTAAGGTCATATTAAATTTTCAGAACTTTTAGTCAAATATTTAAAATTATATTACATAAAAACTTTCAAACAATTTGGTAAATTAAAAGTTCTATATTTAAGTCAAAAGTACTATAATTGTTCTGAAAATGTTGTCCAATATAAAAAAAGTATGTATTTGATATTGGATAAAATTTTCAAGTTTCTAGCTTCAATACTTTTAGATTTATGACTAAATACCTAAAATCTGAACAGTGAAAATCTCGTTTACGGTGGATTTTTACCGATTTTACCGTTTTTACTCAGTTTTTCGATCGTTATTCTTGATTACTGGAAAAACTATGGAGATTTTGGAAAAATGACCTCTTTAAAGTACCATCTCAGTTCAATTTCGAATCTAAAAAGTTGCTGGACGAAATTTTTGGACAAGGATTTCTATACGAAAAAGTGTTTACAGAAAAAAAAAATAAATAAAAAAAAAATAAAATAAAAAAAAAAAATAAACATCATTGTAAAACCGTAAGATCCTTCGCTTCACTCAGAATCTAAAAAAAAAAAATAAACATCATTGTAAAACCATAAGATCCTTCGCTTCACTCAGAATCTAAAATAGTAAGAATAATTTAATAGACTAAATATTAATTTTATTGTCATAGATTAGGTATAATTCCTTTGTCGAAACAAATTCTTCGTGACTCTTTCTCTTTTTCATAAAATCACTATTTCGCGACTTTTTTCGTTTAATTAAAGAATATAAAACCAGTTCATCCAATTCCTCATCAGAATCAGATTCCGAACTTAAATCTTACTCAAATAATTCGTGAGCCATCATGTCGATCTTTTCATCGAATGACTACACGAAACTGTGTTGTTATAATATTCGCTCACACGGGTCACGCAGTTCGGTCCTACGCTGACTTGTGCTGCGCTGCGCTGCGTCGCCTACGTCTCAATTTGCGCCCGGCCCGCGGCCTAAATGTGGCACAAACGAGCTATGGGTGTACGAACCTTTTTTTGTTATGGCGCGAACGGGCTGTACCAGATTTAATATAATTATTTTTTTATTTATTTATTTATTATTTTTTTTTTTTTGGCACATACGAGAAATTCCCAATCGTGGAGCGTAGACGTTTGTATACGTCATAATAACATTCGATCGGATATCGTTTTCCCGCGGGTTCGTGATTTTCCATATCGATCGTCGACAAAACAAATCGTCAATGAGAACCGAACCACGCCGACACGTGTTCATACACGACGCTTTTACTCGTGAAACAAACAATGTCGGCGAGACGGTTTGTCGGGGGAAACCCAAAGCTTATAACGCTCTACCGATCGCCAAACGAGAACGTTATTCGTACGGTGTCCGGGGACGGTTGAATACACAGACGGTTTATCGCTCGCAAACGCATTAAACAGAATTTATATTCGTGCGGATACCGTTGTTGTCACTCCGTAAATCATACGTAGATGCGTAAATCATACGTTCGTCGGTGCGTTATCACGCGGTGACGACTTTAACCGAAAGATTTTAATATAGTGATTTATAAAAAAAAAAAAAAACACATAAATAAAAACGAAAATAACGTCTTAATCATACCTGATCCTGTGGTTTAGTATACAGGGTGTTTCACGAAGATCTGACATGTTGAATAATTTTTGTTCTATTCAATATTTATAACTTTTTTTTTTTTTAATGAATACTATAGCCTAATGCTACAATAAAATTACATTAAATTTTTATTTTTATTTTTAAAACTCAAATTTCAAAATTAAAAATTTAATTTTAGAGTTTGAAAAAAAAATCTAAATAACCATTTTGTAAACATGATTTTTAGAAAAATTTTGCTTTTTGAAATTCTTATAAAGGTTGATCCGTTAATTTTCTATGATTTTTTTAAAGTTTACGAAAAATGTAATAATATGTATTGTTTATCAGTCATCAGATAATATCACTAGATAATATCACAATTTAATTCGATTTTTCGTAAACTTTAAAAAATCATAGAAAATTAACGGATCAACGTTTATAAGAATTTCAAACACCAACGTTTTTCTAAAAATCATGTTTACAAAATGGCTATTTAGATTTTTTTTTTCAAACTCTAAAATTAAATTTTTAATTTTGAAATTTGAGTTTTAAAAATATAAATAAAAATTTAATATAATTTTATTGTAGCGCTAGGCTATAGTATTCATTAAAAAAAAAAAAGTTAAAATATTGAATAGAACAAAAGTTATTCAACATGTCAGATCTTCGTGAAACACCCTGTATACACGCGTGTGGATTATTCAGTCAAATATCTTCTCGAAAGCTTAGCGGGCCTTGTTGGTCCGTCGCTGCCACCAATAAATCATTCCATCGAATTCCGTCACTTGCATCATAATATATTCGTATACTTTCACCGATCGTTTTCGTGTCTTTTTCCACGACATCTTTCCATCTCGTCCTGGGCCCTTCCCACAGGCCATTTTCTACAACATTTCTATCCGTGACGCGTTTTATAATTTTTCCTTCCGCTCTCCATACATATCCAGCACACTAAATGCTCTTTTTCTGCAACAAGATAAAATATTCGGCCTTCCGCACAGTTTTTGTAGGTCCTTATGGTGTCTTCTTTCGTAGGTTCATGTTTCCACGTTATAAACCGGGCCAAAAATGTTTCGGAAAATTTTTCTTTCACTCGTACTCGATTTGGAGTAATCACCTTTCGTAGTAGCCCATGTCTCACATCCATATGGATGTATATACGTATGTATATCGATGTATTATCGTATATACGTCAACACTGGTCTCAGGTAGCTTGTGTATAGAGTCATCTTCGATTCTCTCGATGATAACTTCAACTTGAATGATCTTAATACGCTATAATAACATTTGTTCGCACTAGCTACTCGTTCTTTTATTTCTTCATGACGTGTGTTATTTTTTCTATTTGTGTTTACCCCCAAATACTTGTACAATGTTACTTTTGAAATATATATGACCTTTTGATGAAAAATAATCCTTGGTCGAATAGATATGACTATATATTCAGTCAAATATGTTACGTAAAATCACGACGTTTGACGCATGCGATTTGTATACAACAATGCGATTCGATAAAATCATGATGGTTCAAAACGTTTCATTCGGTACTTACAATAAAATCCCATTCATTTTAACCGTACTATAAATTCCTAATTACGACACAATGAAAACGCGTAATTAGTATTCTCGTGGAACAGTTTAATAACCGTTTTCGACCTTTTTTTTTTTTTATACAATTGTGTTTATTATGTCGTGTGATATTATACTACTTTTATTTCGGACATCGTTATTGCAACAAGACATTTCGTTTCAACAGTTCTTCAAACCGCGATTAATCGTTGTTAATTAATTTCTCGTCTTTATCAAGCAAGTAGACTTTTTTTTTTTTTTTTTTAACGGATATTCTCGTCTTTACTCAAAATTCACAAATTCCAAAAATTCATAATGCTATGTTTAGTCTTGAAATGATTAAAATTTCATATCCTACGATAAAATCAAAACCAAGGGAAAATGTATTCAATTTAAAATATGCTGTTACATGACGGGTGGAAGGGGGGTCGTATACGTTAAAGTCTCACGGGGATTTGTAAAATGCGATTTGACCCTGGATAATGCATTGATTTGAATTATTTTCCATGAACATTTTTAAACATTGATCGAATTCCATTATTATAGAAAAAATATTTTTAATTATTTTTACCAGAGTATTTTTTAGTTTCCTAATTTCTTAATTATAGAAATCACTATTAAGAATATAACGTTATAAAAAAAAAAAAACTTTTTTGGATGTATTTATATTGACATTTTTAGATTCTGAACGGAGTGAAGAATGTATTGATTTTACAATGATGTGTGTTTTTTTTTTTTTTTTTTTTTTTTTTATTTTTTTATTTTTTTATTTTTGTGTCTGTCGACACGATTTGGGGCAGTAAAAATGCTTCGATTGCCTTATATAGCAACTTTTCTGAAAGGAAATTGAATCTAGTTGGTACTTTGGGGGGTCAAAAGTTAAAAATTTTCAATATTTTTTTAACGCGCCGGGAAAAACCCTTAAAAAATGAGGGAAAAACGGTATATTTTACGCAAAACCAGTTTTCGACAAAATCAAATTTTTTATTTTGCTATAACTCAAAAACTAATCGATGTAAATACTTGAAATTTTCACCAAATGTTTAGATTAGCGTTCTCTATACACCGTTAAATTTTCAAAGTATTTTGACTTTTATTGAGCTAATTATAGACAATTGAAATTTTCAATTTTTTTAAGTATTTTTTTTTAAAATAACGATAAAATTTTTTTTTTTTGCCAGAAAATCTTGAAAATTTAATACAAGGTTTCTTATAAGTTGTTCCATAACTGATAAAAAAAAATCCAAAATCGTAAGTCACAATTTTTTTTTATAAGTGCTCAAAGTTCCAATTTATACGAAATATGTAAAAATTGCGAAAATTTGCAAATAATTTTGTTGTTGAAAAATCGTAAAATTTTTTTCTTTTATAACTAAGTTTTGAAAATTTGGTACAAGGTTTTTCATTAGTTTTTCTTCAATTATCTGCAAAAAAAAACTCTACCGGATTCAGACAAAAAAATTTTATGAGTGTTTGAAATTTAAATTTTTACAAAAACACGTTAAACAACGGTTTAGCCTCAAACGATTTTTGCTATTTGTTTTTTTTTCAAAAAGTATAAGTTGTAGAAACTTGAAAATTTTATCAGTTGTTTATATTGTCATTTTCTTTATATAATTTTATTTTCAAAAGATTTCACTCATTTTTAATCAATTTATAGGCATTTGAAATATTCGATTTTTTTTATTTTTTTTTTTATAAATGTTGATAAAAAAAATGTAGCTCAGACGAAATACTTGAAAATTTAATAGAAGGGTCTACATAAGTTGTTCTAACTCCCATTCAAAAATTATAAAAATACATAGGCACAAAATTTTTTTATAAGCGTTTATAAGTGCTAATATTGACAAAATTCGTCAAAATCATGTATATTTGCTATGTATTTTGCAGTTGAAAATTCATAAAATTTTAAGTATTCAAAACTAAGAATTGTAAATTCGGTACAAAGTTTGACATACGTTTTCCTTCAATTATCTGTAAAAAAATTTGCACTGGAATAAAATCAAAAATTTTTATGAGTGTTTGAAATTACAATTTTTTCACATAATCGCGTAAAATAACAATTTAGGCATCATTGATTTTTGATATTTGTTCTTATTCAAAAAGTATAGGTCGTAGAAACTTAAAACTTTTACAAAATGTTTAAATAGGCATTTTCTTTACATAGTTGTATTTTCAAAATATTTCGTTTATTTTTTAGCTATTTATAGGCATTTGAATAATTCGATTTTTCTTAGATTTTTTTTTATAAAAGTCGATAACAATTTTTTGGCCCTACCAAATCGCTTGAAAATTTAATAGAAGGTTTTGAATAAGTTGATCTAAGAGTGATTCAAAAATTATTCAAATACATAGGCACAATTTTTTTTTATAAGCAGTTGAAGTTCAAAAATCGACAAAATTTGTCAAAATCACGAATATTTGCAAATTATTTTGTAGTTGAAAATGTATAAAAATTTTTGTATTCAAAGATAAGAAATGAAAATATTATGTAATATCACAGCTGATAAAGATAATTAAATAGATTAAGTTTATTATAATATAATCAGTAGCTGACAGCTGTTCTATACAAAATATTGGTAGATTGTAAACACAAGGTGTATAACGTACCTTTACATGGTTGAATAGAACGTTACTAACTTCCAATTTCCAGTTATTTTAATGTGTGTATCAGTTCCATAAACATGCGGATTTTATATATTATTATTAATTATTAATATTTAAATAGACGTAGCCACGGAGCATTCAGCATATATGGACGGCGGGATCGGGTGGTACCGTCACGATAGTGCATTTAGGCAAATAATATGGTATTTACCTACGCCCTATCTATGCACATCCTGGTTTGTCCAATGCTCACGAGCAGAAGTCACATGAATAGACAAATGTAAATTTAACCCAATCTAGGATATTAAAATAAAATATATATTACAATTTAAGGCTGACATCTTCATCTTCGTTCAGAATCGTTTTTTTTTTTATAATATAAAATAATTCCAAAATCTATCCAATAATGCCTAATCTAGCAATGCATCTCGTGTATCCCACCCAACTACTGTATCCTGTACTTAACTTACAATGATTTATCATTGCATTCAAATGTAAAGTACCATACAACTAAACTATCGTAAACCAGGTGATCCCATGATAGAAAGTGCTATACACTCCTCACCATTATCTTGTCCGAGGAGCGAAGCGACGAAGGACGAACTTCCACCACCATTATCTTATCGGCTTTTTCATATTAATGGTATTAAACTAATCCGACAAATTTAATAAACAACGGTTAAATATGTAGTTAATGAGATTTTTAGTAAATCGATTTTAGTTATTATTTGATGGTCATAATTACTTCAAAATTAACATGGTTAGAAACTTCAATTTTAACAAATATTAAATATGCTCTTAAAAAGATATTTACACTTTTATGCTTAATATAGAACTTTGAAAATATTTAATTTCTTATAAACTTCTAGTACTTACATATTTTAACTCTCGATACTAAAACCTCAAAACATAATAGAACTTGAATTTTCATAAAACTGCGTTTTATCAATAACTATACTAAAATTAAAGTTAAACATTTGGATCAAAATTATTTAATAAACCTTTAGGTAAAATAAAATTTCTTTTGGATTTAGAATTAAATTGTTTAATTAAAAATATTCAAATGACAATATGACTAAAAACTGTAAAATATACGAGCAATGTTTATCACCTCTGAAGACTTATTTAAATCGTTTTACCAAAGAAACAATACATCTTATCGTTTTTATTTTAAAAGATTAATTTAAAATGAAATACACCATCGTCATTATATCGAACAAAAAACCGAAGAATTGAAAAACTAACTTCTATCTCCATAAAATTACCTGATTTTTTAACATACTAAACTCGATAACGCCTCATAGTTAAGAAATACATTTTTTCTCGTCAAGCCAGCCAATAACCTAATTTAGAGCCAATGTTATCGTCTATACATCAAGTATTAGATAATAATTAAAAACTATCTGTTGAATAGTGTAATGCAAAAAAAAAAAGTTCTAAATTAATATCATGGGTATCTTTCACTTCTCGGACGAGATTAGGGTGAAGGGTTTATTGAATTTTTTATCAACTTCAAATCATTTCTACAATCAAACGATTCTTAGCGAAGCTGAAATCTAAAAATGTACCATTTGTAGTCTAATTTTCAGCAGTGATTTTTTTTCGAAATCATTTAAAATTGTTTTGTTTGAACAAAGGATCGTTTTTACAAGACGATTTGAAACAACAGTTGTTCTATCTGTATCCCAAGTTTTTTTAAGAATTGGATGGACCAGTAAATTTGTACACAAGTTCAAAGATAAAAGTAAATTGAAAAACATTGAAGTTTGTAATAATTGATAAGAATTTAGTTAAACAATGATAAAAAAGTTATTACGATATTTTCAATTTTTTCAGTTTTGTTAGTTCGGTAGATCCTTCGTTTCACTCAGCGTCTAAAATTATCTAATAATTGAAAAATAATTGTATTTATGTTCAAATCAATGTTAAAATGGTAACACATGGTATTCCATCGTAGTGTGCAAAGAAATGAAAACTTCAATGAACAATAAATAAATGTACTTATTTAAGAATATTATTCTGTACTGTGTATAATACGTAACTATCAAATAGCCACTGAATAATAAATAACAAGAAAAAAAAAAATCACTGAAAAATGTTTCGTCGATTATTACATTATTGAAATGCACAAATATGCATTTGAAATGTATGGTTCTAAAAGCGAAAGCAAAAGCGCGAATGTAAAAAGATTGAATGTAAAAAGAGCGAACGACAATATGATTGATTACAAAAAGAGTGAAAAAAATTTCAAATCAAATTAAAATTAACCTTAACTTCATCATTTTATTAGATCAAAAATAAAATTGTACGCCATTTGTTACCTTCAATAGAGTTATTAGTTTTTGGTTATTCATTATTCGTTGCTTCATAACAATTTCACACGGATGTCGAAAAATACATGTTGGACTCCTTCTCCCTTGTCTTCGAGATGGTCTGCCTATCCAAGTGTCTTCAAAATAATCGACTAATGGTTGAATAGATTCTTCATGTTCAACATAGTATTCACTGTCTGTTTATGTTTCAATTTTATTTTACTATTTTACTGCTGGTTCGATAATACAAATTCAAGTATAAAGATTCGCGCACTGTTTAATTATTTTTTTATGATATCGCGTTTAGGTAGATAATTAAGTTATCAATAGAGAAAACTACTGTTCAAATTTTTATTTTTTATTTTTTTTGTCTTCCGAGTGTATTAAATTTACGTGAAAAAAATGTCCAGCTCACGCGTAATCTGGAATTCAATCACACTGTATTTATTTAATGGAATTCCCTGTAAATCGAGTTAAGTATGCTCTCGTTTAATTGTGACTAACTTGACCAAGTCACTTTGTGTTGTACCTTTGAATGTATTTATCGATTTTAACTTCGAGGTCGTAATTAAAAAATTCTACTCTGTATGTACTACTGGACCGTGAATTTACAAGTAAAATCAACTGAAGCGGTGAGCGAGTGTTGAGGTCAAAACCAATAGACGTATATAGATATACGTTCCCTAATCGGCTGAGGTTTCGTCCGTTAATATTGTATTAACCTACGATATTCAATGATTTAACGATAATGTTCATTAATATGCAGGTACGGATATTATAATAAACCGCGGTCATTAAATGTTCACCGTATAATTTCGGTTTTGGTGTTGTACAATATTAATTCGGGAACCCAAGTGAATTGATGCCAAGTGTCGATCATTTGAAATAAATAATATAATTGCGTTTGTTATTTGGTCACTATCGAATCGCAAATATACAAATTAAATAATATACAAGATAAAAGGGGTTTTTTTACACAGTGATAATGCGTATGTTTTTTAATTATCTGTTTTATTTAAAGTGGAATGAAGAAAATAATTAATCGGGTTTTTCAATTTTATGTGGCCGTTGGTTCTTTAAAACAATTAAATATTCAATACGAATAAACAGTTTTAAAGTAATTATTGTATCTTATTATACATATATGTATTAAATAGTATTGTACTTTAAAAGACATTTATTGTAATTACGAAATTCTCGTTCAGCGTTTTTATACTTTATACAATTAATTTTCAATATTTGCAGATAGAACTTTTCTAAAAAATAATCCGTAAATGTTATGAATAACCTAAGCTAATTTATTTAGTAAAAAAAAAAGATTGAAAGTGAGTAAGTATACAAGTACCTACATTTACAGAAAATAAATAAGGTATAAAACAAAAATATTTTCGCACACACTATTTTTATTAAAGTGCATATACTTGTTTTGGTTGAAATGTAATCATTGGCAGTGTTTATTTTGAATTTTCTCTTATATATAAATGCGTGTGTTTGATTAATAATTGATTTATCATAATATTGTCAAATATAATACACGAAGTGAAGCAAAGTTTTAAAAAGAAAAATATTGTATCTTAATAAAATACCGTTTTTTCTTTTTTTTAACATCGTTCATCTTATACATTTCTTAAACTTTTAGTTTTATATTTTACAACGATTTAATCCAAAAGAAGCCTTTACGAGCCACTTAATACGTATTTTAAATATCATAAAATCGGTAAAAAAAAAAAAAAAAAAAAAAAAAAAAAATGAAAACTTAATGTAAATGGTTCTTTCAGGATAAGAATATTTAATATTTTGATCTCGCTGTTTAAGAAATGGTTATCTTCAGTTAAAACATAAATTCTTTATTATTCAGTAAGTAGTACTATAAGAATTAAATAATATAATGTGTCACATATTGTACCACAACTTATATCAATATCATAACAAATTAAAATCGTATTTTATATATTTCACTTCAAGTCGCTTTGGAAATATGTTAAAGTAATGTCTAAAGTAGAAAATTGAACATAACTATACAAAAAAAAAAAAAATATATATATATATATATATACAGTAGAACTTCGATTATCCGAACTAATTGGGATCACACTTAGTTCGGATACGCAAAAGTTCGGATATCGGGAATAAAAAAAAAAAAAAAATGTAAAACAGTTAAAAAACTCTATATTTATTATTATTATTATAATTATTATCATTATTACAAATATTTTATCAGTACATAACAATACATAAAATTATTAAAAATACATTTCATACATAGGAACATAATATTATATTTACTATATTTTTTTGACAAAATTATCGATTTTCATTTGACGGCGAGCTGAAACGCGCTTTTTTGCAGCCAAGTCTCGCAAACGTTTTAGACCAATTAATTGATAATCCTGTTACGTTTTGATTATCTACTTACGATTCACACACGTACATTCATATATGTATGTACTAGTAATAAACCAAAAGCAAAAGTTATGAAAAATTCGATAAACTGACCGCGGATACGATTGCTTCAACGAGATTTAACGTTCGGATACTCTTATTGTAGTTCGGATAATAGAGGTATATATATATATATATATATCACCGACAAATCACATCAAGTATTTTAAATAACAATAGGATGTACTTCGCACCATAAACATTCATCGCTCCACGGACGAGATAATGATAATGGGTGTATTGAATTTTAATAAAACGATTCATCGTTTCTTTAGTTAAATGGTTTTGAGCGACACTACGTTGTAAAACTATATCATTTATATATTTTACTGTTTTTATTCAAATTGTCGGTAGATTTATTTTTGTCAAAACCGTTTAATTTTTTTTCTTTAACGATTTTTCAGTATTTTCAGTTAAGTATATGAGTAAGATTATATTCAATTTTCAGATTATCGTATCAAATACTTAAATTTTACGAAACTTTTCTCAAGTTTGTACACGTGTGTTGTTGATATTTATCGAAAATTCCGAGTTTTAAGGAACATTACTTTCGATATTATGGCTAAATGACATAAATCGATTCGAAGGAAAATCTCGTTTACTTTTCTTCTTATTCCTCAATTTTTTAGTAGTTTTCTTCAAATACCGGAAAAACTATTATAGACGGAAAAAAAACCTCTATAAAGTACCAACGAGATTGAATTTTTTATCTTAAAAATGGCTGAACACGACTTTTAGACTAGGTCTTTAGAAAACAAAAAAATAAAAAAATAAATAAATAAATAAAAAACGATATCACGGCAAAACCAATAAATCTAAAAATGATTTCCAATTAAAAATGATCACGCAACGCGACGATAAGAGATGTAAACGGTGAAAAAATTCATCGGAACATGTATAACAAATATCTAAAAAAAAAATGTTTGTTTAAGACTTTTTTTTTTTTTTATTTCGAGAAATCAATCAACGCCGTGTTTAATTAAAACTTCGTTTGCGCACAGTACGTTGACGTGATGTTGAGTTTAAAAATCATAACAAACAAATTTTCCACGTCCAAACGACTACGTCGTCGGGTAAACCGAAAATATTTGAAAATCTAAAAAAAAAAAAAAATACGTTTATGTTATGGTTTCGCTTCCGATAAAATACGAGGGATAAGAAAGAAAAATTCTCGCTATACGACTGAAATAAAAATTTTCATGGGTTTCAAATGTACGCTCGTAAAAAACAAACGCTACGTTTTATGATCTGTTTTGCTTGTTTGCGTTTAACGACGAATTCAGTTCAACGCGCAAACGTATTCACATGATATACGTAAGAGGCTCGGTTTTTTCCCTCACGGTTTCCTCACGAGCACGACTCGCGACTCGTATACACGAACAATGCACGATGATAACGTGGTCTCGGTAATAATAATTCTATTGTCTTCTGATCTAACTCTCATATTGATAACATTTATAGTAAAAAGCTCTACGGGCTTTATCGGTTCTATAAATCGAAATATTGTTATGCATTTAAAAACTGTCTAAAGGTATTATAATACTGCTCACTCGTCAAATCCATATTAGAATTTACGCGTCTGTCATTTGGAGTACTAAACAAATATTAATCCTATAGATAAACTTGATAAAAATCCAACGCCGTTTTTTAAGGATTTTGTCGCATAAACTAAATCGAGTGGATGAGAGCCCTAGATACCATAGCTTTGGGTTTGGAACAATTAGCTTCTAGAAGATTATTTAACGATATCGACTTTGTCTATAAGTCGATAAATGGCAAACTTTCCTGTCCAGAATTCCTAAATGTAATCAATTATAAAATTCCAACCTTCAATTCTAGGTACAATCATCCTTTTTTAGTACCTATCATTGCTTGACAAACATTATCAAAAATATTCCGGAGTACCGCCTTTTAGAATCGTGTAATAATGTACCAAACTTCGATTTCATTTTTGATTCTCAACTTGAATTAAAAAGTCTTATAATGAATAATAATTAATTTACTTATCTTTAATATTATATTCACTTTTCTTTTAAACATGTATTAGTATGATATCATTCAAAATTATTTGTACAATTTGTTTAAAACTTTAAAACTGTTTTCATTACCTCTCCTCTCCGGGGTGTCAAATACTTAAATAAATAAATAAATACTTCGCGGTACATACATACACGTAGTACGACGATTTCCGGCGATATTATCAAACATTGGTAAAAAAAAAAAAAAAAAAAAAAAAAAAAAGGAGGGGACAAATGAACTATTTCGTGTTTTCCCAGTAAGTAGAACGATAATTATTATCGAGACGCTTGGAACAAAACCGTGAAATATTTCCAAGTGACATAATACGGATTCTAGTCTCCGTACGAATGTGTGTGTACGAAAAACAATTTCCACGTCTTGCAAGATGCGCTGCATAAAATAAACGCTTAAGGATTTTCGAGAACACCGAAGTAGTGCTACTAAGTAGAAAATGTCGTTTCAAGAATTTTAGCTTTCATCGCTTTCGTGTTTATCAAGAATTTAAAATGTAAACTTTGAATTTTCATTTATTTATATTCTTTTTTTTAATTTCACATCCGGAACGACGTTAAACAAGCAAACGATTTTCCCGAAATGTGTTCGCTCCGTGTATTGGGTCGACGATAAACTATTACGACCAGTGCGGTAACTACGTTCGCCCGAACGCTCGAGTATAGTATAGTTCACGACGATTCGATTGGAAAACTCTTGCGCGCGAAAACCGTGTGCGGTTTTGTCCGTCACAGCTGAACAATCTGCAGATGCCGCCGTGCACAGTGGTCTGAACAAGAACATTTTGGGCGCTCGACGCTCTTAAGTCCTATTTCGAAATACGGTCAGAATATCAAAGAAAATATGAACTCTTCGTATTAATGGGTTACCTGGACAACATTTTTAATTTTTTTTTTTTTTTTGGTTCATTTTATGTTTTATTCAATCTGTCTCAAAGAGAACAATAAGAATAATTTATGATATAGAATAAGGTAAAATAAATTCAGCGCCCGAGGTTACGCATGATCCACGAAACCGTCGTCGTATGAACGGTGATTGACGCGACATTTGATTATCACCGCGTGTGAGACGTGCACCTATTGGGCGTGCGTTTAATCTCGCGTACTCCGAGTTATCTATTTGTTCAACAAGTTTCTTTCGAAACGAAATTCGCGTCCAAAGCATTTAGTTTGATTACCGAGGCTTTTAACTAATTGCTCGGGCGTTTCGTCAAACGTCCCGACTACGCACCGGATGCGCCGCGGCGGCACACACGTATATTATAATTACTCACACGCGAAGACCTAAATTGTTTTTTCCCCTCTCGGCGCTCGGTGGCCATCTCTTGGTCCGTATATCATGAGTTACATAGAACTATGCGACACAGCAACGGTGCTACTAGTATTCCAACCTTGGGGATGCTACAATTATGAATCTTTCACATTCCACACCCGAGAAATTACACAAGGCCAATATTAAGTTTTTAAGAGTTGTTACGGAACAAATGAAACGGCCCTTCTCAGGGCCACCAAAAAGAACAATAAGACGACAACTTAGTGGTTATCATCGATAAGCGACCACACGGGAAAAACCGCGGCGCCTATCGATAATAATCACAACACGCAAGAAATAACGCGATAAAACATCCCGGAACAAACGACATCAAAAAGGGAAAAAGCATGTTTTATGTCATCAATACAACACACGGGTCAACGAGAACGCGCTCGAGTAGTATAAATACGGGTGCGTTCTCGACGAACACTCACTCCATCAACTTCCTTCAAACTGTCAATAACTTTCAAGATTCACTTTGAAGCCCGGAGCCAAAACAAGCAAGCAACCAAGCGCAGCCGATCCAGTATTCAACGGCTCTCTACCTATACGGTATCGACGACTCGGCCCAGCCAGCCCGAAGTGCTCCAGTATTCAACGGCTCTCTACCTATACGGTATCGACGACTCGGCCCAGCCAGCCCGAAGTGCTCCAGTGTTCGACGGCTATCTACCGTTATGCCACCCGCTGCCTTGGCCGGACTTGCCGCGGCTACATCACCAATTTCATACGTACCGGTCACTCTCGCCGCCGGAATCAGTAACCGTCTCTAGGAGATTGTGAGCGTCTCGGCGTGCTGATATACCGCCCGCTGCCAGTGGGACCCGAGCATCTGCGAAGTGACGACGCCGATCCCGTCTGGACTGCGAACAACCTAAAACGGCACTTTTCAGGGCCACCAAAACCAATCCCCCCCGGCGCGCCTCTCTAGGCGATCGTCAAGAAGCCACTCGATCAACCTGCAACTTCATCGAGTTCGCGGGACGATAGTGCTGGTTTCTACCCTAATTTGTATTATAATTTATAAGTATATTGATATAACCTGACACTGTTTCATTACTGCGCCTCCTCAGGCCCAGGACCGCCCGTCGCGGCCGCTTCTCCAAGCTTGCCGCGCGGCCCGGGTTAACTTGTCCCCCCCAATATCTTATGATATATATATATATTGTGCACACATTATTTTAATATAGATAAAACCTGATTACCTAAACCATCGAGTAATTATTTGCGTACGGCAAGGCCTTCATAAGCCTCCGTATCAGAGTATTAATTCATAATGCTATTTGAACGAAAAAAAAAAAAAAATAAATAAATAAGTAAATATAGGCCACACTTTATGTTTTCAATGACCGTGTTTTTTAATATTTAAGTATCAAACATGATTTTCTAACGACGCACGGTGTTTCCAAATAAAAATATGGCGGTCAAAAGGGTCAATTTAAAATTTCAAAATTCGGTTTTTCAAATCATGCAATCTTATTCATGACTCATGGAGTATTTAAGGACTTATTATGTGTATTTTCGAAACCTAAATATTGATTTTTACTCTTACATAATATGCAATGAAATCGATATAAATCATTTTTGTTTAATAAATCACATTATCCTAATTTTTGTGTAATTTCAAAATTTAGTTTATATGATTTATTTTTGTACTACAACGCGTTATATCATAATTTATAACATCTCTAATGATGTTATTGAGATATGTATTTTAATGATTCCTAATAAAATATCATTATTATGACAATAAAAATTATTATAATTTAATCGGTAACTAAAACAGATTAACTTATCGTTTAAGTATGTTTATTCACCGAGTTTCACGTTGTGTTGATAATATTCTATTATTAAATGACCAAATAATAAATATTCCGATTTCATTAGCTGCACATAGTTGCACAGTTTTCGTCGCTGTGCGGTTAAACGTTGTATTACGCAGACTTTGCGTTAACGGATTTTACAATTTCTTATTTAATATGGCTTCAAAAGTAACTATTACCGGCGCAATGATTCGCGAACTCATTTTGAAAGAAGCCAAATCAATATCTTATTTATTAATAAGTTAATTAAAATTAATATTATTAAAGAAATGATAAGTACACCCACCAGTGCAAAAAAAAAAAAAAATTTAAATTGAAAGACACTGATCAGTATCAAACCGAAATGTCACCCGAAGAAGCTTTAGCATATATCATGGAATATAACATGTCTATAGGTACATATAATACAACTCGTGAAATAGCATAGAAACATGGTCATAACCTTTTCCCGTCATAGACCAAATATCAATAAATCGGTTCGGTGGTTCAAATATTATGCATCTAAAATATTTTGACCAGCATATATTCTTTTGGAAACACTGTGCGACGGTAGCAGCAAATGGGTGCTGCGTTTCTTTCGGGACGATTTAATTAACTGGATCCTTGTGACAATGTTCACCATGACGCTCGAGTCAGTGAAACACACCCGTGACGAATTACTTCTATTCACACGTACTCAATCTTATCAGGGAAAAAAACCTCGGTTCGCGTGTATGAAAACCGAGAGGAACAGTTAATGTGGCCTGTATCGATTCAAACGAGCGCGAGATAAGAAAAAAAAACTTAATAATCAAATAATTAGTGAAAGTAAATCTCTAGAAAATAAAATTATCCCGTTAAAACTGATAAATCTAGAAACGTTTAAATGAAAAATACAGGAAAAAATTCGTTTTGTCACCCTTTAGCACCGCCGTAGTTGCACCACCGACACACTGCCGCAGAAATATTTTTTACGTACTCGCTGACGAATTATATGAACAAAATTACGAATCGTGACGGCCGTCAGGCACTAGTTTGGTATACATTACGGTAAGTCTCGTTCGCAAAACGGGGGGAGGAGGTGGTCCGAGGAGCCGGGGGTCGCGGGAACGTAACAACACGCGGGCTCGGACGGGGAGAGAATGAATTGTCGAAGCGGTCGACGGCGGAAGAGCGACGGGCGGGGGTCGGTGAGAGGTGTGAGGCTGTGGCGGTGGCGAAAACAATAAATTACCACCGAAACGCGACCGTCTCGACGACACACAATCGTCGCGTCTCGGCTAATTACGAACCGGCGGCGACTGTGGTTAATTACCGTGTCCGAACGCTCACCCTCACCTCCTACCGACGCGTCTCGACAGCGCAGACGACGCGACATTCGTCTCGGGAACCTTTGCGGTCTGCTCACACTGCCGTACTGTGTGTGTGTGTGTGTGTGTGTGTGTGTGTGTGTGTGTGTGTGTGTGTGTGTGTAAAATGTAAAATGCAGTTTTTTCGGAACGTTTTTTGGGGAAATAAAATTGGAATAAAACCAAAATGGTCTACGAGAGAGAATATCCGTTTGCGGCGAATCCGTACCGGTCGGACCGAACTTTGTAAACACATTCGAAAACGTCGTGTTCGTCGAGAGCGTATTACAATTTCAGAACTATACTGGCGGAGAAAATTTCGTCTTCGGAGCACTTCAAACGAACTCTTTCGACGAAAACGATAATGTAATAATCACTATTATTTTCACACGACATTTATTTCACGCCCAAAAGTGGTTATTATAAGAGATGTTCCGGTGAGATAATTTACTGTAAACCGGGTACCGAGTTTTAGCCGAGTAAACATGTGATTACTAACCGGGTTTCGAGTATTGTCCGAGTAAAAATTTGTAATACTTACCTAGTGCCAAGTATTGGCCGAGTAAACTTTTGAATACACACTGAGTACCGAGTATTAGCCGTTATCATATTATAATTTATTAATAATAAATAATAGCAAAACACAATATTCATTTTAACATCTCATTCATTGAAGAAAATACCATTTTGTTTGCAATAAACTGGCTATTGTAAATGGTTGTGATAAATGTACCGAAATAGTTCATAGTTTTCCTACTATTTAACATTTTTCCTGGTATATTTATAGGAATGCATAATATGCAATATTATATTTATATACATAGGCAGACTACAAATCATCAGCATTTGCCGTTTATCGAGTATGAGTTGATAAAATGTAGTAATAGGCCGGGTACCGACTTCCAAGTAAGGGCCGAGTCTTAAATATGCATCAAGTACTCGGCTATCGAGTAATTACCGGGTTCATGGAACATATTATCTAGTTATTATCATTATTATTTTTTTTTATTTTTTTTTTTTTTGTCACTTATATGATAAGGCGTAAACATTTTGAATTTCCAGCCACGTTACCTTTAGGGTTAACACGGGTAAATAACTAAAATCGATTAAATTTAAAAATCTTGTTTACGGTAATTTTTATTGTTTCTCAAATATTGAAATCCTTTCGAGAATAGAGAAAAATGTTCTGTTCAAAGTACCAAATCGATACGATTCCTAAACCCTAGAGGAGCACTACGCAATTGTCGGACACAGTGTACCTACTTCCTGAAAAAACGTCTCCAAATAAAAACGTAGTAAACATCATTGTAAAACCGACGGATCTTTCGCTTCGCTCGAAATAAAAAAAAAAAAAAAAAATTGCAAAACAGAAATTTGTGTTTTCCACGAAATTATTTTCGTAAACGTTATTTGTCGCTGTCGAGGAGCGAACGCTTAAACATAAATTGTCCCGGTCCCGCACGACTGTCGCGCTCGGCCAAAATGAGACGAAACCGTTCGCATGGGACCGGCTTAACTCGACCCGGTCATAAATAAGGTTTAACAACCGGAGACCGAGGTTCCGGTAGCCGGACGCCGATAATACAGTTATTACATTTTATCGACTGGAGTAACGGGCACAGACCGTGATAAACGTTCGATTTTAGTCAATAAATCAACGGTTGACCGGCCATAAACCAATCTCTTTTCTGCGACTCGACTCTGCTAAGTGTTATCGAGTAGGTGCCGATCGGAGAACTTCATAATAATAATAATAATAATATTTATTGGCCAGTAAATTATAATTTTTCAATAAGTAGATACATGTAACATAGGATAGATGGCCCATCTCACCACCGGGGATGAGCTCTTATCGTCGATGATGGAATACAATATTATTAAGAAATAAGTACCTATACATTTTAAAGATTTTATAATGAATACGAGCGAAGAAAAAACTCTGACTTAAACAGTCTGTTTAATACAGCCAATTTAAAAGATTTTCTAAGGTCGAAAAGGTTAGAGTGGGCTGGCCATGTTTGGCGTGCAGAGAGTGGATTGAAAAGACAAGTATACTCATCAACAAACCAAATAAAAAACGACCTGTAGGAAGGCCAAGACAACGGTGGTTGGACCGAGTAAAGGACCACCTGAAGAGTTTAAGCAATGGAGCTAGTATTGAGGATGCAGAGGATCGAGAAGTTTGGAGAACTTTGGTAGAAGCTGCGAAGCGCCTAAATGGCGCGTAAAGCAAAAATAATAATAATAATTTTTTATTTTTATTTATTTGATAATTATACGCCCCGAAGAGCATTTGGTTAACAAAAATAAGCGAAGTAGATAAATTACATAAGTAGAAAATAAATTGACAATTATATATAGATAACAGGTAAAAAGTAAAGTGGTAGGACTAAAGTTGGTTCAATAGGTGTAACATTCTGTGGAGAGGCTGGTTGTGACCATACGAGGTGAGATGGGTAGGGATAGAGAAAAGAGAATGGTGTCTAGTAGAGTAGGAGGGAATGCGAAATGAAACAGTGGCTAGTAGGTCGGGGGAGTCGATGGTACCGTTGAGTAGAGACGAGATGAACATGAGATCTGCGTGATTACGGCGAGATGTCAGAGTTGGGATATTGAGAGTGGAGCGTATAACGTTGTAATCATGAGCTGTGTGCTCAATATTTAATAAAAAGGCAGCAAAAGACAGGAAACGATTTTGTACTCGTTCCAGACGCAATTGATCACAGGCCAGATAAGGAAACCAAACTACCGATCCATATTCGAGGATGGAACGGACAAGGCTGAAGTAGAGGGTACGGAGACAGGTGGCGGAGGTAAAGAGGGTTGTGTTTCGTTTGATGAATCCGAGGATCTTCAAGCTCTTTCCAACAGTGACATTTAAGTGGTGTTTGAAGGAGAGTGTGGGCGATAGAAAGAAGCCTAAGTCTTTGATAAGATGGACGCGAGAGAGGGGGGAGCTGCCAAGGTGGTATGAGTGTAGTATGGGGCTACGTTTCCTAGAGAAAGTCATAGCGTGACATTTGTCCAAGTTGAGGGGCAGGTTAAGGTGACGCGTCCAAACGAAGAAATCATCCAATTCGGCTTGTAATAAAAGGCAGTCAGCGGGTGAGTCAATTTTACAAAAAATTTTTATGTCATCCGCAAATAAGAGAACCTTGGCAAAAGAGAAACACTTGTCTATAGAGTTTACAAATATTATAAAAAGAAGAGGACTCAGATGACCTCCCTGTGGAACACCAGAGGAAATTACTGATAACTCTGAAACGGCTCCTTTTAGCTTAACAAATTGTCTACGAGATGTCAAGTAGGATGCGAACCAGGAGATGAGTGGCTGGCCGATACCGAGCGAGTCAAGTGTGGCAATGAGAAGTCCATGGTCTACTGAGTCAAACGCTTTCTTGAAGTCAGTAAAGATTGTGTCAACTTGACTATTTGCTTCAAAACTGTTTAGTATGTAGGTGGTGAAAGAAATGCTGCTGGTGATGGTTGACTTGCCAGGACGAAAACCATGTTGAGAGTCAATAACTATGTGATTGAGGTTTCTTTTAATACAGGAGTAAACAATAGATTCAAGGAGTTTGGCCAGGTGTGGCAAGATAGAAATGGGTCTATAGTTGGAAACGTCAGAGCGGTCACCAGCCTTGAAGATGGGGGTGATAGAACAGGTTTTCCATATGTCGGGGACAATGCCTTCGTCTAGGGAGCGCCTGAACAGGATGAAGACTGGGGCGGCAATAGCATCCCGACAATTATATAGTAGACGAGCAGAGATGCCGTCTGGCCCGTTAGAATTATTATTTTTTAGTGAAGCAAGTGCAGAATGGACGTCATCAAGACTGAAGTGGCAGTTTGACGGTAGATCATATGGGTGTAGATTATCTAAATGGGTACTAGATGGTGAGGGGAGAGGAGGTTTGAAAACAGATAGGAAATATTTAGAGAATAGATTTGCTGAATCAACAGGGGAAGAGGCTGATTCGTCACGGAGATGAACAGTAGAAGGGATAGGAGGGTTAGATTTTAAATCTTTAGCAAATTTCCAGAAGTGAGAAGGATTGGTTGAGATGGCATTTTCGGTTTTTTTGATGTAAAGTGAATAATCAGATTTGGACTGACGTTTACATTTGGCGCGCAGTTGAGAGAAAATCGTATAGTCAAGAGCAAGGTTGGAACGTTTGTAGGTTATGTGAGCACGTTTCTTGGTTATAATCATATTTTTGAGTAATGGGGAAACCCAGCGAGGAAATTTAGGTGTTTTAAACAATTTGAGTGGGATAAACTTATCGATT
The DNA here is from genome assembly GCA_027580255.1 of Therioaphis trifolii. Taxonomy (NCBI): domain Eukaryota; kingdom Metazoa; phylum Arthropoda; class Insecta; order Hemiptera; family Aphididae; genus Therioaphis; species Therioaphis trifolii. The sequence goes on from CM050408.1 coordinate 21,101,921, forward strand.
GAAGTAAGAAGGGCGTCATTAAAAACGGATGCGGCATCGTTAATGGAGTAAGCAGAGAAAGTAGAATTCCAATTAAAAGAGTTGAGGAAGTGAGATATGGCGGTGTAGTCACCAGTTTTGAAGTCGTAAAATGAGTGGGTTGCTTGAGCAATGGGTTCGGCATTGAGAGATAGACTAATGAACAAGGGAGGGTGGTAAGTGTCCAGGGCAAGGACGGAAGTATGAGCTCTAACAACTGACACTTTGCTAGAATTAGAAAAGACTAGGTCTAGAGTGTTGCCCCTGCTATTGAAACAGTAGTTGTGCTGGAAGAAGTTTAAGAAGGAAAAAGAGTCGGCAATTGCATTAGATAAGGGAGATGAGCAACCAGAAGCAGTGAGACCAAGATTGTCGGACGACCATGAAACCTGAGGTATGTTATAATCACCACATAATATTGTAGTATTTGGCTTGAGTGTCGTTAGTAGATGTTCGACGCTAGATAGGTGCAATTCAACTATAGAGAGTGGGGAGAGCGGTGGAAGATAAGTGGATCCTATTAGTATAGAGGTTGAGTTAAGAGTGATTGTAACAAATAGATGTTCTACATTATTTTCGTTTAAGGCCACAGGGAGGGGGTTGAATTTGGGTTTGATGGCGATGAGTACTCCACCTCCCCGAGAGTGGGGGCTATTTTCAATGTTCCGGTCAAGTCTAAAAATGTGAAAGCCAAATAGGCCAAGCTCGGAATCAGAAATGTCGGGGACTAGCCAAGTTTCAGTGAGGATAAGAATATCGTAAGAGAGAATTAAGGGAAGGGAGCTTCTAAGATTAACCAACTTAGTCCTAAGACCACGAACATTCTGGTAGTAGATATTTAAATTAGACATATGAATAATGTTGCTGTTACATAATAAAGGTGGGGTAGAGACATTTTTTTTTTTTTTTTTTAAAGACATAAATTCATTAATAAAGTTATCACAAGAAATAAAACTATTATAACAATTAGAACAATTATTAGTAAAAGAAGAATGGAGTCTTGAGCATGAGGGAGATAAGTAAGCAGGTAACTGATGAGATGAGGCAGGGCGGCAATCAGTTAGTTTTTTGGCTTGGATTTGACAACGGAGGGAACACCATTTATGTAAGAGATACAAAGGTCTGATTCCCCAGATTGTTGACGAAGTTCTAATTCGGCGTGGGATGAGCGGAGTAGTTGTCGCTCGAGAGTTGTCTTGTCACGGACTATGCGAAGGTTGTCAGGTAACTTTAGGCCAGTATTGAGCGCCGAGCGGTAACTACGGAGAAGACTGGCGGCTTCGTCTTTGGTAGAAAAAATCATTTTCAGAGGCCTTGGTTTGCGCGAACTGGGACCACCCAAGCGAAATAGCTTGAAGTTATTGGACACTGGTAGAGAAATGGATTCCAGAACTCGAGACACCTCGGCGTTGTCGTCAGCAATTCTTAGCGCAGCTGAAGCAGAGCGCGATTCAGTAATACCGTAAAGAATTGCACTGAAAGCGCATTTATTGCTCTCAGAATTTTCGCGAAGCAGCTGAGCAGCGAAGGCGGTCGTTGTTGGGGTGGTGGATCCGACATCAAGGTTGTCGAATTTAGTTTTGAGAGAGGAGAGTTCAGCGCGAAGGGAATTGTTTTCTTTCTGGAGGTGAGAAACATCATGAGTAAGTTTAGTGAGGCAGCCGCGAAGTTCTTCGAATTGCGTTGATTGAAAGGTTTGAATGTTCAGAATAGCTGTCATCAAGTCACTGTTAGAAGGAGATGGTGGTAGCGGGGCAGACGACGAGTTACTACGAGTATTAGGTCTTGTAGTGGTGGTGCTCAAGTTGGATAATGGAGTTGTTTTGTGAGATGTAGGCATATTTGTTAGAGAGGTAACTATTGAGGAGTTGCGACGTGGGCGCAAGTAACAACAGGCGAAAGAGATAGGCAACTAATGAGTGTTGCTGCGCGGGAAGGCAGGCGTAGCAGTTAGACAATATACAACCACCTCGGTAAAAGTTAAGGAGCAAGGTAGGCGGCCAGCACCGCACCCAACAAGTTGAAGTTAGAAACGATTTTGCCAAGATGGAGAAGTGATAACCACGCGAAGAGAAGCGCAGTAGGTACTCACACGATTGAAGCGAAGTCAAAAACTGCAAAATTGAAGTCAAAAACAGCAGGCTCTAGGCTGGATAACAAGTGCAGGTGAAGTTGCGATAGAAACAGCGTAGTAGAGTGCGTCCAAGAAGGTGAGAAGGTTGGAAAATAATTAAATTACAACTATGAAAGAGAGAGCACTATTATCTATTATCTATATTATCTATGATAATTATATCTATATATGATAACTATAATAATAATAATAATAATACTATTCAGTTATCTTAAGCCTATTTGAGAAAAACATCGAATAGATTTGAATAAACGATAAGTAGGGATTTATAAATTAATTTTTGAGCGTGTGTTATAATATCTATGTTTAAAATCAATTAAATTACATTTTTAGGTTAGGATATAGGGCATTTCTGTGGAATAATTGTTGAGTTGTAAAAACTTTGTCGAACACTCGCGCATTCTTTTTCGAGAACGTTTTCACGCCGCCGCGGCCCACGTGTCCGGAGCGAGCGTGATTTTCATCGTCGACCTCGATTCACAAAACCGTCGATTATTGTCCGCGTCTGTTAAAAATCCGTTTTACAGTTTTTACTCTAACAACGACGACGAGAACGTTGTCGTCCGTGATAAAACATTGCTCGGAAATCGCCGATGAATTTCAATCATCGTTCGTCATGATATGCGATTTCCTTCGCGCGCGTAATTCGCAATTTCGTAGTTGATTATCTCGTGTTGAAAAAATAATAATAATAATAATAATAAAAACCGTAAATGTTTTATTAAACACGTCAATGCGGATGTTTTTTTTCATTACGTTTTTCTCGTTGAATAATATATATTTCATATCTATTTTTACGGGCATAATTATTAATATTCACGACCGAGTAGTTAAATAATTAATCGAACCATTAAATTGGTTTTTAATAGAAATTCAAATCGACAAAAAAGTTTGATGCCGTCGTGATATTAATACGCGTCGGGGCGCGTTTTATTATTTATAACGTTTTTAATGTAAAAACAACTAACAGGACGTGTAGGCGTATAAAAACCACGCTAGTAGGTACTTAATAATACGTTTTATAGACATGTTTGCTCACCACTCGGTTACATTTGAGTACGCGAAGGGCTCTGTGAGCACTTTGAAGTTTTTCTTTGACATTAAAACGGAAGAACACAAACGATACGGAATTGTGTAATATTGTGCTTATTCGGGATATATTTACCGCCCCGACCCTCGTTATTTCTCACGGTTGTGGTATAGCTTTTAATAGTTTTTCGTCGATAAACATGTATAGGAACACGTTTTTGTTTTTTCCTGTGGAAATATCCTCTGGAACACGAAACCAATGCTAACAATGAGTACGAATTTAAATTTAATAAACCATAATTATTCTTCTGTTATAGATAACGACATTGAATTGACGTCAATATTAACTACAAAGCGAACACAATACATATTTTACACAGGGCATAAAAATTTCAAAAATACAATATGTATAATATATATATATATATATATATATATATATATATATATATATATAAATGTTATTTTACAATATTATTTCATGTAAAATAAGTATTTCTACTAAAATTTCAAAAATTACAAATAAATTTCAACGAGCCCACTGTACTCAAGGTCCATCAGCCACCTCCCCTTGTGGGGGCTTTGAATTCACTTGTACATAATTGATCCCGATTCAAATAGTAGGCATTTCAATGTTGATATCACTACTGTCCAGTAGAAACGCGATAATATTGTATTCTATGAACGCCGATCGATCTATCGGATCAATACGTTTTTCATTTTTTCAGAGTCCATAAGTACCGAACTAGGTATTATTAAAAAAAAAAAATACTTCACACACCTCGTTCGAAAACTCCACGTGTGGAGTAAAACGTGATGCGTACATTGCGTGTGGATGACCGTGCAACATTACGCATATGTCATTTTGTCAGTATTCTTCGGGCAGTTGACAGAAACCGTTTTTGAGATTTTAATGGGAAAAATATTCTAGTTAAACAGTCGTATGTGAAAAATCCCAAGAAAACGGAATACTTTAAAATACAAACGCGTTTTATCGGCTGTGACCCGACCGAGAGCAGTGCGAAAAGGACGGACGAGCCGTAACGACGCGACGCGACGGAGAGACGTAAAAGCGACCGTAAAGTTTTTAAACACGTCTGGCCCTTGGAACGTGTTGGTTCTAATCGTAGAAGAAAACGAATCGGTGCGCCGAGACGGAGGCGAAGTAAAGATCGGGACGAATGATTAAATATTTTCTTTCTTTTAACGACTTGCGGCGAAACGGAAATTTCGAGTTTCCGACACCGTTGTTCTCGGTGGTTACGGCGTGACGAGCGAAAACGATTTCGTGAAATCCACGTACGCGACGAATCGCATTCCCTTTTAATCGGATTTCCCGGCCGTTCTAACGCCGCTGCACCTTACCGGTACGGTAGAGTCGTCGATATGACTGTAAGGCTGGAATTTTGACACGATGTCATTTTTTTTCCTCGTGGTCCAACATGCAAGTCCGTAAAGAGAAAACGTGTTTCAGGTGATACTGACTATTTCAGGGTAATTTTTATTTTGCATTCAATTTTTTTTTTTTTTTTTTTTACAAATACGTCTTTTAATGCATTTTTTTTTACATTTTTAAGGCATTTTTCAAGTTTATATAACATTTCATTAGATATCATAATATTGTATACATGTTTATAATTTTGTATTATGTTAAAATATATAAAGTCTTAAATATTTGGGGATTTGATCACGCGTTTCAGCGTCTGTTCCCTAAAAATTAAACACGCACTTTCCACCGTAGGCTTTGTGATTTTTTTAGAATAATAAATAAAATAAAACTGTAGAAACAGATTTTTTTTGTTGACAGAAGTCTATTATCTTACAAAGATGGTTATAAAAGCAAGCAATAAAATGAATTAAATATTAATAAGATAAAATAAATCGGTACATATTTTATTGTTATTGTGCTAAACAAGTAAAACGGTAATATGGCATTTATGAATTACAATATACGTATTAAGTGCAATAAATATATTTTTAAAGTGCATTCTTTTAAAGCGTTTAATATATTATTAGACATTTTCGGTGCATTAAAATCCCTCCCTAAATATGAGACAATGTTTGATGTGAACGCATTATTGCGACTGTTCGAGACCGTCTAAACGAACACCAGCTATTCAGGGTAGAAATTCCAAACGGGTAGGAGACTAAAGTTTTTCCATAAGCTTTACAAGTACCCACTTTCAAAAATATCTTGAAAAATTAGTTTTACGTCGTTATTACACGTATAGCGTAATGCAATTTTCAAAATAATAAATACCGTTTTCACTTTTAAAACTTTTTTAAAACTTAATATATCGTTTATCGGCGTGTTCGATCTCAACTACTTAGTCACAACACTATACGGTTAGTTAAATGTTAGTTCAGGGTGAATTTTTTTCTTTTTATTTATACGATCTTATTGACCGACAAGACGTATGGAAATATTTTATTTCTCACGTTGTGCAATAGTGAGACGGGTAGAAATAAAACGTTTACTTTATAAAACCGAAATGACCGAGTCCCTTCCAACCCCTCGCCCGCGTATAATGACTTATGCGCGTCCGAGAACGACGTTTTATGGACGCGCTCGTAAAAACGCGATTCGAACGAGCCGGTGAATTATTCCGCCGGTGTTTATTTATTATGCCGGCCGTAAAATAGATTATGCATTTATACAGTTGTCTACTGGGACCACACTCGTTACCGCCATTTGTATCGAGTTCGCCGCGACGGTGTTGAAACCAAACAAATCGAACATCTCGAAGCAGGAAATGATGTCGGGCAAACCCATATCGTAAAAATGTGTGTTTAGGACCTTTTATGCACGTCAAATGTTACGAACTATGACGTACAAGTGATGATTGTAATATTTGCTTACAGTTAAAGTATATTAACGGAAGTATCCGAATCGGCTCCTGTTTGTCCGTTTCGGCTCCCACCTTTCGTTTGAAGGTGGCCGTATCGGCTCCGACCCGATGCCAGTGGTATGGACGTATCGGATCCCGATCAACAACATTTTCCTTCCCGTTTACAGGCTGAGGACTGGCTACGGTGAGAAAAAATTCTCTGTAGGCATGGTTAAAAATGTCGTTGGCGTTTAAAATAAAAAATTGTGCTCTTTTGAAAAAATTGTGTTTAAATTATGTAAAAATGTTAAATTATGTTGAATTTTTTTTTGAGTTTTAAAAATAATGTAAAATTAAAAAGTAAAAATTAAAAAACTTGTGGTTTGAACTTGAAGGAAACTTTTTTTACGTATTCTTATAAGTTATAACTGATAATAATATGCGTAGACGCACTACACTTCGCAATAAAATGAAAAGTAACATTAGATCATATTTTGTAATTTCATATAACTGCATATATGCGATTAACTAGCTATCAAAAAATTTGCTATCGAGACCGGACGCAATAACGACCCGGAGCCGATACGGACTCATTAACGTCTAGCGGGAGCCGATACGGTATCATCCACATTAACCAACACAGACACACACACACACACACACACACACACACACACACACACACACTGTATACATAAACATCGGAAGTATTATAGGTGTCATTTACTTATTGTTAACCTTTTCAAAATCGTCTGTATGGTTATTTATATTTATTATTATCATTTTGAAAGTCATTAGTTCACTCTGGAGTCTTACACGAATCAGAAACGTCTGTAACATTTTCCGGTATTTTTTTCGCGTATGACCTCGGTAACGAATCATTATTATTTTTCCAAAACTAAAAACCTAAGAGACTAGACATTTTACCAGTGATGTTTTGAAGAAAAAAAAAGGTGAAACAATTATATTCATGTGATATCGTATATTTTTTCGAATCGTTGCCAATTATTATTGAACGTCGTTTCTTTTTCGATCATGCACCCTCCTTTCCACCGAACGCGCTTTTCGCTCCGCGATCGTTTGTGATGGTGAAAAATCACTATCGGACGCGCGCGCAACAGCCGACACGCGTACCGACGGTCCTAACACGCTCTCTCGTTTCAGTAGTCGACCTCGACGCACGCCGACCCGGGGAGCAGACGTGTCTGCTGTTTCGATGACGGGTCGACCCCGGGGCGCGCGTTCTCCGGTAATGAGCGGGCGTCGAGCGTGGTTTTCAAAACTCTGTACAAAAACGTGACATTCGTATGGACGTCGGCGACGTCTGCTGACGCCTGAGACACGGCGTACGCGTAAATCCGTGAGAGAAAAAGCTAAATATTAATAACGATGATAACGACGATAACGATAGAAATCTCGGAGTTATAAAGCTCGAAAAGATGTCGTACGAACAGAAATATTTAGCGAAACGCCACGAGTGTAACTGAAAATATATGTCACACCAAAATTAAAATCGTTTTCAAAATCAAACTCGCGTCAGTGTTCAGTTTAGTCGAAAGGTATTTTTCGTAACACGGTATAACGCGTTTCTCGATTAATTACAAAATATTCGTTTGTCAATATTGACGGCCTCGAGTCATTATTTAAAGGTTTTACGAATTTCATTTCACGTAAGTCGTTTATTACCATAACGAACGGACGAAATCGTATACGTCGCGCTTATTATAATATCGTTTGAATTACCGGTCCAGCAAACGAGAAATTTACCGAAGTTTAATTTTGAAAACAATTTTATCCCGATGTTATGTATACTATTAATTATATAGAAATGTGTTTTACTCGAGTTTCTCGGTCGTATCACGTTATTCAAAGCTTGAATCATGAGAAAACTTTGTTTTTTCATTTGACTTTTTCTCACGATAAATTCCAACAGATGAAGCACCAGATATTTTCTACTTAAAGTATGATTAATATTTTTGATTATTTTTCAATAAGACTCTTACGATCCGGTGTCAACACACGTAATCAAAAGCGATACACATCGAACACGTTTAACGTTTTATCACGTACCTATAATCCGTTCGATCAGAATTGATATAAATCAACAGTTGAGTCCGATATCCCCGTGGAGACCAGTCTTTTTTTTTCTTTCTAATAACCACGTCATTAAATATCATCAAAACCATAAAAACAATTTAACAAAACCGCTCATTTGAAGTCATCGGTTCCCGTGTGCAAAGGATTCCAAATCGACCGGTGCCTTGTCAAATGAAATATGTTCGGCTGTTAGTGTTGTGCGGACCCGGCTAATGATTTTGAACGGATCGACACAGTTTAAACGGAAAAAAACTGTAGCTCCTGTATACGATGCAATACATAATAACCTTTCCGCTTTTTTTTTTTTTTTTTTTGCGCCGGACTTAATGACGACTAACGCGTCGCTGCCAGTGTCAGTGTATTTCCTTACCCCCCGTCGTGTCTCGATTTGTGATAGGAAAAGTTTACTAACGAAACGTATTATACTTCCCGAATCTAATAAGGTATCGCGTGACCTTTGACGAAATATAATTTATCGAAAACTCCGAGAAGCACGCCGAAACCGTGTAGAGCGAACGAACAATAATTTTTGTTTTTTCTCTCTTTCTCTCTCTCTCTCTCTCTCTCTCTCTCTCTCTCTCTCTCTCTCTCTCTCTCTCTCTTCGTCGAGTACCGAAAAACAGTTTCGCACCCGTTATACGGTGTAATTTTGTTCGATAATGATTTTCCAGGCGACTGATAGAATATAATAACCAGGAAGCTTCCGAACGTTGCTCAAAGCGGTGTGTGTTTTATTTATAATTCGCTGTACCGCTTCAGTTCGTTTTTCCTCGGATCGTTATATTACTATTACGCACTCACACCATATTGAGATGTATATACATATATTTATTTATTAATTTTTTTTTTTTTTTAATAAGAAAATCGACCGAGCGAAATTTGGACTGTAGCTGGCCCCTGTGATGGTTTATAATTATTGAAAATTGCGTTTTCGTGCAACACATAACACGTGCAAATATTGAACGAATGAAGACGAGAGGAAAGATTCAAAACAAAAAGTGTCTCTTGTTGTAAGGGATGAAATGATAATTATTTATAATCATTTTTTTTTTCTTAATGCAAGCAAAATGCGTCAATTTTGGAATTTATAAAAAATAAATCGGAATCTTAATTTTTTTATAACAGAACTAAGTAGAATTGAATAGAATATACATTTATAGGACCAATTAATTGCATTTAATGGTATTTATGTAAATGAAAATCTAAAGAATATAAATACTAAAAATATATTAAAATACACAAATTTACAATTTTTAAATGGAAATATTTACAAAAATATCAATATATTCTTCAATTTCGTGAATTTACCGTGTCCAATTAATATTGATTACACGAAATTTATTTCAAATCATTCTTCAAAAATGTTAATTTCATATTGTAGTGAGAATAACTGCAACGAGTCATATATCATGGACTAGAATTTTATTACTGACTGTTTTCAATGAAAGCGTTTACTCAATTTTTATTATTAAGCACTTAAAGTTCTAAGTTTTAGTCCAAATATAAACACTAGAATAGTTTTATTCTGTTGTATTTGACTTGGTGCAATGGGCTTCAAAAAGTAAATACGTACTGATGAATAAATATTTTAATGACATACACTTGAACTTTCTCACTAAAATAAATATATATTATATTTTAAAGTTGAATGAAGACTACTGATGCCGAGCCAATTCAAATGCCGTTTGTTATTGACACACGTGACTGCATCATTTCTTCAATAATTAATATATTTTTTAGTGCTTTTTGACGGTTTAATTGTAAATAATATCGTTTTGCGTGTTCGCAACGGGTTTTCCGTCTATCGTTTAATCCAATTTATTAGTTCATAGATTCGCGCCAAAGCATATTTGTTATTTAAAACAAAACTTGAACACATGCATAATTCAAGCCGAAGCGTGAACTTTATTCGTAAACAGCGTTATGTAATAGTTTACGGTGTATCACGAACTCATCAAAATTTCACATAATTTTACAACTGCTCATAAGCACTGACACGCGACAGTGGGAGAGTTTTGAAATGACAACTAAAATGAAACGTTGAAATGCTCAACATTTACGAAATCAAAAGTTTAGTAACAATGCAACAGACGTTTGGACGTCACGGGTCAGATTAAATGAATATACAAACGTGATTATGTATCAAATTTTTTATAATTTACAAAATATATATATATATTTATATTATTAAAAAAAGATTTAAATAATTGTGTTTTTGACACAGTAAGTCAATAATAATGCATAGATATTTGTGATCTAAAGCAACAGAACGTATACAATTTTAGGTATTCGTGCTCTTAATTGTTGGACTATTTCTGATTTTAATAATCGTAGTCGTTAAATTGATTGTTTAGTCTCCTAGTAGTTAATAGAACAAATAATAATAATAGGAAATAGTTATAATTGATAAAACCGTAAATTTTTCCGATTTAAAGTGATAGTAAATATGGTGAAAGTGAATAATTACCTCTCGTCGCAATATTTTAACGCGAATAATTAATCTTTAAATTATTATTTTTTTTCGTTTAAAATTTACGATTTTTTTCGTCCACGAAACGATGCGAGTAATTTCAGTTTTGGGAACACCGCTCGTCCCGGTTTTCTCGGTTTGATATCTTCTCAAAAACTTTGCTTTTAAACAAAAACTACCGCTCGTGTCACTTTAATAATATGATTTAAAACGCTGTCACTCGCAAAAGTTACTACGCGAACGATACTCTGGACGGAAGCGATACAAAATTTTGCGTGGCGACGCATGACGTATTGTACGAAATTAAAGTACAATGAGACATATTTTAGCATAACATAATTGGACGTGCACGGTTTACGGGAGTACCGAAGTAGAGAAACGAATGGCGTCGTTAGAACTGGAAAGGGTGTGGACGGTGCCGCGCGTGAATTAATATAAGTCTTATTTCTGGAACGTGACTCGCACGAGAAACGGCTGGGTCCGGAGCGAAATCGCTATTGTACTTGTGAATACGTACTGCACTCGGCGGTAGTTTACGAGAGGAAAACAGTAATCCGCAAAAGAGACCGCGCACGGAAAGCACCTAATGATCTCTGTTCACCTGTAGCGTAGTGGTAATTAACGAAGACGAGACCGAGAGGGATTACGGTCGAAGAAAACTACGCGAAGTCATCGTTATCGGAGTGACGATATTTTTTCGGGACACAAGGTACGTCGCGGCGGTGACACAGTGGTGGGTCATTGTCCGTGACGCAATCGTTTCTGTTCGATTCAGACCGTTTCTAAAAGGTCAAGTTGATCACTAGCCGGCCGGTTATGACGATTTATCGCCTGTAATAGATCGGTAAAGCGTCATTAATAGAAAACACACATTTTGGCTGCGTATAACGTCAATAAGAGGAAGGTAAAATGCTTTGAAAAAAAAAAAAATTGAAAAAACTCGGCTAACTATGTTCACAGATACGTTGTAGTCCGTTATTTTCGACTCGTCCGAGTCCATCTAATCCGACAACGAAAGGAAAACTAAAATTTCGTAAAAATTTTACGTTATAGAAAATATTTCGGAGAAACCACGTGAAAATATAAATAAAAATCATTTTTACAACATACCATCCTTATATCGGCTGACCAACAAAAACAAATTTTAGCGTGTCCGATCACGAGTATATTAATAACATGATTTTTATAAATATACATAAGGTGTAATAATATCATTGGAAAATACATTTTTATCTTATTGTAATATGTTCGCCGAAGAAAATATGCTAAAAATGCAAAAAAAAAAAAAAAATAAGGTTGAAAAAATACATAAACATTTGTATCGTCTATGTCAGTTAACTATAAATGTTACAGAATACCAAGCATTTTTTTTCATAAGCTAGTCCATCGACATTCTTCAAATACATATCCAAAGAGTTTAAGGTTTATACGAAAAATGCAATAAATTTTGGTGAATTCATGACTATCAAATTTTATCCTTATAATTAATTCAATAATTTCGCACAACAATTTATGGAACAAAATTGTTTTTATTTTTTTTTATCTACATTTTTATTGAATTGTTTATTTTTCTTAAATTTGTATTTCATTCATGACTTTGTATTATTAACGTTATGGTTGTTTACTATTTAAAAAAAAATTAAAAACTTGAAAACTACAAAGATAAATATGAGTTAAACAATAATAGTTTTCTTAAAATCGTCGTGGATTATTATCATATAATATGTTATAGCGTTTATTTGTTAAAATAAAATAAGTAAATAAAAATGAAAAGAACAAATGCTATTGCGTTTTTCAAATAAATATAAAACATAAAATATGTATATGAAATACAAATATTGTGCAATATCGTACAGTTACTAAGTAGAATACATATTGTATTGTCTACTAGTGTAGGGTATTTAAACGTTATACTTTTTTTAATTAGATTTTTTTCTAGAATGTATTTATATAGTATGTACTAATAAACATGTGTTTCAAATCCTTTTGATTAATAATTCGAATTGATGTATTATAAAATATAGACCGAATTCGGCTCATTAATGTAAAACTAATTTGTAATAGTAGATATGTTGTTTTTCAGAATAATTTAAAATACAATGTGTAATTCGTTTGAGTTCCAAAAAATAAATGCAGAAGTTAAGTTATTTATGCAATTTTCATTTTGAAAAAGTTCGTGATTCACACCGATAGTCGGAATATCGATACTGTCCATAGAATTTACAACAAATCAATTAAAAACGCGGAATACAGGTACTTTTACAAATTTAATTTACAGGGGCCCTGAAATTTTCACAATGTTTAAATGGTTTCAATAAATCGCCGTTCGTCAACCAGTTAAATTTAAGTATTTTGATAAAAACAAAAAAATTTAAAAAAAATAGTTGCGATTAACATATACATGAAATAAAAATATTTGAGAAGTAGCAAATAGATGCAATAAATGTAATATATATATATATATATATATATATATATATATATATATATATATATATATATATATATTTTTATTTATTTATTTATTTATTTATTTATTAACATTTAGGTGCTAAATAATCGTATATATTTGATTCAAACGACTTCGTTCAATCCGAAATTTTCGCTTCGTTTTGACGGATACACTTTATCAACAACCAAAATGATGGATTATTTGTTCTTACGAGTTAATTAAAATAGTGAAATATGGTTCTCTGAGTAAAATATGTCTACGCCAGTAATTTTGAATATTTCATTTCAACGAAGAAAAATTTCCAAATGCTTCAACTGTTTCCTCTGTGCACATACGATCGCACGTTTATTAAAACGTGCTTTCAATTATAATATATTTTGAAATAGTAAAATAATTAATAATCCAACTTGAAGTGTCATACACGATAGACAACAATATTTGTGAGTGTAAAAGTTTCTCGTGTTTTTTCTAACCTTGTTACATTTTTTTACGACAATCTTCTCGATTATGTTGGCAACTTGTTTCGTTACGTGAAGTTCATTTGAATAACTTATGTACCGAAACTTACGTTAGTTCCGTAAATACATGAATATAATTATACCGCCGAAATATTATAACTTACCGATTTGATCGAATTAGTTGTCACTTCTCCCACGCACCTTGAATTTGTGTATTGTGTGCATATTCACCGTACAGTTTTCATTCTTCCTCAAAACCACTTAAAAATATTTACCGTGAAATATAAAATCACTGCCTTTTCGACTTTATAAGTGGTCAATCATATGACATGGATTAGGTATAATTTTTGTCTAAGTGAAGGACAGTTCGTATACGCAATAACAGTTTTAGTTATTTTTAGTTTATGACATTTATTGGTTGTTAGACATTTATCCTATCGGGTGGTGAGGAACACATACGAATTATTTTCACTCACCAAGTCACTCGTGGTTTCTCGTCGATCGTCGGCGAAAATTCAAATACAGTGGACTCCCCCCCCTTATAAGACTCGCTTTGGGACTAGCACAAAGTGAGTGTATAACCAAATGAATCTTATGGGTGAAGTGGAAAAAAAAAAAATTATAATTTTATTTTATTACTATGCTTTTACTCTTTACTCATTTCAATATTACATTTTATTTAATGAATTGAATAAAACATTTTATAACCTCACTACAATACGATAATCGCGATAAATGTGAAATGCGATAAAATTCGTTGTGCGTAGGTACATATTATGAAACCACAAATAACCAACACAAATATGTTATTCTTCAGTGTCAATTTATTTCTAAATTCTAAACAGAAAAAGTTTATTTTCTACTATTTATTTTACTAAATTTGAGACTTATAACCGAAGTGTTGAGTCTTTTAATTGTTTTTTTTTTTTTTTTTTTTTTTATGAATCTAATAAGCGACTGAACCTTACATCCGTGAGTCAACGGCGACCGTTGTATAAAATAAAATGAAAACGATTGTAAGACTGGCATTACGCATTATGACTGTATTTTATTTGTATAGTTTAAGAAACCTCGACTGTCGAGAATCGTATCAGTATTCCGTAATTTATAAAGTCGTACCAGTTTTCCGTTTACCCTCCTCACCATGGAGTATTTTTTGCTCCTCGGAGCAGATAACGAGGATTGGTGTGTTAAATTTTAAAGAAACGATACAAAATTTTTCCGGATAAACGATACTGAGTAAAGTTTCAGTATGAAAACAAATACACCGTTTATATATTTAACCGTTTTTTAGTTTGATTGTCTGTATGTTTTTTTCATTAAATCTGTTTTGTTGTTTTACAAATGAGAAATTCTTTTAACCAAAATATTAAAAACTGTTTTTTTTATCTGTATCAAAAGTGTATAATGAATGGATGTGCTATTTTTTTTTTTGATAAACATTTCAAGTTGAAAATTGATTAACAAATAGTCAATTCCGTAAAAACCGTATGACGATTAACTAAATAATTGCTTTAAAAAAAAAATCTCGTGTCACAATTTTCGACATTTTTTCAGTATTGTTACTTAAGTGTATGAGTATGGTAACACTAAATTTTCAGAACTTTTTGTCGAATATTAAAAATCTATTTTAAGATTAAATTTAAAAACAAGGTATTTCAAACGTTCTACTTTCGCCAAAAATCAATATTTTTTTTTTTTTTGAAACTTTAATAAAGTGTGCGTTATTTAATATGCCTTCGATATATGACGGAAATTTAAAATTTCTAATATCATTACTTCCAAGCCATGAATAAATAACTAAAATCGATGAAGTGAAAGTTTTACGACACATTGTACCGTTTTTATTGGGGGTTTCCACATTGTTTCCTTATGTCTGGAAAAGCTATCTAGAGGAGCAAAAAAGATCATTGAACTTGAAGACATAAGAACGGTCTGAAGAGCCAATGGTTTGGAAGGAGGAAATACTCCCGGAGTAGTGGCTGGATAGATTGACCCACAGATATTCAACAATTTTAGGGGAATCGCATTTCTAAATGAAACATACGTATAATATAAAATCGTATCAAATTGCTTATTAGATAGAATCTTTATTTCGTGATTTTTATTTAATCGCGTAAGGCATAATAAGAAATTGTCAAGGAGGATTTAGGCTGATTCTATCCACAACGAATCAAATTTTCGGGCTTAAGCAGACGTTTCAAAAAATGTGGTCATTCGATAAAACTATACATATCAAATTTTTTGTGAGTTTTAAGAAAGTCTATGGCTCTATCTATGGAGCTAGCCTAATTAATATTCTTGGGCAATTTAAATTTCCAAAAAAGCAAGTTGATCTTGTAGAGGCGAGTATAGATAAAACTACGATTCAAGTAAAGCTAGCAAAGTTGGAGTCACAGCCTGTGAAAATACGAACAGATCTGAGAAAAGGGGATGCGTTTTCCCCGATAATATTTAACTTAATACCGGAAAAGATAGTAAGATAAATTACTTTGGCAAAGTGATTGAGTTAGGTCGATTGATGATTGATATTCTAGCGTATACAGATGATATTGCTTTATTGGGAAAACATGAGAGAATATAGAGATAATAATAATAATAATAATAATAATAATCGGAAAATTATTTATTGAGGCTAACGAGAAAGTAGGACAAAAGATTAATGGGGGAAAACGAGAGTTTATGGTGGTTAGCCGAGAAAATGGAAATTAGATACGAGAAGAAGTCATTAAAGAGGAAGATTACAAGAATGAAAGAGTAAACCAAAAATTCGAATACCTATTATTTCATTATAATTCGAGAAAATGACAAAAACAAAAATATCAATGGGACTAAACTACTACAGTCAGCAAATAGATGTTTGAGTTTTTATGGACTAGGCAAAATTTTGAGACCAAGCCGCTATCTCTAAGTACTTAAAAGTGAGAATGAATTTTATCTTCATTTAAAAATTAAATTAAGACAAATATCCTCTATTGAGCAGAAACATAGGCTTTGCGAAAAACTGACGAACGAATAGAATGACAGTGTTTGAGAGGAAAAGTACACGGAAAAATCAAGGCACACTTTGATGCTCAAACAAATGAACGGAAGAAATTACATAACGATAGACTGTAATCCCTTTTTCAGTAACCAAGTATACTGAAAAAGATTTTTTTTAAAAGATGGTTTGTCTAACCTGAGGATACGGTGGAAGTATGACTCGCTGATAAGAAAAGTAATCGAGGAAAACCCAGTGAGGAAGACAATATTTTTATTTTGTGGTTTGGTCTCGATTGGCTTAAACCAAATACGGAGAGTTAATAAATGTAAAGTTATGTCGTTTACAATAATTTCTTTTAAAGTACTCGTAGAAGATGTTTTGAACGCAGTATTTGTTATTTACACAGACTTTACTTAGCAAACAAATTGGCAATAACAAATAACGAAACTTATCTCATTGTTTCGGATTTCACACGGAGTAATGCACATTTTGCATAATTATGCTCGAAGTGATTTATATTAGTAGTTTCGCGTGGCGCGGATTACAAACTGTCACTATCAGCTCTCAGTTTTCATGAATTTAAATTGAATGTAACAATAATACTATTAATATTATTTTCGGTGCTGTAAACTATGCTAAGTAGCGATGTTGAAAAGCGACGTTCTGCAAAACTTGTTACGCGGTCAGCTCATATGAAACGGCTCAAAACGTAGTTTCAAATAAACCTCGTACAAAATCGATTCGGAAAATGCGACGTCTGACTTGATTTCCCCGTATCCGAAGAGAAATCTGAGGATCGTCGAAATTACTACAACGAAAGCGATACTTTAATACTCTCGGCGAAGCACTGCGATAAAACGTATAGTTGTGTGTTTCGTTTAAATCGGCACGGAGCAAGGCAGTCGTGGTGCTTAAAAACGAACGGTCCCCCACTGCCACGTTGTACAGGTACGACCGATTCGGCGTAGACATTTAAAGGTTTACGCGGTGTATTCGATTTGTTGTTAACGAAATCACATTGAATTTGTACGGATACCCGTTGCGATCCCCGCCGTTGTATACGTTGTTTTATCGTATTACGAAATCAAAAATATGATAACGTTTTCATTTAATATCCCGTGAATTGAATTTGATTTCCCGTCCCGTGGAAAATAATCTGAAAAAAATCGCGAGGAAAAAAATTATAATAGCGTAAAGTTAAAATGAATTCGTCAGCGAAGTATTTCGGAATCAATGTTATCGTAGTAAGCTATCATCAGTGAAAAAAAAAACAAAATAAAACAAAAGACAATGCGAATGGAAATTTGTTTTCATTGCAATATTTTGCAATATCGAAAATCGCGGAAGCGGAGCTAATATCAATGTGAAGCATAAAATTACATACAGCTTTCAAACGATCGTTTTTTCACTAGAAAAAATTATCTGTCTTGCGTTTCTTTCTGGCAAAATTCGACCCGGTTTTCCATTATGATTTTTGAAAACTTTTGTACGAAAAACAGTAAAACAAAATAAAATTTAAAAAAAAAAATTGTTTTTATTCTCCAACTGTCGTATTTGATATTGTATTGTTCCGAGAAACGAAAACTTCGCGAACGCAGTGTCGTAAAAACATCGCCGACGGCTACTAAACATAGTACGATAACAATGTGACGATAAAAAATGCACTCGAAACGTCGGGAACGTCGGGAACGTGGTATAAAAGCTCATATTATAATATAATTTCCGCGTCTTAAATATACTATCGGAAAATGCCCGGTTAAAAATGAACTCTTGTCTTGAAAACACCAAAAATTTTCCCGAAAATCTCTCGACAAAACAATGAAAATAATATTCGAAAATCGTATTTTAATTTGAAGGATAACGGAACGCGAATCGTTGGAAACACAGATGGAAGTGTGAGTGTAATTCTTTACTTTATGCGTAAATACTTCTTTGACGTAATCGGCCGATCAGCTTGTATGACGTCCGAATAAACTAATTTTATCTAAAAAAAAAAAAAACAAAAAAACAGACGACCCCTCGTTTTACTTTAGAACGAAATTGAATACGAATATCCTGTCAAACTTAAACGGTTTTGTCGTCACTGTTGTTGTCGTTGTTGTTGTTGTGGTTTCGCTAGTAACAGGATAGATAAAAAGTAACCTAAAAACTCTAGAGGCCCTCGGAAAACGTTTGAAAACTGCTTAAATCGTCGAAAACTACGTGGAAAGACATTGAAACCGGATAAAAAAAAAAAATGCTCGCCGTTAATGTACCGTGTACTCGACACGCGTGATCCGTTACTCGCGGACCGTCGCGTCGTTTCGAGTGTCTCTTTGACGTTTGATCACGACGGTTCACCGCGCCGGAAAAATACGATCGTTGCCGACACTCCGGCCACCGAGTCGAGTCCGCAAGTAGAATTTCGCCGGCCAAAGCCGTTGTCAGTACTCGAGTCGACCCACTCGCATCGCGAGACGTTCTCGTTTTACCGTTGCACCAAAACACACCGGACGTACGTGGTATCACCGTGATGGTTTTAACGACGAATTCTCGACCCCGAATCAATTTCCCGGCACGCCGATACCACCCGGTCGACACCAATCTCTTTGAGTAAACACGAGTGCGTGTAGGATCGGTGTATATGTGTGTGTGTGTGTGTGTGTGTGTGTGTGTGTGTGTGTGTATGTGTATCTTTGAAATTTTCGTGCACAACCTCATTCGAGTTCGCCGGGAAAAGGATCGACGGCGAAGAGGCTAAGTAGTCGTATTCGCATATGCCACTGCCATAAATTATCGTCCGTTTATTTCGATTACATCTCTTCACCAGTGTACAATCGTCGAATACTACGTCGAACAATACACGCGTAAGCTGACCGTCAATATGACGTGATTAGCCGGGGGCGCTTTTCTCGTGAACTCGCGTCACATCCAGATTCCGGTGAAGTCTAAAAGGTTCTGTACTTTATGTTTTCTCGTCGGTTTTTAATATTCAAAATGTAAGACCCACCGTCGCTTCACTTCGACTTTAATCAAACAACATCAGCATAATAAACGTAGACAAATTTAAATAATTTTCAATACCTGTGCGATTATTAAACGATAACAACGTACTCGTATAAAATGAAAATTACTCGTTTTTGTGTTTTCGAGAAAGCTCGAATCTTGTTGTACCTACCGATTGTATTCCCTAGTGATGCTACGAACAGTTCGGTTTTCGGACCGAACCGAACTCAGGGTGTTCGGTTCGGTCCAAAATTCAAAATTCAAGTGGCAAATAATCAAACCGAACCAAGTTCTCAATAATTCAGTTTGAAAATCAAACCGGAGAAATTGCATAATTCGTTAGAGTGATAAAATTATAACGGATGTTTTCCAAAGTAAACTGGACAAGTAGAGACAGCTAGAAGACCAAGACGGTCACCTCAATCGGTGGAAAAACTAGTGTTTTTACACGACAATATTATATCATTAATAACCACACATAGTTTAATTCAATATTATATACTTTTTTTAATAACGTAAAAATGTACTTGCAAACTTATAACCATCAAATCACTGAATGTAGATTTTCAATAATGCAATTAGTATTTTACGTTTATTTTTATTTTTGAATCTTTTGGAATTTTTAAAGTTCGGTTCGAGTTCGATTAAATAACTAATATGTATGGTTCGGTTTTGTTCGGGTTCGATAATTTTGGGAAAATTTCGGTCCGAGTTCGGTTCGACCTTACAATTACTGGTTCACAACATTGTATTCGCACTTGTACTTGTAATCTTGTCACACACGAGTTCATGGAATTTTCGTGTTTGTTTGTGACAAATAAAGTCGGCGACATAAATTCAACACAACCATACTTCGTTCGCCGAGAGAACACGAAGTTTAGAACAGTTTTAAGAACGTGCCTGTTCTCGTTACAACAAGGTCTATTGTATACAATCGTGGAGAAGATGTTTTATTCCGTTCGGAAGTAAACGTCGACAACCGTATGCTTTCAATATTGTCATATTCTCTCGATGAACGGTGTTTATAGTACGGTGGGTCCATGCAGTACGTTCGGGTCTCTCAAACCGCAAAAAATACCATTACGTTAGCAAAATAATCATAAACTACAAAAATAGTGATGGTATTTTAAAAAAAAAATAAATAAAATATAATTTAACGCGATATTTAAAGCGAAATGATAATATCAACCCAAATCGATCGCGGTAGATCAGTCGGTAACATTTTGAACGTTTACGGCCTACCTCGTGACTAAAAATTTTGTGAAATAACAATTTTCACTTGCGTGTGCACACTGACCTCGTTTCTCTACTGAGACTTACGCTTTTTTGGACACCGAGTCGGTTTCCGTGGCAAACGCATAATAATAATAATAATAATAATAGTAACAATAATAATAATATTAAAAATAATAATAATAATAACACGTATCGAGCGAATGCGAAACGAGTTTTTAGGAAATTCGACGAGAAGGCGTCACCCACGACCTGTCGTCACGTCCGCGTGTTATCTCACACCGTTTAATGTATATTATTATCGTCTCGTCGGCTCGGCGAGGAAATCACGCGGTCCGGCGAGGATAATGGAACACGCGACGGCGGCCTTTGTGAGCGCTGCACGACGGTGACCGTCCCTCGCCTCGCGCGGCTAATTTGCTAATGTCGTCCCGCGACGACGACGCTGGATCGGGATCACAAAAGAAGACGACGGCGCGAGAACACGACGAGTGCCTTTGATGTCGACGATTGGTCGCGCACCGTCATCACTAAGGAAAGGATTTGAATGTGAATTTCATTTTTTTCTGAACGTCCGAAAACATTGCTTTCCAAGCACAAAGTTCATTTCGTACATCAAGGAATTAAAAAATGTAACTTTTATTTCGCATGTTTTGCATTTTCAAGACTTAATTACATTTTTAGAGCATTTTTTGACATTTTTAATGCATTTTTATGTTTTTAAGTCATTTTTATATAGGGATGGATATAGTTCAATAAAAATGTACGAACATTCATTATAAAAAAATAAAAATAAATAATTATTATGTTACGAATCTACGAAATTATTGTTGACACGTGTAGAAACTCACATGTACATACGTACAAATCACAGCATATAACTACCCGCAATTAGGTAAAGATAAGATAAGCTGAATAATATCTAAATCGTAATTTTTTATTGCATTGTTGAGTTGGACAGAAGATAGTTGAGAAGACGAAAGAAGGTTTTATTGTATTTAAATATTTTTTATAAGACACATTTTTCATAATAATGTTAGTTTTTTTTATAAGTTTTAAATTCAAAATTGTTTTTTTATTGATTTTAAATTAATTTTTAAAGTTTTCTAGGGTATTTTTTCAGTGCATTTTTTTATATTAAAGTATTTTCTAAGGCACGAAGTCGTATTTTTTGTAGGACATTTTTCTTATTTTTTACGACATTGAAGTCTGTTCCCTAGTCATCAAGATGATCTGCTCTGTCGGCGCGTTATATATCCTGTGCGTACGGTTTTTTACGAGTGAAAAAAAGTTTGAAAAGATAAAAGGAAAAAAAAAAGAAAAAAATCGGAGCACTGCGTTTCGGTACTGTGTCGGTCGCAAATACGTTTCCTCGGCGGTATACCCGCAGGAAAGGATTCCGACTCGCGCGTTGATTACAAACGAATTTACTCGTTGACCACGTGCCCGCATCGATCCGTACGTTTCCCTGCACTGCAGAATGAAACAAAAAACGCACGGAAACGATTTCGTTCCGTTCGACGTACATACGTTTTTCAAATAAAAACTATTTAATTGTGCTGTGACTATAATTTAATTCAATTACTTTTTTTTTTTTTTTGTTTCTGAAAATTCAAAACTCAAACTCGTATTTGATTGTTTTATAGAAAATACAAATTTTAACAAAATAACAATTAGTGTTAGTTATAAAAAAATAATAACTTGTAAATGATGTTCAAAAATAAAACGGTTTTACGTCTTCTGGTTTTTCCAAACGTGTCCTACACAAAACTCGATACGGATACTTCCATTTATCTCACGAAAATTCGTCTTGTTTAAATAGCATAAAACGTCCAGGTAAAAAGTTTACATAAACGTACCGATTCAATAAAACTATTATAAAAATCAAAAGAAACGTAAAACGCTATTTTTTTTTCTCTCGCCGAGCGCGAGTGAAGTCGTTTTGTTTTACTCTCCGTCAGTTTACCGCGTTTTAAAATATCCTATTATTTGTTTTTACAAAGTCAAAGAGACGAACGAAAACGTATGAAAACCATGCTAAAAAAAAAAAAAAAAAAAAACAAACAAACAAACAAACAAACAAATAAATAAATAAAAGATTCGGGCATTAGCGTTAAGGCGCGTATATAAAGTACAAACCCGAGATTACAAAACCTTTTAGTTTCTGCGTTTCTCCCGTCCCGTCCGTCTTCGCGTCGTGCGCGTACCTTTATTTCTAGTCCTTTTTATCCTCCGTCGCTTTTTATCGCGCACAAAAAACCGCGGAATATAATATATTCTCACCGGCTCCGTTCCGGCAACGGCGCGGCGGTGCAGATAACCGCGCGACGTCGATACGATGCCAGCGCACGCCGCCGCGGTTCCTTTTTTGTAGACGTCGCCGTCGAATACGGCGCGGTGGGTCTGAAAAACGCTCGAGATGAATAAATTACGGCCGGAGAGAGTGTGCACGGGGCCGCGGCCAATTCTATACTTGTACACCACTCGCACGGTAATCGCGTCGCCTGGTAATATGTATTATCAGTTTCTGATGGCCTCGTCGTCGGACAGGGCCAGCTTTAGTTCTTTGCCTAGGGGGGGTTGGCAATGTGTATTGATAGGTATACATACTTAAATTACAATAAAATAAGTCAGCAAGGGTTTTTCAACATAGCAAAAAGTAGAGTACTTATTGTATAAAATAAAATGAACTTTGACCATTGACCATAGATTTTTGGAAAGTTTAAAACCTGAAATAAAACGATTAAAAATTGTAACATTACTTTTGTAGTTTTGAATAACAAGATATTTTAATAATACATTTAATTTGCCTTAGTTGTTTTATTATTTATAATGTAAAATCTAAATTTCTATTTTTCATATTTGCAAATTGATCAATTATTTTTTCAAACGATAACTCAAAATCACGATGCACATGCAACAACGCAGATATATATAATATACACTAGATATCCGACTGGCTATGTGATAAGTGTATATAAAATGACGTTTTCCACCATAAATGAAAATATATAACAAAATAAAGATTAAGATATCCCGGAGGGGGGAATGGCCCTTATTATAAAGTTATAACTAATAATTATAGCAATTTAATGAATCAACTGTTTGAAATAAATTAAATAAAATATTTGTGTGGAATAAGAATGTAAGTATGTGTAAATTGAAAGTGCTGCGCCTGAAGTAAAATTAGCTGGGACCGACTATGATGGTGACAAAAGAAAAAAAGCCCATCGCTTCGATACCGCGCGATTAATAACGTTAGCTTTTGATTCCGGACCGAAACGAAGCTTCCGTTGGCATCGTGTTTCGTCACGGTATGAATTTCATTCGACGTAACGAGAAACACGTGAATATGGTTTTTCAGCGTATCGCTATATTGGATCGGAACTATTATAAAATCATTTACGTTTTCAAATTAATTTTCAAACTACACGTTTTCGACGAAATCATACGTGAAACAAAGTGTCCTTTTGCAATACTCGCACACTTGCGAATGTTGGAGACGTGCGTATTGTTTTGAATTCATCAAATCAGTGGGTTTGAATCTGTGTTTCAGATTCTGAGCGAATCAAAAGATCTGTTGGTTTGATAATGGAGTCAGTGTGTTTTTTTTTTTATTTTTGTTTTTTTTTTTTTTTGAAACACCCTTTTCGGATGGTAGATATCGTCCTGAATTCACTTTCAATAATTAAATAGATAAGAAATCACAACATTTTAGCCATTTGGAAAAATAAATTTTTAGATTTTTCAATTGTAAAAGAAAACTACGAAAAAAACTAGTATAAACGGTAAATACATCGTACTTGAGATTTTAACACTAAAACTAATAACGGTGAAAACTTGAAATTTTCACCAACTATCTAAAATAATCTTATACCGCATCAAAAGATATGATTTATTGTTTTTTTTTTTATTTGTATTATTATGAACGCGTTCAATTTTATTCCAACAAGTGTACGTTTGATAAAATGAAAATGTAATTATTCTCTTTATTTTCAGAAAAAAAAAAAGCCTACTCAAATTTACCCAAAATAATAACCGTAATTTAATTTCATCCGTGATCATATTTCAATGACCATCATCAAGCATGGTCACATAATCAAATGTTTTTGGTCCGTTCGTTTTTATAACTGACGCATCCCGATAACATCGTTTCATTCATTAAATCGTAAACGATGAAAAAAACCCTAAAGATATTTCGAAAACTTCTAATAATTATTGCTGTCAATGCGTCATCTGATTTAAACTTTCATGGCTACACGTGTGTCCTTTAAAAGTGGACGACAAAAATAATAGGCATCGGCCCCTTTTGCGAATAAAAACTTTGAATGCTTTCTCAACGTTTCTAACATTTTTTCATCCTTCTATCTTATGACGCAAAAATAATCGTTCGTTTCGTTCAGCGTTTTCGTTTTTCTCAACATCTGCATTGAATATAAGGTTTTCCACTACTCAAACAGGAAAGGACAATAAAGAAAAGGATTCCTTCATGATTTTCAGCAGTATGTGTTTTAAATCCGCATTTACCTATTTCTTTATTATTTCTTGGAATAATATATATATACATGGTATACAGTGTTTAATATTTTTAGATTCTGAGTTAAGCGAAAGATCTTATGACTTTACAATGATGTTATTTGTTTTATTTTTTCTGTAAACCGTTTTTCGAGAGGTAATAATTTTCAATAAGTTTCATCCAGCGACTCAATAAATCCGAAATTAGATTTAGATAGTACTTTAAAAAGGTAATTTTTCTATTCACTCGGTAGTTTTTCCAGGCGCGGGAAAAACTGCCAAAAATCGAGTCGCAAAACGGCGAAATTCACTGTAAACGACATTTCCATTAAACCGACATTAGTAATTTCGTCATAACTCCAAAGTAATGTTCCTAGAAACATACATAGCGTATGACTACATACTTCAAAGAAAAAAAAAATTTGAATAAATTTGACAACTTTTGGGTTAATAATAGTACTTTTAAAATACCTTGTTTTTTAAGTTTATCTCTAGTAAAATATTTGACATAATATTTGACAAAAACATGTTTAAATGTAATAAGACCTTACTCATACACGTCACTCACGATACTGATAAAAATTTCGAAAACCATGACTCTGTAATTTTTATTATAAATTTGTAAGTAAATTATCATATGATTTATACGGAAATCACTATTTTTATGTAAATTCAAACTCAAAAATATTTATTTCGAATTATTGATCTATCCAATCATTATGAAACTTTGGGCACAGATAGAAGAATATGTTTTGAATCTTTTGGTTAAAAAAATGTCTCATTTGTGAAACAAGAAAATTTTAAAGTGATTTGATATAGTATAAAACATACCGACAATTTAACTAAAAAAGGTTAAATATATGTTATATTTTTGTTTGTACTGAAGCTTGGTCAGAATCGTTGAACTGAATATCTATCACTTCTTTAGAACTCAAAACCCTCCTCTCTCATCAACTTGTCTAAGGAGCAAAGAATATCCAACGGAGTGAATTACGTACTTTTTTATTCGTAGTTTTAAAAGTAATGTCATCAGAAATTTGAAACGTTCATCAATAATCAATAATACTTACCTTTTTACGGCATTCAACATTATTATTTCAACTTTTTTTACGAAATACAATTTTAAATTATTCATATTATACCCTGAAAATGTAGTAAAACCTCATCCGAACACTCCAATAAGGATGAAAATAACTCAAAAAAAAAAAAAAGGATTTTATTTTGTTTCCACTGATACGACCTTAAGGTCTTTGTAACGGCTTCATACTAGAAGGGAGTAGAGTTTATGTCTAGCACTTGTATCTCCCTTTTGAAAATAGACAATGGTCTAGTGGAATTACGACCAGTGATAGAGAATGAGATTTTTTCATAGAATATTTTTAATCCCGTGTCAGGTTCGAACTACCGATGACTGTGCGCGTTGTATGCAGCTGTACGACCATAGTACCTTACTGGACATTTTAATAAAAAATGTGTCTTTTTTTCTATCGTTGACTTAGTATTTTAATAAAATTGGATGTTTTTATATCGGATGCCAACTCAAAAGTATACAATTGTATTTAGATCTATTCAAATAATCGTCAACTATTGGATTTCGTAAAACAACATCGTTTTTTGTGGTGTCACGTTAAAATAAAAATTTTTATTTTTTATTTAAAAAATAAAAATGTTTTATTATTTCATTGTGAACAATAAACACACGATTTCACTTATAAACTCGATTTGGAGGAAAACTATTTTTGTTATAAATCTTAAAAATTGTAATAAAAAAAAAAAAAAACTCGAAATTCTTTTACAATGCGTTTTATTATTTTCAACTAAAATGAGTGAAAAGTTACGTTTTTATTTTGAAGTCAATACAATGTTCGACAAGAAACTCTTTTATATTTCAATGGTCATTCGCCTTACGAATTTCCCTCTTTTTGAACTCGTCTGTTTTAGTTCTGATAGTCCCTTTGAAAATAGTTCTCATTTTACAAAGTTTAAACGAAAATTACAAAATTGTAACTATCATATTCAGTGATGAATCCACAGTGATAAAAACTATCCAAATGTGGATAATATTCGTTAGTTCTCAGTGTATTGATTGATATAGTAGATTCATTTCGGCTATAATATCACATATAATACAATATTAGTTTACGTTAATTATTAATCTATAAAACGAAATACTCGTAACCAAATTCAGTATAAAAAAAGGCCCGCGAATAGATCGCACCATGAGCTTTTCTTCAATCTTAGGATAAAATAATGGTGATGAATGTATTAAAAAAAAAAAAAAATCTATAGATTATTATTTAGTAAAAAGGTTCTAAGCAAAACATCAGTATAAAACATATACCACTTATATCTTTTACCGTTTTAGTCCAATATTTTCGGTAGGTTTTTTTTTTGAGCAAACCAAAAAAGTTTTAAAGTTTTCTCGTTTGACAAAATTGACATTTTTTTTTATTTCCGTTTATTTAGTTAACGAGTATAACGCGTATCTTGTCTGGTATATAAATATAAATGCAAATATTTTTTTGATTTTCATTATCTCGACAAAATAAATAAACATTTTAGAAATCAGCTAATCGTTTTAAAAATCCGTCGGGCTGTTATTTCATTTTCATTTGAGTGGAACGGTTTTTTTTATTTCACACCCTGTCTTTGCACGCAATACCGTATACACGGCGTAACGGTGCCGCCGGGCTCCCCGTTTCGTTTTGCATTCAGTCGATATAAAACCACACAGCATCACCAAAATATATATATTCACCGTTCTATCTTTGTGCTAACCTCGCTATGAACGTTCAAGTATTGTTCACGGGACTTAGGTTCGAGCATTGCCGTTCGCTTTTATAACACACCGATTTGTTAAATCTCAAAGTGGGTCTACGCGTTCAGTTTTATTTGCGCAAACGGAATCGCACAAATACCCACACGCGAATAACGATTTACGAAAACTCATGGCCGTACGCACGATTTTTTTTCACCTCAAACAGTCTTTATCACGATAAATTTACGGAAACAGTGTTATCGACCGTCGATTCGCCTTATATTTTCAGAGGGAAACATGGTTATAAATTGTTTTTAAGTTATTTTATTGGTTTCTTAGGTTTAATAAAATGACGACGAACGAAAAAGAGTTCACGTTATTTTCAGTTTTAAGTGTAAATAAAACATTAAAAAAAAAAAACCAAAAAAGAAAATGGTTGATAAGTACTTACCAAAAACACAAAAGTATTTTCATGTAAATTTGTCAAGTGTACCCAATGAATTTAAAATTTGTTTGCAAACTAATAAAGAATTCACGAAAACACTCTCAAACACACACACACACACACACACACACATATATATTGGTTGTCCCTATATTTACTCCGTGAATAAATAAAGAGGATACGTGTATGAGGAAATCAATAACACTTTACGAAAAGCTGTCGGTTACTATTAGGTATTTGTCAACTGCAAGAAGATATGTTGACATATCATTTTTATACTACAATCATTTCTGAATCGGCTATAATTTTGACGATTTTAAAAATATATACTATTATGTTAAACGTAAATTGTATTTATCTTGTTAAAAATATTGAAATGTCACAACAAGGTTACAAAACATTTGTAGTTTGTAAAGAGAACACGTAGAAACAAACGTTCATAAAAAAAAAAAAAAAAAAAAACAATAAAATGACATTTCTTAAAATGAAAAACACATAATTAACTAACTTTTACGAAATTTGTTTATTGAATAATGAATAATTAGGAATAGTGGAAAAAACAAAACAAAAAGCCTAAAACAAAAACAGTTAAACAATAAAAAATAAAAAATATACAAATGATATGTAATTATTATTCTTGGCTCAAAAATAATCCAAAAAACATCGGTCTAATATTTACTCACTGTTCATGCTGTGATTACAATAGGTGCAAGTTGACGTCAATAGCATTCATATAAAAATGAAAATTTGTCTCTGATATTTTCGTATTGTTGACGCTGTGAATTAATATGTAGTAAGCTGATACTCGTAATATCCATTAGGTGCAGCAACGTTTTTATCAATATTTGTTCGTGATTCACTCTGCACGCGCAAAAGCACAGGGTGACATTCATGATATTCGTTTAATATATTATGGAATTATACAAATAATTTTAAGGCTGTTAACTATAACGTAAATGATCTTTAGTTTGCTGTGTCTGTTAGGTCTCAATAAGGGCCCCTAAAATAAAATATCGTAAGTTAATTTGTCAGTAAATAATAATGATACTTCATCGATCATTATTGATCTTTGTCGATGTCATGAAATGGTTCTCTGATTAAGTACCAAATCCATCGCCTTGTTGTCACTTACGTTTTCCAATCACGGAAAATACCACCAACTTAAGTACATGTTTGACGTTTACGAGGTGAATTTTTCTGTATCGTCCTAGCAGACACATAGTTTTTCTTGACTTATCGAAGGTGTAGACGATAACATGAAAAAAAAATACCCTTATTTTGTTGACATTTAATCGTTTTAATGAAAATATAATTATTTATTTAAAAAAAATGTATTTGTATATAATGTATTATAATATTCACAAAAATATCTACAAAAATATTTCAACGGCCTCTAAACGATGTACGTATTATAGTATAACTTAGATGGGGATAAAAACACCAAGGAAATTTTAATACCAAAAATGATGAACGTATGCAAACCCCAGCTCCACGTTTTAAAGACTCATTGACTACTTCCTATCGTTATTTTCTTCAAATTTTGTCATAAGACAGTTTATCTTTTTCGCGACATTTTCTCGGTTCACTGCCGTTTTCCTTATCGACTCGTAAAACTCTTTCGCCAAGCTCGTCGTACGTTTTCACTAAACGTATCAACACACTCACGCGGTAAATATAACACGGCAAAATCTGCGACGCTCTTTTTGTCACGAGAAGACGCTGTATTTTAATAACACGTTCTCCAAAAAACGAATTGTGAAAAAACGAATTGTGAAAAAACGAACGGACGTTTAAAAAATCTAACGCGCAAATACGATAGACGATACGATTGTTATGTCGATCGCGTGCTTCGTTTACGAGCCGAACGCTCGCACAAATCGCAAAAATAACAACACGATTGTTTACACGTCCGAATTCTGAACGTCCTTTCTTGGTTCGTGCTGATCGTAATTTTTTTCCCCTCACACGGCCGCGCCGTGGAGGTCATCTGTACACCGCGTACGGTAACGTTGGTTCGAACGGTTTTTCGGGTTTGCGGTTAGTTTAAATTCGCACGTGCAAATAAAACCGAACGCGTACACACCGCGTTTTAAACGACCGCGATCTCGGTGCGCAGCGTCCGCCTCACGGGTCGCCGTCACTGGACCGTTTCGCGCCGCGGAGTATACAATCCCACGTTGGCGTTTCCTTCGACCGCTTCGCACGCGTTCGCTCGTACGTACGTACGTAAACACTATCGATTTTCGTACCGTCCGGTGTTTGCGTTTACCCTGGATATTTAATACACTAGGTCGACGAAAGAAAAAAAAATAATAATAATAAAGAAATAAAATAAACGCGATATTCTCCAATTCTTCGGGTACCTCCGGCCGCGTTAGGATCAGGTGTTCAGGTCACGTGTTGTTTGCACACGTCTTCGGGGCCGGACGTATCTATTGGCCGCTGATTCCTACACGACGACGTTTAAACGCGGGAACGTGGTTCGAGTAATTTCGTTTTCATCTGGTCCGCGAGAAGTTTCGAAACGTAACGGTTCTGAAGTCCTGCGATGTACATAACACAATATCAACGTAGAATGAACGCCAATACCGATGGCTCGACATCAAAGTCGAGTTTTGAACGGTTTTGAAGTATTGAACGGTGAGACTTTGAACAATAACCGAAAGTCGTACTAAATGTCAAAAGAAAATAGCATATACATAATATAACGAGTTATGTTTTTGTTTTTTATTTTCTATGTGTTACCGAAACATATTTAAATAGTATGTGCTATAATTATTATAGTCCGTAAGAGTTTTAAGTTTCGAAAATTGGCCCTCTAGTCTAAAACAATCATACTACATCCCTGATGTAAACGAAGAAATATTCGCGTATTTTTAAGTCCATGACTTGATAATTCGAATCTAAGTACGGTAAATTGCATTATACTCGAAAAGAAATAGTTTAACTATTGTGCGTATGTGTGTGTGTGTGTGTGTGTGTGTGTGTGTGTGTGTGTGTGTGTGTGTGTGTGTGTGTGTGTGTGTGTGTGTGTGGCTAAGAATAGAGTGAGCTATTTCAGTCAAAAACGACATGTCTTGACCTCAAAGGCGAGGTTCGCATTTCGGTCAAGAATGAAAATATCATCGGCCACCTCGAGCCGAACATACCGTTTTTGTCACGTCACTAATCCACATCACCGTGGCAAGAACTCTGCGAAAAAAAAACCCTTTTTTCCGGTATTCGACATAATATAAAACAAAAAGTACATATATACATAATTTTATGTATAGTATATATATATATATATATATATATATATATATATATATATATATATTAATTAATAATTTTGACCTTTGCTTTTCTACCGTTTGGTCGGAAAAAAGTTTTTACCGTCCGCTGAGTGGGAAAAAGGTCACTTTTCATCGCTTCTACCGGCATAGAAAATCAAACTTTCGGCGCACAGGTGACAATACAATAATAATCACAATACGATCCCAACAATGGCAATTGTTCACCGCGCATTTCAATACACGAAAGTCGTTATCTCAAGCGCGAGTTACTATCGGATGACATTTCTATCGAAACACGTATAGTGTATAATATTTTCCATGAAAAGTAAATCGTATTGAATCACGATTAAGTTGAATGTTCGCTCGCAATATTAAAATATGTTTATAAATACGTATTTTTTATACACTTAGTAATTCAAAAGTCGCCGACACCGTTTGGACTTGACGAGTTTTTCGTTTGGAATCGTATTCGATTCGCTTAATTAATTAATTAAGTAATAATTTATTTTTTTTTTTTTGATTTCAGAAACACTCGAATCTAATGAAAGACCTAATCGCCAGCAATAAACTACGAAACGGTAAGCACGACATGATTTCGTCGTTTAACGGCTGTGCTCGTACGTATCTCTAAGAGTAATCCGTGATTTCGATACTGAAATGTAAACTTCGTGCGTAGAACGTCGTCTTCGAGTCCATATGGTACATGAAACTAAGTGCGACTGACTATATTGAGTTCTGGGTACGGACTGTGAAGTGTCGAGATCAAACGTTTTGCCGTCGCCTATCTCTAATTTAAACCGCCCGCAGAGACGGATATCCTGTAGCGTTAGGTTATTGATTGAGCACGACCTCCGATAGAACAGCGTACCCGGCAATAATAAATACGACACGGAGGTTTTCGTCAGAGAAGTGTGCTCCTTTCCCGAAAGAAATTCCAGCCAGATGAAATCGGTAATCGAGAAAATCGTGGTTTTTAATATTGTCAAACGAAAATCGAACAATGTGCAAACAAGTCGTTTGTTTTAAATCCCACTCACGAAATCGTATTGAACACATCGGGTGTTTTACTATGGCAATACATTATGATTATACAGAGTCTTTTTGATAAAAATAAATACATTTTTTTTTAATTCATTATTTTCAATTATTATTATTATTATTTTTTTTTTTTTTTTGATAAATAATCTAGTCATGCGATACAACAAATCGCATTTCAAAATTTATTTTTTTTAACTCGAATTTAAATTTTTTTTTATTTTTCTGTACTTTTCAGAAAAAAAAATCAAATTAAATATTTTTTGAAACGGATTTCCAGAATTTTTTCGGTGCTGAAACCTCTAATAAAAGTTAATCCGTTAATTTTCTACGATTGTTTTGAATTTGTGAAAATTAAACAGTAATATTGTGGCCCGCATAATTATATCACATGATATGTTGTATACCACAATTAATTCAAAATTAATTAAACGAAATTTAATTTATTTCAAGATTTTTGTAAATTATACATTTAAATCACGTATATGATTTCACGGAATGATTAATCGGAATCGCTGTCTTAATCACGATTGAACCTACAACAATTCAATACAATAATTGTAATTAGTAAATTCGCATTTTAAAAAAGTTTAAAAAATCGTAATAAACTTTTGAACAAACTTTAACACCATGATTTTTTATAAAATTCCAATTACCAATTTCCAAAACATAAATAGGTATTGCGCGGCATTAGATTTAATAAAATAAATAAACAAATAAAATACTGACCAAACACTGGATAAAAAAACGTGTACGTTCCGTCAAACATATTATGTATTATAATAAAACCTACCGACCTACAACCACAGTATGTTATATATACGCAGCTCCGTGTACAAGTCACGACTGGTAAAATTTCTGAACGAATTTCGTGATAAATGACAATACAAAACTATCGTGACACTTGAAAACTTGTAAACTTCTTTAAAAATATACTTAAGCAGTAGTTTTTCATGTTTTTCTAATATTTCTTCGGGATTTCCCGGATAGCAAATGCCTTCCGCTTAAATCTGTTTCTGTTAAGAGCCAAGTCAGAAGCGAAAAAACACCAAACTTTCTTCGAACATTTTATTGCCGTCATAATATACTTAAGGGTATTACCCGATTCTATTCCATTTTTCAAAACTTTATCAAACATTTTATCATAATATAAACACTTCCCGAAACGGGACTTCTTCCATTACTCCCGAAATTTTTTTGTTCAATCAAAATAAGAGTCTAAAAATACTTTCAAGTCCGTGTATACTCACTGATTAATGAACGTTGGTTTTTAATACCATTCTTTTTACATTTAAGACAAAATAATTGATTTTTATTTCATAATAATCATTTATTAGGTAAGTTTTATTTTAGTAACTACTTTTTGAACGTAAAAAGTCAATGATTGGGAAATCTCGAAAAAGCCAATTAGATAAATTTTCTGATCTGAACGATTTAACACTAGTGGACCACTTAAAAAATAAAAACATTGTCACATTTGTAAAAAACAAAATAAAATGTTTACGCACAAAACTAGTGTATACGTATTTCGTTAATAATCTAAAATTTCTATTAATGATTCAAATAAATGAATAAACAGGGTTTTTGTGTTGTTGAGAAATTATGTCAAATTAAACTCAAATAATAATAATTGAATGTTAAATGTTTATAATAAAATTCGATTTTACATTGTAAATTTACAATACCGAATTACGTAGACTCGTTCACTTAATTTCAAACAGAAAAAAGCTGGTAAGTGAGATGATGGTGGTACAAGTTCGTCCTTCGTCCCTTCGGTCCTCGAATAAGATATTGGTGATGAATTTATTAAGTTTTAAAGAAATGATGACTCATTTCTTTAGTATAAAACGATTCTGAGCAAAGCTTCAGTGTAATATAATATATTATTATTTAAATACTGTTTACGTATTTTACGGTTATTTGTATAATTTTTGGTGAGTTATAATAATTTATTAAAGTGTGTATAAAAAAAAATCCTGACTAACGATTTTTGAACTTTTGTTAGGATAATTAGGTAGGTATATGAGTAAGGTCATATTAAATGTTCAGAACTTTTTGTCAAATATTTAAAATTATATTACATAAAAACTTTCAAATAATTTGGTAAATTAAAAGTTTTATATTTAAGTCAAAAGTGCTATAATTTTTCTGAAAATGTTGTCCAATATAAAAAAGTATGTATTTGATATTGGATAAAATTTTCAAGTTTCTAGCTTCTATACTTTTCGATTTATGACTAAATACCTAAAATCTGATCAGTGAAAATCTCGTTTACGGCGGATTTTTACCGATTTCACCGTTTTTACTCAGTTTTTCGATCGTTATTCTTGATTACTGGAAAAACTATGGAGATTTTGGAAAAATGACCTCTTTAAAGTACCGTCTCAGTTCAATTTCAAATCTAAAAAGGTACTGGACGAAACTTTTGGACAAGGATTTCTATACGAAAAAGTGTTTACAGAAAAAAAAAAATTAAAAAAATAAACATCATTGTAAAACCATAAGATCCTTCGCTTCACTCAGAATCTAAAATATACACAATTGTCATAATTTCAGTGTGGTTAATTAGGGATTTAATTGATTCCACCTAACTTTTTTTTAATGGGGTGAAGGGTGCATAGATTCCACCAGTATCGATTTCGTCAGTACGGTTAGGTTTAAACTAATCTATCGACTACACTAGTATCGATTCCACCACTTACCAAATTTTACATTTTCATGTTTACAAAATATTTACCCGTGATCATATTTCCTTTTCTCGTATGCGTTATTCATTGTATACCTATTTGTACGTATAATGACTTTAAAATCGAATTATTTAAATAGTTGCAAGGAATAAAAATAAGAAAATGCTATAAAAATGTCAAAACCACTTTAATTACGTATTATCTATATGGCATTATAATAATAGAACAATGTAGAGTTTGCTTATAATAATAAATTATATACGTCAAGTGTTTTTAAAATGTGCATGATAAAATTACAAAAAGTACATAATATTATATAATTTATGATAACGTGATGATGCCAAACTTATGAACTGAAAACAACTGGTTTTTTTAGCAACATAACTTTAAATAAACCTTCAATCATTTTTATCTTTTTTTTTTTTTTAATTAAGATATTTTGTGTTTCACTATTTGTTTTTTGTTTTTTTTTTTTTTTTTTTGTAAAAAGATTAGAAAATAATATTCGTTTTGATTTTAGTGTTTAAAACATGGATATGAATGGATATATATATATATATATATATATATATATATATATATATATATATATATGAATAAATAAATAAATATCAAAATTTAATTTTGTATTTGAATAAAGAATTGAGTTTTGCATGGAGTGATTCACATTTTGAACATTTTTTTTTCGATTTGTGTAGTTTTTTTTTTTTGTAGTTTTGAAAGTTTTTCATCATATTTTAAAATATTCTTTTAGTTTTCGTCAATGCATGTATATTTTTGCATTGCGCTTTTAATTTATACATTTCCACTCATACACAATTTAATATTTCACAAAATATGTTTTTTTTCTCATTTTGGTTTGGCACTTGATCGTTCCCCGGCA
The DNA here is from genome assembly GCA_027580255.1 of Therioaphis trifolii. Taxonomy (NCBI): domain Eukaryota; kingdom Metazoa; phylum Arthropoda; class Insecta; order Hemiptera; family Aphididae; genus Therioaphis; species Therioaphis trifolii. The sequence goes on from CM050408.1 coordinate 21,138,206, forward strand.
ACAATTTCGAAATTCATTATTATGCAGACCACGAAATAATATAAATTCGGTTGAGACACGAAAACAAATCGACACCAACTTAAAGTATTATAAAACAATATTAGTCGGCCAATTACCTACGCGTCATTCTTTATGTTATACAGTCCAGCTTATGAATAAGAAAAGCAGATTTTTTTTTTTTAGTGGCAGTATTTCGTATAAAATCGTATGGAACGTGTTGTAGCTACAACACAATCGACTGGAAAACAAAGTTGGTTTTTCTAGATTCATATCGATCGGTTATCGATATGATCAGCGCCTGGCCACTGTGTTTTTATTTCACTGTCCTGTCTGAACGAGTAAAATATATAAACGCAATATAATAGGTAAAAAAACGTTTCAAACTGACGAGCGGCGTAATGTTATAAAATAAGTTAATGAAGTTATACTAACGAATGACGATTCGGAGTAGTTGTTCACAGTTTCCATTCTGAGCGGCGGAGTCGATCAGTGGTTTTAAAACTACGTGTCCCGGTGGAAACGATGGGTCCCCGTCGAACAAACATACGATTAAGTATTTAAATTTCGATTTAGTTCGAAATTCACGTCCGCCGAGGGGATAAATGTAAATAGCGATTATTAATTTTCGATCCAATAAAAAAAGTCATTAATATTACAAGCGATTGTTACGAATTGCAATTCGTATGATTTATCGACGTACGAGTTTTGTTGACGTTGATTTCGATGAGAAATAAATGAGGAAAAACGCCGCGTCGTGTACGACCGACATCTGCAGAGTAGGTAACAAAACCAAACTGATTGAAAAGTTTAAAATTGGAATACGTTCGTGGTCACAAATAAAATGGAATTACGAAAATGAATTTGACTCGATCAAATTAACTAATTGGAAATTATTTCGCCCGTGCAGTGTTTAATAAAATTCAAAAAAAAAAAATAAATAAAATTTCGCATGTATTTCGAACACGTAGGTGTTCCTCCGAGTATAAAACGATAAGACGAAGCGGCCAAACGTTCGAATGAAATCGACGAGAATGAAAAGTGCACACACACACACACACACACACACACACACACACACACACACATTTTATGGTTCTCTTTAATCCCGTAATCGTATACGTGTGCCCTGACGCGCCAATGCGTGCACATCTGATACGTTAATTTATTCGTGAATTATTTACAATCACGCAGCATCACCGACACGTCCCTTTTTACACCGTACGCGTACCCTTGCGCGCACTCTTTGCGTTCAAACCGCCACCGCGGACCGCCGCCGCCGACCGAACGTGGCTGGCGCGCGCTCTGAGCTTGACGAATTCCCGGTACGCGCCAGCCGCGAGCTCAAGCCGGCTTTGTTAATCCCTTTGTTCGCGGCCTCTTTAAGGAGGAAAGGAGGATTATGGCGGGGGGAGAGGAGGGTGACGTGGAGGTACCCGACGATGGCGGTGTGTTTTTCTTTTTTTTCTTCCTCTTCTTCTTTTTTTTATATATACAGCAATAATTCCGTAGGAAAAAAAAAAGAGACAGCCGTTCTGACTAAAGCTTTTAATTACACATAGCCACGGGAGGATTTGTTTCCCCTCCGTGCTGCCGTGTAGTAGTTGTAGTAGTAGTAGTAGTAGTAGTAGTAGTAGGTATACGCGACGGAGGACGTAAAACGAAATCGTTTTACATCCATTTTTCGTTTTTCGAACGAACGAAGAAAAAAAAACAAACACAACGATATTCTCGACGAGATAAGATAGCGATTTTAATTAAAAACGGAACTATAGGTGTATTATAAACAATAGTGTTAACGTTCCGGGCCCACGAACCGTCTGGCTATCGTATTACTCGTAATTCGTTCGATTCGTTCGGTTACGTTATTGTTTTCGCGCGCGTATAATTCATTGATTTCCATCTCGCTATCGTCGGTGCCGTCCCGCCGGATCATGGAAAAAAGATAAATTCGGTATTACAAACGGATCATAACAGTTGATTATAGCGAATCAGTAAATTGTAGCTACACCATCGACACGGACGAGAAATAAATATTTTAAACCACTGTCGAAGTGGCAATACGTGCGATATTTTATTTCCATGGGAATAATTTTCAAATTTCTTTCTCGGTCAATATTTTGGTGGAAAAAACGATGACAAGTCATTATGACTGTCGTCGTAGCTTTCAATCAAAACTTGCGTACGGCTTATTTTTTTTTTTTATTTTTTTTTGCGAAAACGGTAAACTCAGTTTTCCCTCGGTAATTTCGAATATAAACATTTTATAATAAATTTCGTCGCCGCCGTCTTTTTCTTTTCATTCGCAATTGTTTTTTTTTCCTATTAAGAATATTTACCATCGAAATACTGAATTTTTCCGTACGTTTATAAAGTAGAATAATCTTAATACGGAGCCAAAAATATGTGTCAATAGAAGTATTGATTTTTAGTGAGATGTTTGTTTTTCGTATTTGACTTGAAATCACATCCCTAGTTTTTTTTGTTTTTTTTTTTTTTTTGATTTTTGAACAACTACGATTGAATCTGCTGACAATGAGACGGCTAATATTATATTTAGATAGAAATTCACTGCAATTTTTTCTAGTGAAGCACTCGAAGTAAAAGCAAAATATGATGTAAAACGTGTTTGACAACACCGAGAAAGTGGTGTCACGTCGATGCGTTGATTTTTAGCTAAACGCTCGGGAGCTTTTTAGTATTTCAGGCGAAACTACTCCAATCGAACCGTAATTTAAAACACCAATCATATCGTAATTAAAAATATAATCATCAGACGATTCACAGTCGATCGCTTTTTATCAGTAACACGCAATGATAATTATTTATCGGTACGATAACGGAATGAGTTTAATTCAATTCATACATCGATTTTGTTAGAATGATATAATATTAAATAACGATTCATCGACAACGGCGGCAAAGCTTTATCTGTGACATGTGCGTCGAACGCGATAAAATCGATGGCAACAGTGAATAATGATGCGAATATAATATTCCGAATTTTTTTTTTTTTTTCAATGCTATGACCTAGTGCTTGTTAATAATGAACTTACGTTTCTCGGTATTTCCGAGGGATGGGGCCACTGGAAACCCTTTTGGTAAACCGAGTACGGTATGTTAGTGGTGAAAAATTTAATCGAACAATATACGGTTCATAAAAAAAAGCAAGTGATTTTCAACAGAATTTAAAGCGATTTACGCCCCAAGTAGTGACTATATTCATACACGTGAAAGACGAGTGTGCAGCGCACAAACTGACACGTCAAAATTTGAAAAAAAAAATAAAAATTGATTGTTTTATAATTTTCTGCTGCAGGCATGGCCAGCGGTGGAAGTTTATCCAAGTGCCAATCTCCTCCACCTGTGACGACTCTGACACGCAGAACGGTTACTCCTGATAACCCTGATCCGGCGGAAGTCATCACGGAGGTAAATATATAACAGCGGTTTACCGATTTTTTTCCACGAGTAAATATATCGATCTACGTAGACCTGTATAATCGATTTCCTGGACGCTCCTGCATTCGACGCTGTACAATGTACATTTCAACTCAGATATTTTACTACAGAGTTCCACAAATTTAAAACATTAATTTAGAATTTATACCTAGGGCTAACGCGACCTGAAATTTAGAATGTTTTATTGTTTCATGACAATGTATTACGCGTCAAGACGAGTGTTCACCGGTCTAATGATTTTTTCGCAGATTACTTATTGTGAATATAATAAAACATTCTTATTTACATAATTTGCACGTCACTTGATGTTTTAACTATAAAATATGATTCAAAATAAACATTTCTTTGACCTCCAACATTCACCGACCGAGCTATAAAAATGAAAACGGTTTCATAAAATTTATTGAGTTTTTAATTAAATACCCTCTGATACGTATAAACAAAATTAATACGTAGAAAAACATGAAATAAAATTAAAACGCTGTAGAGTACAATAATTATGTTTACTTTATACGATAGCGACAGGTTTCGATTACAAAAAGAGCTATAAAAAAAAAAACTAAGTTAAAATATTTTTTTAGAAAAATTAAACGATAGAGTGTGTGAAGAACATTCGAAGGAACATTTAAAGTTTAAAGAAATGTATTTTTGACACTTTTTTTTTATAATTAGTTTAATGCTGTGACTGGGATGATGACCTATATGTGTATGCTTACGTCGGATCACGTGATCTTATAACGTTACGCATAAAATGCGACGTATTAGTGAACACGGAAGTACCTACGATGCGATATACAAGTATATAATATAATTTATTGTACAGTTTTAAGCATTTCGATACTTGGAGCTCATAATTCGGACCAAAAGAAAACTTTGACTCAGTAGATCGATTTGATTAACGTAATATTTTGATTGAATCTTTAGGTAAATAAATCAAGTACGGTATTTTTTTGAAGTATACAATTTTTTCGATACGTTTTGGTAAAAAAAAAAAAAAAATAATGATCAAAAAATGAAAATTTCTTTAGATATTGTGTAAGAATATTTAAATATAAATATTATGTAAATATTGTCAAATTACTCTCAGGAAAAATATTATCAACTTTAAATTAATCAGGAAAGCATTTTTAAAAACGATTTTTTATAATGAAAAAAAATCTTTATTCCATTGCTATCTGACAATGAATCAACAAACGTTTTTAACCTTTAAGCTAAACTCCTGTAAAATATTAACTAAATCTCACAATATTGCGTAGAGAATAATTTGTAATTTTGTAAGTTGAATATAAAAAAATCTATAAATTATAAAAACACGATAAAAGTTTTTAAACAATGTTTTCTATTCACCGAATAATTCTTTTTTCTTCATTTTTTAAACCAGAAACGAATAACAATATATGAAACCGCCAGGGCAGCATTTGAGTTGTAAATCTAATAAATACCGTTTAAATTCTAATAACCCGATCAATAATATGACACGCTAATCGTGCTTTGTGCAAAAGTAAATAGTTCTACCTTTGTGATGTGGCCCCCTTAAGAACGGACTCGGGCAGTGATTTTTACCCGAAAATATTCCGTTCATAATAATAATATCGATGCCGATCGAACCGCGACGCCAGTCGAAAAGCTTAGCGAGGTCTAAACCCTTGCAATAGCGATCGTTTCGGATTAGATTCAGCCGACAAAATTATCGTTATGGTTTTTATAAAAACATTTTTTTTTTTTTTTTACGCTGCGATAAGTATCGATTCGTCGGTTTATTCGCCGGACTGTTCGTTCGAAACGTCAAAAATCGAAAATGGTTCTCCGGCGATCGCAAACGATCGGAAATGAATAGATCACGAATGAATAGATCGTGAACGATCAAACGATTGCGAATGAATAGATCGTGAATGAATAAATTTGGAAAAAATCTGTCTCGCAACGTTATGATTTCGCTGAATTGTTAGTCTGGATTTATTTATAATTGTTAGTCGCGTGTTAGTCTGGAGTCGAAAAAATTAAGATTTTTTTATAAAGAAGACCTCGATGAATCTTTTGAAAATTAGTGCATACATTTTCAAAGTGTGTTAAAGTTGGCCACCATTCCACCTAATATTAGACATGATGAAATTGTCAAAGAAAATAAAATGGTGGCAATCTTTCCGTATTTTGATGTGGCTTTAAGAATGTCCATTTGTAATTTGGCCTCCAACCGTTCGGCCGAAAGATCTTTTTCTACTCTTCGCGAAATAAAAAAAAACTATTTAAGGCCTTTTATATCATCTGCATCTTGGTCAGGTCAGCATCAGAATCACTTGAATCTTGAAAAGGTGTGCAATCTACCCGTCAGTTCGAAAACAACACTACATCGACGAGTCCCCCCCCCAACCCTTGTACGTATTTCGATAACCCTACGACGTGACGAAACGTTTTCGGTGATTTTACGTTTTTTCGCTCGACGACGGATCAGCGTCGTCCGTCGACTGTTTGCGCTGCCCTGCGCCGTACTCGGATCGCATGCGTTCAATACACGTACACGAGTGTACACACGGACGTCGGCCGACCGCGGTCCGAGGCGAACGTTTCACGGTCAGAGGTCCAAGCGACGCGGATTAGTCCATTTGCTGTCCAAGTGTGCCCGAACCACTATGATCGTTTGTTTCAAAAAAAAAAACGAAAAAAAACAAAAAAAAAAAAGCTGGTAAGTGAGATGATGGTGGTACAAGTTCGTCCATCGTCCCTTCGGTCCTCGGACAAGATATTGGTGATGAATGTATTAAGTTTTAAAGAAATTATGACTCATTTCTTTAGTATAAAACGATTCTGAGTAAAGCTTCAGTGTAATATAATATATTATTATTTAAATACTGTTTACGTATTTTACGGTTATTTGTATAATTTTTGGTGAGTTTTTTTGTAATTAAACCCTCATAAAATATTCAATTAGATATAACTCATTTAAACTTCAATTATTATAAAAATTATAACTCATTAGAAATAAACTTAAAAGAAATCAGACAATATCGAAAAAAATCGTATAATAATTTATTAAAGTGTGTATAAAAAAAAATCCTGACTAACGATTTTTGAACTTTTGTTAGGATAATTAGGTAGGTATATGAGTAAGGTCATATTAAATTTTCAGAACTTTTAGTCAAATATTTAAAATTATATTACATAAAAACTTTCAAAAAATTTGGTAAATTAAAAGTTCTATATTTAAGTCAAAAGTGCTATAATTGTTCTGAAAATGTTGTCCAATATAAAAAAGTATGTATTTGATATTGGATAAAATTTTCAAGTTTCTAGCTTCAATACTTTTTGATTTATGACTAAATACCTAAAATCTGAACAGTGAATATCTCGTTTACGGCGAATTTATACCGATTTTACCGTTTTTACTCAATTTTTCGATCGTTATTCTTGATTGCTGGAAAAACTATGGAGATTTTGGAAAAATGACCTCTCTAAAGTACCATCTCAGTTCGATTTCGGATCTAAAGAGTTGCTGGACGAAACTTTTGGACAAGGATTTCTATACGAAAAAGTGTTTACAGAAAAAAAAAAGAAAAAAAAAAAAATAAACATCATTGTAAAACCATAAGATCCTTCGCTTCACTCAGAATCTAATAAACGCAAAGTTATTGTTGGTCTGTTGTACGATTTCTGTAATTCGTCGTTTTTTTCTTCTTTCGTATAGGTATTGGTTTCTTGGTTGAAACCTGGTCCATAGATGTTCCGGAGTACTTTCCTCTAAAATATTATTGATTTCCTTTCTTCGCCTTTCGTTATGGAGGCCCATGTCTCGCAAGCATATGTTACGATCTGGCGCAGGTAGCTTCAAGCTTCAACGTTCTCAAAACGCCCGGAATACGCCATCGCTCCGGTTCCGAAATTCGTTTCAAAGTGACTCGCACAATATGATAAAACTGATAACAGTACGACCGTAAATCGATTCATTGGCAACACGCAAAGTCCAAACCGAACCCGTCACGAATTCGGTGCAATGGACACTACTCTAGAGAGCTCGAAACCGCGACAACGACGGCGAACACGCGTACGATACGAGAAAATACGTCCGGGACCCGCGGAGCGACGGGGTTTTTTGAAAAAAAAAAACCGTGGGAAATCGGAAAATAAACCGAAATTGATTTTATCGATCGAAAACAAATCTTTCCGTCCTAGAGCCGGTACTCGAGTATCTGGTTTTCAGAAATTACGCCCTTCTGGACAACGTCCTCCGCGATACGTATCTTTTCATCCTTACATTCCGCGATGTCCTTTAGGGCTTTTTGTCGCTCGCTGTAACAATAATTCTCGGTTCCAATTGAACGATCCGTTTAGATCCTAGCGTTTTCTTCATTTTGTTTTTTTCAATCGCCTAAGTCACGTTTTTTGAAAATTCGACCACTTTTGCGTGATTCGTTATACGAAAAGTCCCGTTTTTTTTTTCTCCAAGGGGTCACCGGCCGTATGGGTGTGACGAATCTAAAACAGCCGGACAACGCGACGCTCGTACGTTAACGTTATTCGCGAATATGCTACCGTTGACCATGTGCCGATCACGGATTTCCGGTCGAAACGATACCGTTTTACGACATTATATTTCGGTATACGATATTGAGTTTATGACGTGTGCGAGTGCTGCACGTGCTTTATGACACGTGGGATTTTGAAACGTATGCCCAGTGTAAGTTTAGATTTGTTCCCATAAAATTTCGAAAAAATACAAATTTACCGACGTTGATCCCTCGTGTTTTAGTCAATTTTAAATCCAGAACCCTGTCTTTGGGTATGATAAGATGGAAAAAATTGTGCTTAAAAATTTGACGTAAAAATGAAAAACGTATCGCGAAAAACTCGTGTTAATTCAATATTATAGTTTATGGGAAATCCTACAAAGAGAGTTCTCTCGTCGACCTCTTCAAACTCCCCGACCTACGTGAAGAAAGAAAAACAAAGTTTTCGTAACACCAAATCGTCTCAAAGTTCTAGAAATGGAGGAACTAGACAATGTTTTCGTGCAAACAAAATCTCAGCTCGCCTCACACACTACCAAGACCTCGCCAGAACCGAGTAAGATAAAACTACCAAATATCGTACTAACAAACGTTACCGATTTTGTAATCCTCAAAAAAGATTTAACTACGAGCATAGTGGGACCAGAGGGTTTCACATGCAAAGCTAATAGATCTAATATTATCTTTCGGTCAAACACACGTGAAAATTGGATGGCTGTTAAATCATATTTGGTTGAAGCCAATTACGATTACCATTCTTATCTGCCTCGTTCCTTCCAACCTTTCCGAGTCGTGCTACGCCACCTTCACCACTCTACGCCTGCCGTGGATATTATAAACTACCTTAGTAACACAAAGTCGACAGTATCTCAAAAATAACACACTGCACGAACAAGTTACCACTTCCTCTATTTAATATATGCCTGGCCCGTAACAACAATAATAGAGAAATATTCAAAATAACAAAAATATTAAACTCACTAGTGAAATTCGAATATCCAAAAAGACGGTCCGATCCTCCTCAATGTCATAATTGCCAAAATTATGGACGCACACGTAATTACTGCCATCACGTGCCACGCTGCGTGAAAAACGGATCAGAACACTCGACTGACGAATGCACAAAAAAAAAACGGGAGGAACCCGCAAAATGTGCAAATTGTGGTGGAAATCACACTGCAAACTACAAAGGATGCCAATCCCTTAAAAATATATTAAACCGCACCAAACCTAAACCTAAAAAAATAAATGAAGAAAATTAACCTATTCCGACACTTGCTATACCACCTCCATCTCGAAGAAGTGGAAATGAAGCCCCCAGTCCAAACTCAAAAGGAAAACCTTCATTCGCCGAAATCGCAGCTAACAAACCATCACCTGATTAACTTCTACACATTATCACCAAATTCCTCGACGAACTAAAATCTATACTTAACCCCCTTCTTACTGTTTAAACATCCCTAATAAACAAAATAACACTCCCTATAACTCCTGCTACATAACACACTCACAAACACACACACACATACACACACACACACACACACACACACACACACACACACACACACACACACACACACACACACACACACACACACACACACACACACACACACACACACACTTATTTTGATTATTATAACTCACTTGTTGTAACATGTAATATGTTGATAAATTTAATTTTCAATAAATACAAAAAAAAATAATAATAATGTTATAGTTTATAAATATGATTTGAATTTCATTGATAGGAACAATACTACACGACAAGATATTATCGCTATATTATATCATTCATATAATACTGACCATTACAAAGGTCTTGTATATACATTTCAAAAACGCCCATGGGATTAGATTAAGGTTTTACTTTTATTCATTAGTCTAATAATTATTACAAGAATAATATTTATTTATTTTATTATCATTTTTTTTTTTTTTATTCAACATAACTATGAAATATCTGTCAAGTCTCGTTGCCATCGTCAGTTATAAAATTAAATCACACTTAAATAATTTGGACTGATTATCGATTACTCTAAAATAGTGTTTCACAATATTTACGAAATCGTGACTAAAATGTATCCCTGAAAATTTATCACAAATCACATGGTTTTCCGGAGTAAAAATATAATTCTAAAAGGACTAAAATACTTTGACGACGAGCATTTTATTTGCATACATACCTTACAGATATCATTTTTTTTAAATTTTATGAATCGTTAAAAATAAACCTTAACTTTTCGTGGCAAACGTTTTGAGAAACACTGGTCTAAAGTATTAATGATTATTTCAATGATTTCGGTCGATCGTTTAATATTTACTCGATAGTATAAATAACAAAAAAAGGTAATTTTGAACCCATCTTCTAAATTTCATCGAAATAAGTTAATAGTCCCAAATAATCGAAAATCAATAGACTTTATAGCACCCACCCGTCCGTCTATATGATTATTCCACAATTTAATAACCCTGGAGTAATGATTGAAGTCACCACCCCGCAAACGATTTATTATTAAACGCTGCTGCAGTACATCTGAGATGATCATAACGATTCCGATCGTCGAATCTTATCGGAAATTCGGAAAATAACAAACTAAATTAGTTAGGTGAGGGGTATCCTCGAATGATTAAAGTCTCAAAAGAATTCGATTTATACGACAGTATGTATTATTTTATTTACGTCGTGATCATTGTGTCGTCGGGGTATGACTTTACGAGTCGATTCTTAGGTATTCGATAAAAATACTCTTTTTAGCGTTTTATCGACTGCACGATACAGAAGGTACATTTGTTTTATGAAAATGTGTACTCGACCTTTCTATGATTTGGGTACGACAAACAAACAGTCGTTAACGAAATACAAAACCGATTTAAATTTGCACTATGCGAAACGATAGAAAGTTTCAAACAATGTGGCGTTACGAATCGAAATAAAATTAGAAACATCGTTATGTAGGTATCGGAAATAATTCTAAAGCCATTAACGTTCTCGGAAAAAAAAAACGATCACGATATTTGATTTTAAAAATATTAATTATTATTATTGCATTCACGTAATCAGTGTTCGCAGTAATTAAACGTATTTTACTAGATGATTAAAAAAAAAGTACCTAGTGAATCGAAAGAAATGAGACTCGCACGATCAAACAATTTGTGTAGTGGTGACGCTCGATCATAGTGTATTTTTCTAATCATATTGTTAACCTCGTAAATATCAGCTCGGTTAATTTTCTTTTAAACGGCTTTAGAATAATATTTACAGTGAAATCGATTATTTCCAGGGACAGTATCGATTGATTATAGTGCAAGGCATAAAAAAAGAAAAAAACAACAACAACAACAACGCTTTATGACATTCGAACACTATAGTCTCGAAAACATAATATCTAAAACATCTCGAAAACATTTTCGGATAGTAAGATGTTTTTATCGTGTCCATTTAAAACAAAGTCAATCTGATTTTTCTTTAGATCTATTAATTGTAAAGGTATTACAATTAAAATTTGGAAAAATTTCTCGTGTTATCCATCATTATTATTTATCGTTGTTCTTTCTTTGGCTTTTTCTTAAATTCGAACCGTAAGTAATTTTTCAAGCACCACGGACGTTTGATCAACTGCGGAAATCACGAGCTCAAAATCGTGTTTCGAACACTATGAGATTTACCGCCGTTTTCATTTATAAAACGCGCCCACATCTGAGTTATTCAGCTTTCATTAATATATTATGTATATCTTCAAGGGTAATAAGTCGCGGAAGATACACTCCGAGACTACGTGGAAATTTTTTAATTAATTTTTTTAATAACACGTCAGTATTTATGCTTCCGTTGATTGCTGAAAGTACGAAAAAATCAAGATTGTTCCGACGTGGTTGATTATTCGCGATGTCACTTGTGGTTGTCGCGACGACATTGATTCGCGCTGAAACAAAAATTTTAAAACAAATTATCCACCGTACACGCAATATTTTATAGAAGCTCGGCTGACGTTAAACATTTACTGCAGTGTACCTTTCGTACATAAATCATAAACATAATATTGTCGGTCGTAAATTTTAATAAAGCCCTTATTCACACAGTTATCTTATTATAGTTCTAATAAAACCTAATATGAATTATTATTTTGCTCGTGCACTTTTTCTTTTTTTTTTGTTCAATTTAAAGTTTTTTCGATCCGCAACAAAGAAAAAATGTACCGATCATTTTTCTTTTTTTTCAAGTCGGAGAAAAGTCATTGGTATGATTTTTGAAGTGTGTGACGGAAAATCTTTCCTAGAGCACCGGCTCGACGAGCGTAAGACGTGAACGCGGGAAAAAAGTGGCATTCGAGTGTACGAGATAAAGGAAAAAAAAAAAAACGATGGCGACGTGGCGGCGATTCGACGGGCCCCACTCGAGAACGCGCTCGAAAAAGAAAATCTCATTCGCGCAGGAAAAACGTTGACCGACGGACTAACTGCTCGCGAAACCCTCGGGGAAACGAACCTGAGTTTTCGTCCGTAAAAACGGGACCCGGTCCAAAACAATCGTTGATATCGATTTTATCGCCGGTGAATCTAGATTTTACGCTCATTTAAATCGATTACGATTTTTTGAATTTTTTTTTTTCCCTGACTTCACGCCGATTTTCCGACCTTTGAAGAGGAATCCACTCTACTCTCCGTGTCGTAGTCGACGATCGCTCGTCAAAAGCTCGGCCGTCCGACACACGCGACGCGGACCCGAGAGTGTCGCCGAACGAGTGCACTTGGCCGAGCTCGCCATGCCGTGTTGGACGGCATACGAGTTAAAACGTCGACGTTTGTTTACCGGCCTCGGTGAAACGAGACAAACCGCTTCACCGTAGAAGCGTGATGGTTTGTGTGTTTTTTTTTTTTTTATCACCTCGTCGGTCCGAAATCACGTGGCCACGATGGAAACGACGACTTTTACGATTCAAACGAATTATAATTACCGGCAGTAGTGTTCCCATTGGGTATACTACATACGTAGGCTGTCCGATAAATAAGGTACAAAAATATACTGAATAATGAAAAATCAATTTATTACTTTAAAATTTTTACACAATAAATTAGACATATTTTTTTAATTTTTCTACATAGTCACCATTTAAATTGATGCATTTTTCCCAACGATGGAGTAATTTGAAAATGCCATCTCGGAAATACGCAGCACATCACTTTTTTGAGGAAATTGTTTGTTTGAAATGCACAAGGAATTTTACTGATTGAATTTTTATCAAAAAATGAAACAATAAATGCTGACTGATACATTGAAACGTTAAAAAAATTGAAAGAAAAAATTCGTTTCAAGAGAAGAGGACAATTACGCTCAGGAAATGTGAAACTGCTGCATGACAATGCAACCCCACATTCAGCCGGAAAAACCAATGCTTGGCTGGAAAAATACAAGTGGGAAGTATTGGAACATCCACCATATAGTCCTGATCTGGCACCTTCGGATTTTTTTTTGTTTGGTCCGTTAAAAAAACACTTAGGAAGAACTCATTTTCAAAATGAGGAGGAGGTCATGAACGCAGTTACCGAGTACTTCGATGGAAAATGTGCTGCGTATTTCCGAGATGGCATTTTCAAATTACTCCATCGTTGGGAAAAATGCATCAATTTAAATGGTGACTATGTAGAAAAATAGAAAAATATGTCTAATTTATTGTGTAAAAATTTTAAAGTAATAAATTGATTTTTCATTATTCAGTATATTTTTGTACCTTATTTATCGGACAGCCTACGTATATTATACGCCGTACACTCTCAGGCTTTTAGAAAAAATGCTTGGCTATACTACGTACACTCTCAAACAAATTCTCAAAAAAAAAGGGACAAAATATTTGTTTTTTTTGTTTTTTAATTTTGGTTTATTATGGTTTTTAACTGTCGTAGTATAGTATTATAATAGATACTATATGATATTATAGGAGCTCGTACATGACAAATAAAATAACAGTAGTTATTTATCAATCTGTCAGCGACATTGACGTCATTTCAGTTTTTGTATGAGTGGGGCAAAATTTTTGATAGGTATTATGTAGTAATAAAACTGACCACTTCGCTCGCTAATTAATTTGTGTTAGAATTTGTATCTTGTTCAATGGCCATCTAATACTATTAAGCACAAATAGCCTTAATTTTTCGCAAAAAACTCGTAGGAAGCCAAACGAAACTATTACATATACTACCTATCTCTGAGACGTTATTATAGTACCTGTATATTTTTATTCCAAGAGGTACCAAAACGTTGTCCGGTCTTTCAAAATAAACGTCAAGTTAGCCTGAGGAATACGGTTTATGTACTTAGATATTTAAGAATCTAAGAATCCTCTTATCGGTTAATATCCTTATTTTGGCCTCGTTCATCATATAGTATACTCTAATAAAAAACGATAGGAACATCGCTGATTACCCGTGACCGCCGTAATAAACGGTCTACAGCAGCGATTCTCAACCGGGGGGTCGCGACCCCCTTGGGGGTCACCTACAATTATTTTAGGTTCGCCAATTCGTGTGAGAAAAAATTTTTTCACTAAGAATCTTATAATTAATAGCAATAAATAAAATAAAATACAATTAATACTTAATAAATAAATAAGCATCGTTAAATGAAGAAAAATTAATTGAGTTGTATTCAGACAAAGGGTTGGAACAAATTTTTAATAGTGATAAAAACGTAAGTAAATTTAATGCTTATATTACACTTTTGTAATTGTTATTTATGGTAACGTCGTATTATGGAATTACGGTATTTATGGAAAGGTCGTTAGACATCTTGGTGACATTATAGGGGGTCGCGAACTCAAAAAGGTTGAGAACCACTGGTCTATAGCGTTTTCGTTGTTGTAAAACCGTACTCGTATTTACACGCGTTTTTCGTTGTCTCGAATTATAGGGGTGTCACGGGCCGCTTACGAACTTTTTATACATAATTAATTATTATTAATAATGTTAATTAATATAAATAATAAAAAAAAATAATAATTATTTAGTTATATATTAATTATTATTTTATTTATTTTATTTTTATTATTAATCATTATTTTTACGTATTATACGTCGTCGCCGTATTCGGTTTCTCGGTCGGTATTCAAACACGCAAGACGATCGCGTGGTTTACCGACTGCGTCGTGTTTATCGACGTGGCCGGATGTTGAATACCGTGAAATCTCAATTGCAGGCACAAGATTTATTCCGTATTAATTGCCCTCGTCGGGGGGAAAAAATAGGTAAACAAATCGAAAAGCACGAAGTAATAATACGATTTTCTCAACGGTCGCGAAAACGTATTTTATTTTTCTACGATAATAATAATGTTCTTCGATTACTTTATCGACCGTCGCGTTTATCGTTTTGTATTTCGCTCCGCGAATAATAGAAAAAACTAACCGTGCTCCGAACCAAAATTAAATCCTTGTTTGTAAATATGAACGCAACGCATTACGTTAATTGTAACGAGTGTTATGCAGGTGTTATGTAGAAAACAATAATGATTATTATTATTATTATTATTTCGTAACAAATATTTATTTTTATTTTTTACGACATTATTCTCGCGAGAAAAATACAATAATAGCGTTTGAAACGTATTCAAATAGTAATGCGTTTATAGGCCGTGTACGAACGTCGGCGATAAAAGGCGAACTTTTGGTGTGAAATGCGTAGAACAGTCTCATTGTGCTCGGGTCATATTATTATATAGAATGAAAATAAACTGGATATTTTTATTTTATTATTAACATAATGACTGAAAACCGTGACGTTTTAAATTTGAAAATACGTTGTAATGATTGCGTGTTTCATCATGAGCGTTGAATGACAGTTTGATTTTAATTTTTTCAAAGCTCGTGCACGCAGCTAACTGGCAAATTTTTGCGAACAAATCGTAAAATATTTAAATACACTTACGACGAAAGGACGTACGGCGCACCATGGGGTATTCTTCTCTCTTCGGATAAGACGATGATACTCATCCTGGATGTATTGAATTTTAAAGAAACGATAGATCATTTTGTTATTCAAACGACTCTGAGCAAAGCGTCAATATAAAAATAGAGCGTTTGTACATTTTATGGTTTTTAGACTCATTTTCGGTAGGTTTATTTTTTATCAAGCCTGTTTAATGTTTTCTCGTTGGAAAAAAGAGACGTTTTTTTTTCACCGAAAGTTTCAAAACAAGTCGTCCTATCTGTATTCAAAAGTCCATAACAATTAGATAGTCCAATAATTTTTATATAAATTTTAAAATTGAAAATTGATATCAAATCAGTCGATTCCGTAAAAATCGTTAGATAATTTACTTAAACGCTTATAAAAAAAATCTGGAATCACGATTTTTGAAATTTTTCAAATAATCGTTGGTTAAGTATATAAGACTGATCTTATTAAATTTTCAGAACTTTGAATCAAATAATAAAAATTTGACTAGAAACAAACTTTAAAAAACTAGGTATTTTCAAGGTCCTATTTTTATTTTTTCAACCAAAAATAATCAAATTTTTTAAAATGTTTGTGAAGTATATAACAATATACCATTACTATATAGTAAAAATTTCGAGTGTTTAGGAAAATTGCTTTCCTGAAAAATAAACCAGAGGGGAGAGATGTGATGATTAACACTCAAAGTACTATCTGCGTATACGATTTCCGATCTATACATTTGCCGAACGAAACTATTGGGACAAAATTAAGTTAACCAAAAAGTGTCTCCAGAAAAAAATCGAAGAAAAATAATAAACATCATTGTAAAGCCAACAGATCCTTCGTTTCGGAATCTAAAATGATTTAAACCAGCGTTTCTTAAACTTTTTTTTCCGTGGAACCCTTTTTGATGTCCACTTTTATCGTGGAACCCCTAATTTTTTTTAGCTTTTTAGCTTTTTTCAGGATTATTTGTAAATAAATTATAATCATATACCTACTAATATTGTCTTAAAGGTATTTGATTCAAAAAAGTGTGTTAAAATAAAAATAAAAATAATAATAATTGTTTACATATATAATAATACTTTGATAATAATTGCGATAATAATTAAGACCAAGGACACATTTTAATGAGACGAATGAAATTGCTTTTTATTTTTACAAATATTCTTAAAATTAGGCTCTATTGATGAAAGTTGTATGATCATATGAGGTTCAGCGTCAAGTATGTCGCGTTATTTTGTTTTGTTGGTATATAGGTGGAGAACCCCGTTTCGGTGCCAACACGGTCTTTTGTGACAGTCGAGGATATTCATATTTGAAAATGCACCAAAATTCTTCTAGTGGCATCGATTTAAATTTTTCTTGCAACGATGAATCTAATGTCATTTCAATAAAAGTTTCATATTTATTTGCTGACATGGCTGAAGGTCACGTGTTGACGATAAATGGATTTTTAATTCACAATTCATTTTTATATTTCACCGGTTGGTCATTTGGATAATACTGGAATTTTGAAATTTTGAAATAAATCATTAAGCTTCGCGGAACCCTGAAGTGATCTCCGTGGAACCCCAGGGTTCCGCGAAACACAGTTTAAGAAACTCTGATTTAAACAAATAAAAAAGTTGAATGAAAAACGCCTGTACAATATCCATACGTCATATTGTCAATATCAGCTGCTGTTGTGCCATAACTGTACAACCATAGTAATAACTAATAATGTTCGATCACTAGTAAATTGCAAATGAGTAATGTGTCTACATTGACGAATAATAATAACACCTAGGTACGAATAAGATTAGGAAATAATCTGCTTATGTTCGAACATTGTGAATAGAATGATATTCGTGTCAACTGTTAAATCACAAAAATAAAACGCGTATTATTAAAATGCGTGTTTGTTGTCAGTTTTCTAAAAATAAAATACCTCATTCCTGTCACTTGTAATACATCAGACGACGCGTTAAAGCGTGTAATGTGTTTTTGAATGATTACGTTTCTATTTTTCCGCAATATCAATCAGTACCTACGTAACAGTGTAAATATTTAACAACGTTTTGTATAGATAATACGTACACATATAGTTTATTCAATACGTTATAGCGATCATTATAATATTATTGAAAAATGTCGTTCGAATCGTGATGAAAAAAAAACCGTCGATTATTTCTACGACATAAAATACTCTATTGAAATGTGTTGCTCGGTGACAATAATCAAAATATTATTCTAAAAGATCCGATCGGAAAAATCGATATCACAAAAGTTATAAATATTTATACTACAAACGTACATTCTGTGATTTTGTATTTTTTTTTTTTTTTTGTATTTCTTTTGAACGTGGTTAGGTTGGCCACACTCATATTGTCATGAGCGTAATATTTTTACGTGTACCCGCGTATAAATTGATTACTTACCTACACAAAAAGTGCCATAGAATCACGAGTAAATACAACACATCATTTTATTCATCTTATCCGTCAAGAAGTCATTTATTAAATGGATCGGGTTTAATTTCGAAAATTGGAAATCACGAGAAATCTACGGAATTCGTTTTTATAGCTTCTGCAGTATATTTATTTCTGGTCTGGTAAAAGAAACCTCAGATAAATCCGTAAGAAATGAAAAATCGTATGGCGTTTAAACAATTTTCATATTATGATCGTTCGGTCCGAATCACGTGGGTAAATCGTGAAAAATATACTTTTATTTATTTTCCAAATGTTTTTCGACCGTAAAAACAACGTTGACATTTGAGTATGGAGCCGCGTTGTTTGCTCTACGTAGGAACACTTTAGCTAATCAATCGAACAAAACACGATAGATTAAAAATACCTCGTACTCGTTTCAAAAAAAAAAAAAACCGTAATAATAACACGATTCAGTCTACGGATAAATACACGTACCTATTTTTATTTTTCTTATTTTTTTTTATTTCGTATACAACACCATCATCGTCGGCAGCAGCAGCAGCAGCAGCAGCGGTATCATATTGGTCACGGCTCTTGTGACCTTAGACCGCTGATAGTACGTACGTACGCTAACACGTTACTTCCTGATCGATGACATTCGAAATGTCGGTGCAGGCCGCGTCACGCATAAAACACCGAACTATTTCGTCGACGCGTTCGTATAAACAGTCGGGCAGTCGACGTATTCGTGTGGACCAGCGGTTCCCAAACTTTTTCAGCCTCGGAGCCTTTTTTTCAGAAGAAGTTTCTCGTGGAGCCCCGAGAAATATTTAACGTTCGTTTGCATTTGCCAGTGTTCTATGGAGCATATACAAATTTAGAAAACAATAGTTTTAAAAGAACCGGAGATTTGAATAATTTAAAAAACGTCAAAATATTAATTTTTTGTTCACTAATGAACGGAGCCCTTGGGAAATCGTCGCGGAGCCTCAAAGGCTCCGTGGAGCACAGTTTGGGAACCGCTGGACTGTGGACACGTCGAGCGAAAAAACGGTATTATTGTCCGAGCACGGCGTCGTCGTAGTGATTTCAATCGGATGGCGGCAATCCCGTCGAGACGAACGATAACGAAAACCCACGTGCTTGGGAAAATTTTATCCGTTAAATTCGACGGACGGCGATTCCGGCGTGAAATCGTCGTACGGGGCACACGGCAATTGAAATGTCAGTCCGGGAAGGCCGTGCGGCTGGGGGGTGGGGATCGAAAACGTTGCGACGGTTCGTCCGCGAGCTGTTTTCAAATCGATCGTATTATTCAAATATCGTCTGTTCGACGACGACGGCAAAAAACGAGCGGGTGGTTGGTGATAACACGATTACGCGATATCAACCGGTTCCGACGGACTGACGTGATGTTCCGCGAAACGGCCGGTGAACACGGCGGCGTGTTGACGTCATTATTTACACAACGGTGACGCATGAAATTACCACGTCGGTGACGGACGAAGAGCAGTAATAAAATGGAAAACGAACGAGGAAAAAAAAACTGAAATAAAAAACACTTTATCAGTTAGTACCTCCGATTGCGTAACGTCAACGAGATTAGATTTCTCTCCGCAGCCAGCTTACGTTACCGTGTTGGCGGCGGCGCGGCGGTGACAACCAAACAAACATCAGTCACGATAACTATAACTAATTTCTTTGTCACACCTCTCCCTCTTTCAAAACACACACACACACACACACACACACACACACACACACACACACACACACACACACACACACACACACACACACACACAAACACACACAAACACACACACACACACACACACACACACACACACACACACACACACACACACACACACACACACGTGTACACAAAGAAATCCCGCGTTGGGTGGGCATGCGTTATACGATTGGCAATTGTGTTTTTGTTTGCAGAACCCCAGTATGCCGATGGCCAGAGCCGGCTGGGTGCTGCGCACGCTGTTGCTCAGCGATCAGAACACCGTGCTCAGGGACCGGAAGACGGGCGGCGGTCGGTCCGTGGTCCGGAGATGCGCATCCGGCAGCGAGCTGATCGACTGGCTGATGAACCTGGTCTCGACGGACCACGATTCGTTCAGCAGACACGACGTGGTCGGCATGTGGCAGGCTCTGCTCGAGGAAGGAGTCATATCGCACGGTGAGTCCGGCCCGCGTGCGTTTTGTGTCATATTATCAACGTCCCGTCGTTTTGTTTTCTGTTTTTGTTTTTATTTATTTATTCTTAACGTTTTAATTTATTTATTTATTTTATTCGTTTATTATAATTATTATAATTTTTTTTTTTTTTTTGTGATCGATAAATCCGTTTTTGTCGATTCAAAACGATCGATCGAAATCGGCCATTTTCGCGTGTCGTCGGTATTATACCGTCGAAAATACACGTGCACCACGACACTAAAACGTAATAATAATATTAAAAGTCGTCGTCGTCATCGTCGTATTCACGTCCGCGGTGTTTTTTTTTTTTTTTTTTTGTCCGTGACAGCTACCGGCGAACACCCGTTCAAGGACAAGTGTCTGTTCTACAACTTTTGGCAAGACAGAGAGGGCGCGCTGAACACGCCGACCATACAGGACGTGGCCGAGGCCGAGGAGCATCTGGACGAGGCGTTGCAAGAACTGGTGCAACGGGGCCCGGACGCCCATTTACGTATGATCCTCCGGTCACCGTTAGTAACCGACCACCTTTTTGAACCGATTCGCTCGGAAAATGAAAAATCGTTTTGAAACGCAAAAACGCGTCGTTTTCCAGGACGTCGGAGAGGACGCCCGAGGACTTGGAGCTGATATTCGAAGAGCTGAACGCACAAAGAGCTCTGGCCCATCTGCCGAGCTCGGTGAAACGAGAGCTGGCGTCCGTCGTCGTGTTCGAAGCCCACCCGAGAGCCGGCCATACGCGTGAGTGTGCCACTATAAGTTTCGTCGCGAAAACGGGCCTGTTGCGCGTAAACCGTCGCGGTTTCGTCCACCTTTGAAGCCGGGTCTACTCACTTTCTGTTGTTACTGTCTACACCGTCTCTCCGCCCGAGTCTGCTTAAATGACCGACCGAAAGGGATGTTGTAGCCTCTACCGATTCCGTAACGGCCCCGTGCGCACGTCATAAACCGCATTCCATCTGAGGCATACGTATATGAATAAAATATTTACGCGATACGATTTAAGGGGTCAGTGGATAAAGGTTAGGATCGCTAGGGCTCGGAAGCTGTTGCATTTGCGTGGTTTTTTTTGGACGGTGGGATTTTTCGCTGAGTGATCTGGACAGGGACGCCCATAGATATGTCACTCAGGGGGACAAAAAAAAAATTATGACTCGTGACAAACAACTATTAATTTTACGAGTAGGCACATAATAATATTATAGTTATTCGTATAATTAATGGTACAATGATTGTCGGAAAGTCACTAAGTGTTCTAGTCGTGTGAGACCGACTTCATGTAAAAAAAAACCTCCAATTTTGTAACTGACATGAAAAATCTCACGGGGTGCATGCCCCCCCTCTTTCGGGCGTTGCCGGATCTAGAAAGTCATTTCCTGATACAACTAAAAATATATCAAAATTTCATAGTGCATATTATTGCATATTTAGTGATTTTTATATTCATAGAGCATTTTTCTTGACTTTACAATTTTTTAGAGCATATTTTATAATTCATGATAATTTAGTTTTAAAATTTGTAAAAAAAAAAAAAAAAAAAAAAAAAAAAAAAAAAAAAATGCACGTGTTTACACGTGTGTTTCGGGAAAACACAATATTGACCCGGGCGAGTCATCGGCATGCGATCGGGAGAGTCCTGCCTCCGCCGCGTAAACAACTTACGTATACGCACGTGGTACTCGTCATTGGAGTGCTCAGGGGGGAGACGGGTACAGGAGATGCGCTTGTCGCGAGCACGAAATATACTTCCGGTCGACGGTGACGATAAATACAATAATTATTACAATAACGACGATAATAATGACTATTGTGATTGTGATCACTGTCGATATTGTTGGGCCCGGAGAACGGAGGGCGCGCGATCGTGATTTTTCTCGTCTCCTTCGATTGTGTTCGCGACGACCGACTGTGCAGTAAACCGTAAACGCGACGGCGCGGCCGGTCTCCGGCGTACGTGAACGTGTCGGTCGAAAAACCGCCACGGCGCGATACCGACACGTAACCGCGGTCGTCGTTTACGGTAACACCTCGGGTTTTGTCGTCATCCGTTTTGTTTGCGCGCTTACAGTGTTCCGGCAAGGAGACGAGGGCAAAGCGTGGTACGTGATCATGCAGGGCGCGGTCACCGTGGAGACGTATTCCAAAGGCGTCGTCGAGTCGCTGTACGAGGGCGAGGACTTTGGCGGACTGGCGTTGATCCACAACGTCCCCAGGTACGCGCGCGTGTCTCCCGACCAGAGCCCGGGGGTCCATCGGAATCCAAAACGCTTAGTGGGCCCTTCTCAACTTTAAAGTTTCTTTAACCTTCCATCGCACCGACAGTTTGTATTCGATAAACGAAATTTTTGTTTTTTTTTTCATTATCAAAATAGATAATCATATACCGCGGGGATCGACAATTGATTTCCATGACGGTCCAGATAATTTGAAAACAAATTTTCGAGGGCCAGAAAAAAACTTAAACATTAGTATTAGATAATAATAAATGTGTTTATTTTAACATCGCAGTTTAAGACAAATAATTCGCTGTCGTAATCTTCTATTACAGCATGGCAAATGGCAATAGAGAAAATATCTTAGTTCTATAAAATCTTAGTTTCATAAAAATTTGCGGAAAACCAACGTAAAAAAAAAAAAATAATAATAAAAACGAAAAATATTTTTGGCGGTCCAGTTATTTCCCCTTCGCTGGCCAAACGTGGCCCACGGGCCGCCTATTGCCAACCCATGGTATACCGTATGAAAACAAATGACCAATAAAACAAACACAATGACCTATAAAAAAAAATAGTAGTATTTGTATCGTTCTGCGTGCAGTGTATTTGAGGCGATGCTAAAATCAAGCAAACAGTGATTACATCCAAATGTGATTCACCACTAAAAACAACTTGCAGGCTACCTGACTCTGAAAGTGTTTAAACATACGCGTTGTAATCATTTAAACCACGTCCAATTAATTTTCATGATAGTTATATAAAATAATATAACGTTTATATATTTTTCGTATTATTTACATTTACATTGACTCGGACCTGTAAACAACTCGGTAATTTTAGTCGACAGTGCGGTTAATTATTTTTGTATATCTTTTTTTTTTTCTTTTCTCATCACCACTTGGATATTTGTTCGTATCACTCGTTATCAGAGCTTTGTGGTGGCTTTTTTATAATATTTAATTAATATTACAATTTAATTAATGCAGGACGCAAAATTATAAATATGTAAATAAAAAATTACAAGCCAAGTGTATTTGAAACTATACGAAGAAACAAATTCTATTTTTAAACATCAAACCACAAGTATAGTATGCGAATAGATCATAGCACCCAATTTCAATTATTACCATAAATAATATGCCTAGACAATAATTTTCATTTTAAATTTTCGATATTATCGCGTTGTTATGATAACAATTTATAATGGATTTATAACTTGATAATTATTGTTCACGATTTAAAATCAACAGATATATTATAATAATTATTTTTTTTTTTAAATTCCTATTCCTAAAAAATGTTTTTGAAAAAAAATAGACCCCTAAATCTATGGACCCCGGGATAGTGCCCTCTTTGGCCTGCCCTAAATACGGGCTTTTGCCCCCGACACGGCGTTTCGATGTGGTGTTTGTAACGGACCATGACTAATGATTTCATTCATGCGATCGCGTCGATCGTTGTTTCCCGAAAACTTCTAGGTCGGCGACGATCACCGTCAAAGAGGACAACACCCATTTTCTGCGGGTAGACAAAGAAAATTACAACAAGATCGTCAGGGACATCGAGGCCAACACCGTCCGATTGAAGGAACAAGGCAGCGACGTGCTGGTGTTGGAAAAGTCGCCTAGACTGCAAAAGTACGGTATTTCGACTGTTGTTAAAAAAAAAAAAAAATTGTTTAAAAATACGTGTTTATATAATATGTGTTTTTTAAAAATTACACCGACGTTTGCCGATTTCTGCGACTCGTGACTGCATTCTTAAACCGTTCGTCCGATCGACACGAGAGATTCTCTATACTAGGGATGGGTTGTTCGGGAACGATTCGTTCTAAATGAAAGAATCATTTCAGTGAACGAATTGATTCAGATTCGTAAAGAAATAACGATTCGTTCATCGAATAATTTCGTTCGACAGACTTGACTCGTTCTGTCGTTCCTAACTTCATATGAATCAAATAAATTGATTGAATCTCAGTTGAGTAGAATCAAACTGTCTGCACCTGCAGAGCTGTGATTCGACGAGTTGGACAAAACCAACGAGTTTATTCGTTCAGTAGTTCCCCGTGACAGTAAAGTTATGTCCACTATATTATACACAATGACAAGATAGCAAAGATACTAGCCGTGTAATAGGGTCATACTTTATTCCGTGGTTAATCTATGATAACAAATGATCTAATTTTCCGGTGTCTTTTATTTTATCGTTATCATTTTTGTTTTTTTCAAATCAATTGCAAATTTATCATTTAAAATATTTACGCATCATCATAGTTCTATACTAAATTTACCAATGTACTATTATATTTTATACCTATGCATAGGTATATTCATGGGCGTCCCTGACCCAATTTTCAGGGGGGGGCGACTTTAAGATTTGTAATGTTGAGGAATAAAAAATAAACAAAAATAATTTAACTATAATATTTAGGATTAAAAATAAATAAAAATTATTTTAAATGAAGCATAAACTAATTAAAATCATTATTCTATAAAACAAATTCTTTGAATCGTTTGTGTTCTGCAAATCTATCTATTATTTTGTACGCATCTTGTGTACTACGTGAACTGTGAAGAAGTATTCGTGTACTACAATAATATTATTATTACTTATATTATAATTGAACGTTCAGTACCTATCAGATAACGTGTACCTAAAAGTATCTATCGTTATAAAATCGATACGATACGAGCTGGATAAATTCCGAGCGCTTCTATCAATATATTACACACCTTTATCATAATCTATGACTTAAAATAATTTCGTATTTTTTTTTCTAATGATAATTATAATATAATACAGATAATGTAAAAAAAAGTAAAAAAAAAAAAAAATTTAAAAAGCCCAGGGGGGGATCGCCCCATCGCCCCCCCCAGAAATACGCTCTTGGGTATATTTTTATACGTAGTGTTATAAATATGATTCACATTGGCTTATTATAAATATATACATTGATTTCAAATGTATAAAAATCATTCATTCATATAAGTCGTCACCTCTCCCTTTATTTAAAACGAATATTTGTATCTCTAAATATATTATGTTAGGTGTATGACTTCGTGTTGATTTATAACAAACAAACATTATTTCATTTTTTCTTAACTCTGTTGGATTTTTTTAAACGGAACGATCCTAAACATAGCGAGTTCTAAAAAGTCAAATTTCCGATTGAATCATAAATCGTGTGAATCAAATGATCGGATTCGTTTAAAAGATCGATTTTTCCCATCCCTAATTCTCATCGATTTATGGTACGATCTAACGCGCCCGACTGCCCCGGGTCGTTTCCTGGACCGCCGCAGGAAGCGCGGCGTTCGGGTCACGAGATAATTTTCCGATTTGTATCGAATCCGTTTTGTCGAGGGAAATCGTGGAAATAGAAATCGACGAAAACGAATCCGTGTCCGCTCGGGCGCGAAGCCGGGTATAATTTATCGAGTACGCCCGCGCGACGTATCTCGTCGAATTCCGTCGTGAAAACCACGCTATTTCTCTCTCGCGGTGACGGTCTAGCACTCTTACGATGTCGCGCGGCTTGTCCGAACGTCCGCACTCGACGGTCGCCGCGTCACGAATGGCGAGTTCTCCGCGGCGAAACGCGCGCTCGACGTCCGCTGACGAAACCGCCGCCGTCTGTTCCAGGTACATGATCATCGCCGGGACTCCGCAAAAAATCCTGGAACATCTGCTGGAACACAGACTGAGCAGCACGAACGTGGCCGGCTCCAGGAACGACCCGTGTTTGGACGACTTCTTGTTGACGCACATAGTGTTCATGCCCACCCGGACGCTGGTGTCGGAACTGAACAAATAATATCCTTTGAAAATCATATTATTATACTTACTGACTATTCGCGTTTCGTTATAAATACAAGTGTGATAAAGGTATACAATGAGATTAGAAAATGATTTAGGTACAATCATGGTATACTTGAAATAATTCTCGGTAATATCATTGACTTTGACAAAAAAATTAAGACTTACAGTAATTGGTGGGTCGGGGTGCAAAAGATATTTTATAATTTTTGATTTAGATATTTTTTGCATCTGGTAACAAAAATTAACATATTGTGATCGTTTTTGTATAATTGAATTATTTATTTTGCTATTCAGATAAAATTATTCATCTTAAACTATGTAAATATGTAGTCTATGAGTGTATGGTAACATTTTACAATAATACAAATCAATGTTTTATCTTTACCTAGTTTTAAGCATCTCTGTACATATCTGTATAGAAAAAAATGCTAGGTCAATGAATGACAATGAATAGATATTATGTAGCTTGAAAATTTTTCAAAACTTTTTTCTAACTGATTAAAGTCGATTTTATTTCCCATCTTAACTTTAAACTAATTGAGTCAAATTTTTTCTTTGTTGACTTTTAACTGTGGGCAATTTAATGGAATTAACTTAACTTGTCACGGTTAATTATTTTCATTAACTTGCCCACATTTGGTAGTATATGTATATATATATATATATATATAAACGAAAAATCGAATTAAATTGCTTAATAGTTCATTATCTTACTAGTGATATTATCTGATGACTGATAAACGATACATATTATTACATTTTTTGTAAACTTTAAAAAATCATAAAAAATTAACGGGTCAACCTTTATAAGAATTTCAAACACCAACATTTTTCTAAAACTCATGTTTACAAAATGGCTATTTTGATTTTTTTTTCAAACTCTAAATTAAAATTTTAAATTTTGAAATTTGAGTTTTAAAAATAAAATAAAAATTTTAATGTTATTTTATTGTAGCACTAGGCTATAGTATTCATTTAAAAAAAAAAGAAGTTAAAAATATTGAATAGAACAAAAGTTATTCAACATGTCAAATCTTCGTGAAACACCCTGTATATATATATATATATATATATATATATATATATATATATATATATATATATATATATACATATATATATATATATATATATATTATATATATCCGTTTAGCGAACTCAAATACGATTTATCGTTTTGTGCAAGGTGAAAAAAAAACAAGTAGGCGGTGTGGTATTTAATACGGAAAAAAAAACGAAACGAAAACAAACCCGTTACCGTGTTATCCCGGTTATGATATTGACATAAATCATATTCACGCGGCTTGGCGTCGCGTGTGTAGGCAGTGTATTACATTTGTGTGTGTGTACGAAAATGTGATAATTCGACGTTTCCTTAACGCGCTCGGTGTTCACTTATCATATGGAAAACCCGGCGCAAGACAAGGAGTACACGATCAACTGCAAGAGAAAAGTCGTGCAGTTCGTGTACAGGTGGGTGGTGACCATACGGCATCCGGTCTTCGACGACGTCATCTCCATGTCGTTTCTCGAGGTATTTTCGCGACGCGTTATTTTTATTGTTGTTATTAATATTATTATAATTAATGTTATTATTACCATAATTATTATTTTTAACACACGGATTTTCGCGTGATTACATTTTTAAAATTATGCGTACCAACGTATACTCGTATTCGAGACATTTTTTCATTTTTTTTTTTTTAAACATTTAGCAAATCGAATGATCTGTTGTTTTTCCATTCATTCCAGTTTTACAACAATGTTTGTTTTTTTATTATTTTTTTTTTTCTGAAAACACTTTTTAGGGCAGTAAACTTTGCCCGGCCACTCTATAGATCAAATTAAAATTTCATTTAGACGTTATTTACAGAGTTCGTTTTTCTTTCTTCTTAATAGTTTTTCAAAGCTTAAGGGAAAACTGCGGAAAACCGTGCAATTTCTCGTAAACGAGACTTTCACTAAATCAAGTTCGGTTTTTTAGCCAAAACGCCAAAAGTAACATTATACTAGAAGCTTGAAACGTTCACTGTGAATATCACACTTTCAAATACTGGGAAAAAGTTGATAATTTTTGGGTAAAAATAGAACTTTGAAAATAACTATTTTTTTTTCAAGTAGGTCTCAAAACTGTTTTTCTGAGGTTTCTTTATAATTCAATACGCCCTAACCGTCCGTCTTCTTTGTCGACGTTGTTGAATAACAATTTAAAATGCAATTTTTTTTCTTGAAATTTTAATTATTTATTTTCAATCGTCGAAGAAATGTTCGTGCTTTTTAAAAGCTTTGAACGATACTATGACGTGTAATTTTATATTCCCGAGTACTTTGTAGTATTGCATTTGTGAAAATGATAACAATGAGATAGTAGAAAAATAAAAAAGAAGATCTATGTAATTTTTTAGAAAAAAAAAACAAATGAAAACACAAAAAAATTTTACAAACAATCATCATTACGACGAGTAAGATTTATAAAAACGAACATTTACATACGGGAATTTGTGTAAATGGGCGAACAATTAGTATTTAAAATCAGCATACATTTGACGTACGTTCGCTAAAAGTACATATTCGATTAAAAACTCCACGCTTTCGAGTATATCTGAACACCGTACTACTATCTATAACCACCAGGGTGGGCACGAAAAAGCCCAACCCGAAAAAACCCGGGCTGCTTTTCTAGGTTAAACCCAC
Source organism: Therioaphis trifolii (assembly GCA_027580255.1). NCBI lineage: Eukaryota > Metazoa > Arthropoda > Insecta > Hemiptera > Aphididae > Therioaphis > Therioaphis trifolii. Next base: position 21,167,462 of record CM050408.1, read on the forward strand.
TCAATATTTAAAAACCTCATTGAAAAACTCGGGCCGCTTTTCTGGGTTATAACCACTCAATATTTAAAAAAATCCATTGATAAAATCCAGCTTTATCATGGGTAAATTCCACTTTTAATTTTTTTTTTTTTTGTATAAAGTGAGTTTTAAAAATGTGCCTTATTTTTTATCAAAGTGTACCTATAGCGGATAGCCCGTAGGAGAAAAAAGGAAATATATATATTTTGTTAGTTGACTACAAGTAGGTAAAATAGTTTCATGTGTAATGCTGATGCATTGATCATGTCGAAGGAATTAAATGGCTCTTATTATAATATTAATATCATCGTCTCTTAACAGATTCAACGTACTTTTATACTTTAAGCAACTAAGTAAATGACTAGAGAAGCGTTCTATCTCCCTGCCAACTTCACTTCTACAATGCTTACATTTGTCTTTACTAAACTGAATATCATCGATTAATATGGATTCGGATTCCCCACATTGCCAGCCAGATTTCCGACCATTACCGGTAACAGGTGGCATGGTAAAAATTAAATAAACAGATTTGTACATAGACAAATTTAAAACTTCAGAATGACAATAACACTAATTCAAAATCATGAACGTATTCATGATTAAAATGATTTAATAGTTCGTTATTCCATTAATGATAAGGCGAAAAATAGCGCAAACAAAATACGAAAAAAAATATCGAATGGCTTTTTCTCCATAAAAACCCGATAAAACCACCCAGTTACACAACATCAATTAAACCCAACGGGTTTTTGAGTTCTTTTGGGTTTTATTGGATAAAACCCGACCGGGTTGGGTTTTTTCAATAAAGCCCGGGTTTTCGCCAACCCTGATAATTACACGCGTGTTATTTCATTGTCGCGCGTGTATGGTCGCGTGTATCCTGATGGGTGTGTTGGGAGGGGGAGGTAAGTACTGCCCTTGAGATGTGTATTTGCACGGGTAGTAAATGCAAACCATAGGGTAGTAAATACGACTAAATTTCGCATCGGATAAGTTTTGATGGTCTCCTGGCGTGCTTCGGATCATTTTTGGATCCACCGCGGCCGCCGAGTGCGAGTGCGGTTAATATAATATGATCGGAACTTTCATTCTTTTTTTGTTTTTCCGTTCCCCCCGCAGGAGCTGGCCAGCGACGTGGAGGCCGACTGTCAGCTGTTCGGCGGCAAGAGTCAAGCCCTCCAAGAGGAAGCCAGCCTGATGCACCACATAATGTCGCGGCTGAGGAGGTATCAGGACGAACGGCTGGAGACGTCCGGTCTGAAGTGGAAGCTGCCGCCCGGCGGCCAGCCGATTTGTCTGTTCTCCGCGTCGAGCAACCCGTCGAAAAACAACAGCAGACCGATCATCCGGCCGAACGACGACAGTGAGTGCGCGGCGATCGTCCGCCCGAATTTGGGGGGAGGTTGTGCTAAGAGCGGGGCAACGTGAGCGTGGGACACCGATCGTCTGAAACCTCAGTGGATTCCGTTCAAAGCGGGCACGTTGGAATCGGACCCCCGATTACCGCCGACGAAACTCGATGTCCCGTGAACACCGAAAACGCCACGACAAAATAATACCAGTATCGTAGAAAAACGTTTTGAAAACAGAGTAGCTACCTGTTTAAATAATTATAATATATTAACGTAGGCGTTTTCAAATATATCAATATAAAATAATAATTATTATTATTTATGTTGGATATTGAACAATGAAAAATTATGATCTATGGGATTATTTTCTTTTACTTGATCTAAATCTCAAATTTCGGTAACACGAAAACTGTCCAAATTAACAGAACTCGGTCTGTCCATGATCCATAGTTAACGAAATCCGCTGTAATCGAGTGATCGTGATCGATCGTTTTTATTTTTTATTTTTTCCCCAGCCGTCAATTTAATAATAGATACATAAAACAAACGAATAATCCGCATTTGCCGATGAATCGAAACGTACCTGATAGATTTGATCGAAAAAGCGATAAATATTTGTATTTTTTATTTTTTCGTAGAGTAAACAAATTCGGTTTCATAACTCACCGATCAAATACTAGCCACGGTATTCGTGTTTTTGCTTCCAGGATTTAAATAACCTTTTTTCTGTATTATAAACCATTAAATTATTATGATCAGACGTGCAAGTTTAAAACAGGATGTTGACGATATCGTGCAAACTTTATGAACTATAATTACGGACTACCCACTTGTATAAATTACTATAAACGCAGACGTTGATGATTGGAAAGTTTAGTTTTCAGCTTCTCGTTGAATCGATTTAATTATCAGTCTATAGATAGATTATCGTAATTCCGGCGAATACATCAAAGGAAGTAGACGGTAAGAGACGCACGAGCCTCGAAGTAGAACGAAAAATACGAAATGTCAAAGAGCTAAGAAACAATAATAATCGCGTTCTCATTCGTCGTGAAAATACAAACACACACACATTGCGCTCAATCGCCTCGAAGATTTTCGAATACGTGTTCTTTCATAATCTTATTGCGTACTAGTCAAACATTTTTTATCCTACGGTGAAACGGAAAGCTACGGTACCACTAACGATATCACTGACCATCTCTCGTATGCAGAGCCGTGTTAAGGGGGTGGGGGCAATTGCCCCCGGGCGCCTTAGTTTAGTAAAGTAAGGGGGTGCCTTTATTTGCGCTCAATATGCTAGCTGTGGCCCCAAAAGAAATTTTTTCCCGGGCCGCTGAATTACTTGACACGGTCCTGCTCGTATGTATTTTTACCGACGAGTTAATAATTTCGTAAAGTCGACAGTTTAATATCGAGAATCGATTTTTCTTTTCGCGACATTGATAAACGATTCGAAATATGTATATCGAAATCATGCGTGATTTCGATTTGTTAGGTTAGAATAAAAGTTTAGGGCTGGCTGGCTGCGAATAAAAGTTAAATTGATTATAATTTAAGGTAAAAGGTAATTTTTAACATTTGTGTGTAATGCTGTAATGTTTTTATACTATTATGATTCAAAGTTTTAACACAAAATGCATTTTTTCGAGAATTCTGGCCCTCCTCTAGAATTTCTTAAACTTTGTGGCCCCCTATTAAAAAAGTTTGCCCATCACTGATCTAGTGCAATAGCGATCGTTGCCAAATCGCTGGTGGCAAATTGTTTAAACACATATCAAACTTTAAATACAAAAAAAAAAAGGGGAAAGAGGGAAACTTGTGTGTAGTCACTTTACGACGTTGAAGCGAAAATGTGGGTATGGGAACAATAATAACGGTCGGTATAGTATGTTTGAACGTTACGGTACGGCATCTGTCGGTGCGTGTCCGACTAGTGTGAATCATGCTTTAATCATGACAGATTAGTGAAACGTTCCAAACTCGGTTTCGGATAATTCCGTCGTCGGCGACTCGGCGGAAATGTTCGCCGAGGGTACGGAATCCCATTAACGACAGGGCCTTAATTACAATACCGATCGCCGTTGGCCGACCGACGAGCACGACGACGCGGTGATCACGTGCTCGCGGTCCACGCCGGATATCGTTGGACAGCTTTGCTTTTTCCAGATTTTTCCAAAATACACCGTTACGACCGATCGTTTGCGAAACAGTGCCTAATACTGTGTCACGTCACAGATCAAACAATATAATATTAGTTTTTCGGCGCGCCGTCGGTTTTTTATATATTTTGTCGGACGAGCAGTGAGACCTGCTTTTCCGGAGACAGCCGCCACTATTGGAACGGAAACGTTAGTTATATCGATCGAAGTGCAGGACGTTTCCCCTGAAATCCTGTAGACAGCGACGACGATATTTCGTCTACACTGAAATTCAACAACACTTTTGGGGTCCACAACTTAAAAAATAAACAAAAGAGAAATACGTTTTTTCATAGGCCACAATATTATTTGAACGTAACGTATTTTATTTTTGATAAAATGTTTAGTCATCAAATTTAATTCATTTACGTTCACAGCCGACTTGTAGGTACATTAATCCAATGAGATATCTATACAAATAAAGTCACAAAAATAATATCGCGTCAAAATTACATAAAAAATCAAGTATAAACTGAAATAGCGAATGGAATTTTTAGATTCGAATCGCGCCTACCGATTTATTGATTCTAAATTCCATTTTCACTGTTCAAATCGAATTCCCTAAAAAAATTTAAGTGAATTTCGGTCGAATCATCGTGGAGCATATTTGTAAAATTTTTAATGTTTTATTAATGAAAGAGTCTCTTCATAAAATATATGTAGGTGTACGTCCTTCCCATCACGGTAAACGTTTTTTCGGCAAAACCTTTCTGTTAGCTAAATTTCGTATCACAAAGACCCGAATAAAACCGCTCTGAGTTTGATCATCATAAACGACCACGGGCTTTTGAAATTTTCGTCACTTGGCGTATCGGTGATTTCATTCAGGAACCATAGCGAAAACTGGTATGAAAATATCATTTATCGAATCGACAAGATTACACAACGCTATAAAAACCGATTCAGTTATGCCGAGAGAAGGTTTAACACCATTCTGTTTCGTATAATAGGTCAAGCGAAACTTTTCGTAAGAAATATCAGCAATCGTGGACAAATATCGAACTCGTTTAGAGTGATTTATACACGACGACGGTCTGTTTTTATGCGAGTCGTATATTTTATTCGTTTTCGAGAATCGCGGAAAACTTTTGGGTGGACCGTGGTGGGACCCGATGTCATATTATTTGAGATGTGCCGCACAAATATAAAACCTGAAAAAAATCACCGTCGCCGAATCGGTTTTAGTTAATCCGTCGAGGCTCTACCTCACACCCTCATTATAAATCAGTCTTTACGAGTTTCACAAATGAATACTTTGTGTTCGCTACGTTTACGTATTATCAAACAAATCACATAAATTAAAACAATTTACGAAAACAATTCGAATTACGTTTTAAGTGTGCGACTATGTTATATACTGATGTCGTGCAGTTATAAGTTTGACTAATAATACATTAATAACCATCAGATCAATCTAAATTCGCAAAAATGAAAAAAGCACACAACCGAAAACATTCACCCAGTAGCATAGCAAGGGTATGACGAACTGTGCCTACGCCAGGGGCGCGGATTCCGAAGGGGCGCAAAATCATGCTTTAAAAGTAGTGTTTTTTTCTACCTTCAAAACGACATTTTAGTAATCTGTGTTTTGCTATTTTATTGTTGTTAATTTGTTATCATTGCGTGCATCACGTTATACTTAAAGATATAGAATTTTTAATTCTACAAAATAATTTAATAGTATTATTATTATAATTATAATTTATAAAACTTTCGACAATCGACCTTATCGTTATCGCCTAACAGACGATATAACGTTACGACTGTTATGCGATTTCATCCATAGAACACAATAATTTGCCAGGAAAATTCATAAGACGACATTATAGATGAATTTGCGAGCCATTAAAGCAAGAAAATAAAATGTTTAAAGTTTAAAATGTATACATTGTAATAATGATTAAGAACAGATTAGCATATAAAGAAGTTAAAATTGTATTGTGTTATGAAAAAATAAAAAAAAAATAAAATTTTAATTATGAAAAAAAAGCTTTTTTCTCAGTTTGCCAGGGGCGCTGGAGAGACTTTCTACGCCACTGCATTTACCACGTTTTGTGTATTGTAAAGTAAAATTAGTCGATCGATACGATCCTAAAGTTTTCAAAATTTAAATTTACACCCGAGACCTATAAGTCCTCGTCAACCATGCCGCCCAACCGAATCACGTGTCGCGACCGCAACGCGTATTTGTACAGGGGTCGGCGTCGCCTCGGCTCGTGTCGTTCGCGCCGAATCAAAATCATTTCCTAAACGCGCGTTACGTCCTCTGTCTCTCTGTCTCTGTCTCTCCGTCTCTCAATCTCTCTGTCTCTCGTTTCAGTCATATTCCGCGTGTACTGCGCCGATCACACGTTCTGCACGCTACGGCTGCCCGTCAACGCGACCGCGGAGACCATCAAGGTGGGCGCGTACGAAAAGTGCAGCCTCCGGCATCCCGTGTCGGACCTGCGGATCGTGGAGGTCAAGTCCAACGGGGACCGGGTGCCGTTCAGGGACAGCGAGCACTCGATACCCACCACCGTGCAGCTCAACAGTTGCATATTCCTGACACCCAAGGACCACATGGACGCCCTGGTAACGATCGACGCGCGTTCGAGACGACTCGACGATATAATAATAATAATTGTCGATTATCGTCGTGTTGTCGTCGTCAACTGCCGTCTCATTAAAAATCCGTCCGCTCGCTTTCCATCGCCATACCGTTTTTCTGCCGTGAATTATACTAGTGGAGGTCGTACGAAAAAACAAACCTACCACATAATGACTAGGGTGACCGTATTAAAAAAAAAAAAAAAAAAAAAACGGTACAGTGGTTACCCCCCCCCCCCCACACACACACACACAATAAAACCAGTTTTAGATTTTCGTGATTTGATTAATATTTCCTAATGGTTGCAAGTTCAGTATTTTTAACGCTTCTAAAACTTGGTCCGTTGCAAAAGCGGCAATGACTTTTGATATAAACAATTCACATTTCGTTGGAGCGCAAGTCAATTTGTATCATGCATTTTCTTTATATGTGAGGACGTTTTCTACATTTTTATAAGTAAACAAAACTGTTGTAAAATTCACATTTAAATAATAATTCACATTTGTCCATTAGAGCGATCGTCAGTTGAATGAATATTCAATACCTCACTTGTAGTCGTGTCATTTATGGATTTTCTAATTATATTTGCTTCTTTAAAGGATACCCTTGGACAATTATAATTATTTTTTTTCGTTTTAGAAAAAAATCTATGTTTGTTTTTTCATATTTTATTTTTTTTTTTTTTTACATTTGGCGTGATAAGTAATAACAGGTTATGGATCCAAAAAATGTTTTCTTGTGAATGTCCTCTCGTCTTTAGAGTTGGTCAGCTGAAAGCATAGAACTTTGGGTACAAAAACATTAGTTATTACTCAAATTTTTTCGTCGATTTAACAATACCATACCATGTTATGTAAAAATAATCAAAGTAAATGACTACAGATCCGTAATATAGTGAAATTCGAGTTTATAGTTCGGAAAAAAAAAAAACAAAAAAACAAAAAAAAAAACGCCTAACCCACTCGATCTCTCGCCCTTTTGTTTCGAAATAATTCAAATTGATACGCGAACCGTACTGACCATTTGTCTAGACTTGTGTGCCGGAACAAGAGAAATCGGACGGAGCTGAGATATCCGGAGACTTCGACTCGCTGAGCACCAAAGAACTGGCGTATCACATGACGCTCTTCGACTGGGAACTGTTTTGGAACGTGCACGAGGTAAGCCCCGCCGCTCGGTCGACACTCGCCGCACTCTAGACGGGACTACAACTAATGTGTTTGTGTGTGTTTTCCGTTGTCTCTAGTACGAATTGATTTACCTGACGTTCGGCCGGCACCGGTTCCAGCAGATCACGTCCAATTTGGACATATTCCTCAGGCGGTTCAACGAGATCCAGTATTGGGTCATCACCGAGATATGTTTGTCGCAGAACATATCGAAACGGACGAATATACTGAAGAAAATGATCAAACTGGCCACGTAGTGAGTATGCGTCACGTGTCTCGGGTCGTCGTCGTTGGCTCGCCCGAAAACCTGACGACGGAAATCAGCCCCCTCGGGGGCGGGGGAGGTATCGATTTCAAAAAACATCCGAAAACGTCGTGCCGAACTCGGTAAAATCCAAAAAGAAAACACGCACAGATACCGTCACGTCGTGGTTTTTATTCCTTTTAAAAAAAAAAAATTTCTGGTCGTTAAACAGTACACGGGTGCGATCTACCGGTTAAATCTTGAAACGTATTCGAACGAAAACACGGTATTACGAGATCGGTGTTGATAAATACAGTGAAACCTCTCTTAACGGACACCGCTGAATAACGGACGCGGACAGGTTAAAGTAGTCCGAAGTTTTAAATATACTTATTATCTAAATAATGGACAGCTATCCAGGAAATACGAACTTATTGTGTATAGTGTATGCAATATAATATGTGCTATGTATTTCTGTTTTACCGATAAAGACATTTATCTAAATCGTAATTTAATGACTACGACAAGCAGTGGCGTATTTTCAAATTTTTTCTGGGGGGGGGGGGGGTCCAAAAGATATTTTTTATATTCTGAGTAACCCTCTTCACCATTATCGCTGAATTACAAATATTATAACATTATATAAATATGTAGGTATATATAAATATAAATAAATAAATAAACAAATATATATATATATATATATATGTAAATACATAATAATATAGGTAGTAAAAAAATATTCTCTTCCTCTATTCTTACCTAATAATTCATTTATGACTTCTAAATACAATTTTATAAAATATTTTGTATTTGAGTCTGGAATCTTGTAAATAATTATTATGTTACTATATTATAGTACATTTCATTTCAGACGTAAATTTAATTTTTTTTTCTTCTGGGGGGTCGAGACCAAGGGATCCCCCCCCCCCGTAAATACGCCACTGACGACAAGGTATCAACAATTAATAAATTACTGATATCTATACTGTCTATACATCTATATACTTTATTACGTCTAAATAATTATAATAAATTATGTAATGATAAAAGTAAGATATTGTTTAAAACAGTGTTCGGCGACCGGCGGCCCGCGTGGCTAGTGAATGCGGGCCGCTTTAAATTCTAGAACGACGGAATTTAATTGAACATCATATTGCATAAATATAATTGAACGTTGCGTTTTTTTGGTACGAGTATTTTTTATCAGTCATATTTTATAATTGTAGGTATACCCTGACAATTACCGATAAGATAACATAACCACCGTGTTCTTAGCGTGGGCGCAAGTAATTTTAATGTGGAAATTGAAAAATCAATTTACAATATCCAACAAAATAAATCATATTAAGCAATTTACCGGTATATTACATTCATACTTTCTTATTATAATTAAACTAAAAACTGTAATTTTTGTTTTACACATTTTATCATTTTAAGTTTTAGACTGTATTTTTTTGCATAATACATAATTTAAGAATAAAACATTTTTATATTTATCTGGCCCGCGAACTCTTTTTAATTTGTAAATGTGACCCGACAGATCAAAAAGGTTGCTGACCACTGGTTTAAAAGGTCAGTAAAATTTAAATTTGCAGTTTGCACACATAAATATGTACATACAAATTGTTTTGTTAATTTTTCCCAATAGCAGCCAGCACCTCTCAATAGCGGACAATTTTGTCTGTCCCGCGAGTGTCCGCTATTCAGAGGTTTTACTGTATTATAAATGGTTTTCGCTTCGACCATTTTGTCATACGTTCGATATTATTTTGATCGCGTTCTACTCGATTCGCGCGTTCGGTACGTTACGGTTTCAATTGACTTTTTGACCGAATCAAGTTTCGCTTCCGGCCGTTTCCTTTTAGAGAAATTAACTGCGCGACCGATGTTAATGGCTCGGCAAATTGGACGGAATTAGGTGAACAGCGTTTGAGAAAACACGATTGTACCCAACTCAACACCCGACGACGAGTCGCTGACGACGTTAGCGTTTTAAGGGGTCCAGTTTAGACGTCCAAACCGTCGAGCGCGCCGTTTGGGTTACAAACTGAAATTTAATTGTCGAAGAGTAAAAAAAAAAAACTAACACGACGCCTGGCGAGTTAATTTCAACGCGAGCTCGTTTCGAAATCGGCTTCGCTCGGAGACCGAATTGGATGAGCGAGAACTTTGGGACGAACGTAGTAAATTCGCGAACGACGGAAACAAGTGTTACGCACTAGCGAAAAGACGCTATGCCCACGTATTGTATCGTCTTCGTCTTATAAAAACTTGCGCCAAAACAAACTCGCGTCGAGCCAAATCGATTTCGTTTGATTTATAATAATTTTTGAAAATTGGAATATAACGATATAATGCATCTTTGGGTATGTTTTTTCGATGTTTCAAATTGTACGACCTTTACTCATAATTGTGCAGAATTATATAAACTAGGGTGACCATATTTAAAAAAAAAAAAAAACAAGACTAAAATGATAGGTAATCTTAGTTTTTTTAAATAATTTAATCAAATTTTTTATCGCAATTTGTAGTCATAATAAAAAAACATAATTGAATATACCTTAAATAGTATCTAATGTGTATTTAATATTATTTCTATTCTTTTAAAGCAGATATAAAACTAATACAACATTTTTAATAAATAAATAAATACATAAAAATAGTTGTTACTTAATACATTAAAACTTTTTATAATGTTCTCAAATACTTTATTCCTATGCACAATTTTCTGAAAACTTTTTTATTCATTTTGATGATAATTTTACGGATCGCATATCAACACATTTTATTTTGTCATCTTTTTCCGGAAAAATTCTCAAATCTAATAATTTGAGATATTTTGTGCATATTGTACGTGTAAAATATAAACATATTCATAGTTTTATAAGATTGAACAATAAACAGGACAAAAAGCGTCCGGAGAGACGTTCGTCAGGACAACAGAACACAACTCTAAAATAAAGGACAATCCTGTAAGAAAAAGAACGTATGGCCACCTTATAATACAAACCAATAAGATTAGACAGTGGAGGCGAATGCAATTTTTCGAGTTGAAAATTATGCACCGTCATTTTTTCAGTAGCAATTCTATTAGTAGCAAATTTTCTTGTTTGGTTTTTTCCAATGAATAAACTTCGAGTGAAGTGGTGGCGTAATTTATAAATTTGCTACACTAGACGCCAGAAAACGTCGATTGAATCTTATGTCTCTTATAGTTTCAAAGATAAAAACAATATTTACAACAAATCAATCGAATATACGATTTAAATGTTATATTTTTGAATTCAAGTGGATGCATTTGTTTGATATTTGAAAAAAAAAATCGGAACAGTTGTAATACTAAATAAATCGAAACTTTAGCAACGCTTGAAAGGCGGTGTCATTTTAAAACCTCCGAGCGATTTAATCAACACCCTACACCAATTACGCTTTTTTTTTTTTTTATTACGTAGAGGTTAGGCTCCGGGGTCGACGACGGACAAAAACGTATTCCGTCGTCGGTGCCGACCACGCGAATTCGCTCTGCGGCACGTCGACGCGAGACGGAACCGACAAAATTAATTTGCAAGTGGGGCTGTGATGGTTCAAATCAAAAGGAATATAGCAAAAGTTTGAGGACAATAATAGTTCTGATGATAACGTTTTTTTAATATCGCTTGTCCCTCTTCAATTAATTTACTGTATGATAAAAGAATCACTCTGTTTATTTATAACTTGCTCTAAAATTAAATTAAATTTGCAACATTAATGAATATAAATGATGTATTATCACCTTGGAATGTTATTTAAGTTACGACCATGTTTTTCCTTAAATACGCCACTATGCGTCGTCGTTTCGAACCAAGTCGATTTGTCGCGGACGCGCCGCGATCGTACCGATCAAAATATCAAAAATAATATTCGTTTTTCAGCTGCAAAGAGTACAACAACTTCAACGCGTTCTTCGCCATCCTGATGGGGCTGAGCGACGTGGCCGTCAGCCGGCTGTCGACCACGTGGGACAAGCTGCCGTCCAAGTCGCGGAAACAGTTCACCGAGTACGAGGCGCTCATCGACCCGAGCCGGAACCACCGGGCGTACCGGACGAAAGTGGGCAAACTGCCGTCGCCCATGATACCGTTCATGCCTCTGCTCATCAAAGGTGAGATTGATCCCGGATCGCGGCGATCTATAAAAACCGTCGTCCCCGCGGGGCGCCATTGTGTCAACCCGAACAATCGTGATCCGCGTTCGACTTTTCGCGTCACCGACCATAGATAATACGAATTATAATACTTTGTTGCCCCGTGTGTGTGTGTGTGTGTGTGTGTGTGTGTGTGTTTTTCTCTCTTGGCGTATATTATTCACATAAACGCCGCGCATTTAGAAAACACTAAAAATAAACCATAAACACGGTCGCGACCGTATAAAGAGAACCCCTCCTTCCCACCGTCAAAAAAAAAAAAAAAAAAAATCACACAAGTCATCGATTTGATTTCACTTATTTTCGTAAATTTATCCAACAACTCTATATATTTTATGTGTGTCGTGTGGGGTGGCATAAAAGAGGTAAAGCAGGCGCGTGCAGTAATTGAGCCTTCACGTTTTCGGTTTTTTATCGTATCTTATCTTTACCTTAATGTTGGTAATAATCTGTTGTAACTTGTATGTATATATTTTGTGTCTACACGTGTCAACAATAATTTCGTAATTTCGTAACATAATACACATTTAGGTAGTTCAATTTTTTTTAGAATGAATGTGGAAAAAATGTTGAAAAAATGACTGAAAAACCATAAAATGCAAAAAAAATGCAAAAAAATGCGAAATAAAAGTTACATTTTTTAATTCTTTGATGTATGAAATGAACTTTTTTGCATGGAAACCAATGTTTTCGGACATTCGGAAAAAATGCAATTTGCATTCAAATCCGTTCCCTAGTGATAACGTTATATTCAATCGAACAACAACGGAACACGATATAAACATTTAAAACGAAACGGTTAAAACCGATAATTACATTTAATTTACAGATGGCCAACGGGGCCGTGTTAAGGGGGGTGCGATAATTCTTACGGTGTCGTTGCCATAGAGTAAACCTAATACTGCAGTAAGCCTACAATATCACTCAACGGTTCAGCGAATAGCTTCATCACAATGCATAATGTTCGACATGAAAAATAATTTATTATTTTTTATTAATAACTTATTACTATTTTTTATTATTAATAACTATTTTTTTATTAATAACTTTCGTACGTGAAAATTATTCGCAGCCACCTTACCGCACCCACCCTTAACGCGCATTGCGACTGCCATATACCTAGATATAGGGATCGACGGCACTCAGTGGCGGATCTGAAGTTTATTTAAGGGGGGGGGCGAATCAGTATCATGGATTCTTAATTAAATGAAGGACGTAACTGAAAACGTAATGAAATTTACAAAATGTATTACAAAAAAAATCCCTAGGAGGGGGCGATCGCCACTTCGTGCCCCCCTCAAATCCGCCACCGAGTCGCCACTGCACAAAATCACACCGTGTTTTCGATCACGAGCGTAACGTGTAATTAAAACGAACACACGCGCGCGTCGTCGTGATCTGCGAATTACAGAGACTGCCTCCCCGGTCGCGACTATCGTATCACTATATGAGTACCCTCTGGCTACTACACCGACGTCCGCGTCGCACACGCATTAAGGTCGCGTTCGATTTCATTATTATTATTATTATTGTTATTGTTATAAACATTATTTTTATCGTTGTCATTATCTCTCGGTCGTCCGTTCCGTTTTACACACGCTCGACGTCAATGGGTGATAAATGTCCGGCGTTCATAGCGGCGGCGCGAGGACGTATTATTATTATTATTATTATCACTGTTATTGTTATTATCCGCGATGGTGGCAAAAGTGTAATTGTTTTCGACGTGATTTATTGTCGTCGTGAAAATCGTACTGTAACAACAATATCGATAATAATAATAATTATTATAACTAGGGCTGGGATTTCGACGCTACGTCGATCTTTTTTCCTGATCTCCCGACACGTTGGTCCGTAAGCAAAAAACGTGTTTCACCGACGACGGTGAATTTATTGATTTATTTTGCCTTTTTTTGACAACTTCGAGTGTATTTTTAGCGTTTCAATCGTAATTTATCTATCAGCGATTAAATAAAACGGGATTTGATCACGCGTTTCGGCGCCAAAACGCTCAAAATCAAACGTGCGCTTTTGGCGTTGCGATGATTTTTCATTGTCGAAAATTCAACGAATAAAACTGTAGAAACGAGTTTCTTTGAGTGAGACACTTTTCGAACAAAAAAATATTTTTAAATAATAATAATTATAAGCCCTTATGTAGAAAAAATAATTTTTGTTAGTTATTTTTAAATATAGTAGTAGGTTACAAATAAATAATGATAATAATTACATATAAGTCTTTATGTTAAGCATATCATAAAAAATATTAAAAAATACATTTAAGTTGTATAAAATACTAAAATGTATAAATGAATACCTAATAATAATTTATTATTTACGGGAAGAGTGCGTTTTTGGTCGAAAAGTGAATCGGCCGGAAAGGGGAGGGTACGTTTTTGGTCAAAAACAGCCATGCCCGTTTTTTTACCTACATATGTCTAATGTCCTATCAACGACGATTATAACAGCAACCAATAAAATCAAATCAAACAAAATTCATTCTATGAAAATATTAAATAAAAGGTGCCTATTTTATTAATTGAATGTTAAATAAATAAAATGGAAATGCGAACGTTATAAATTATATTATAATTTTTAAATTGCGATAAATAATTCTTTAACGCGTTTTGTAGTGCATTTTTTAAATTTTTAATACGTTTTATGATTTTTCGTGATTTTTTTTTTTTTTTTTTTGGAGCATATGAACCTCAGCCCCAATAATAACGTAATATTATTACGACGACGTGTAACACCGACGGTAAACGATCGTCGGGAGAAAACATCGAACGTTATCAAACGGTTTTTTTAATATTAAATTTTGCTTTTCCAGACATGAAGTTCACTCACGACGGCAACAAAACGCACGTGGACGGCCTGGTCAACTTCGAAAAGATGCACATGTTGGCGCAGACCATGCGGACGCTGAGATACTGTCGAGCCCGGCATTTAGGTGAGAGACGCACGAGGCCGTCGGCCCGTTCGGAACGTTATGATTATTATTATTACATATTTTATAATATCGTTTTATCGACGACATTATTGTGATACGGACGTGTTCTTTTTTCGTTTCCGTTCGGTCCGCTCGCAGTCCTGGAGCCGCCGGTGTCGAAAAACGAGGCGGACGTCAAGTCGTACGTGAGTTGCTTGCGGTGCATAAACAACGAGCGGACGTTGATGAGCATGTCTCAGAAATTGGAACCCAGGAGAACGTAAACACCGCTGCTGGTCGGCACACAACACTCTCGCGCCTTTATCGATATAACATATTATATTATATTATATTATATCATATTATATTATAGTGTTCGTGCGGTATTTACGTACGTGTTTTTGTTTCATGTACATTGTAACGTATCCCATAGAAATGATTGTTGTTATGTTCGATAGTTTTTTTTTTTTTTTTGAAATTAATTTATTATTATTATTATTATTTTATTTATTTTTTTTCATTTCACGTGTATATTTTGTTTTTTCGTGTACATTTAGAAATTAATATTCGTAAAAGCGCACACGAGTCCCCGTCAACGGCAAAACCATATTAATATAATATGGATATCGTATAAGTATTGATTTTCTTTTCTTTTTTTTTCTTTTTTTACCTGTTTTTTGTCGTCATTTTTAGTTATTTGATCCAAGAATTAGACGTGTTTATACAGGGTAGAGAGATACGTCACATTATTATTGTTTTTTTTTTTCGTTTTTTTAATGTTTCTGCTACGTATATAACCGTACAGAACGTGTTTTAAGACAATCAGAGAACGACGATAATCATTGACGGATGAAATAACAATAATAGCGGACACGTGAGACTTTATTCACGTACTGTATGTATAGCGAATGTAGCGATAAGTTTCGTTTGCTAATTTATAGCGATACAATTAATTTACGATTTTTTGTTTTGGTTTTTTACTAATTACAATTATTGATTTCGTTTAATATTTATAACGCATCACGGAAACACCATAGGTTCTTAGAGCTTGATTATACATAATGATAATTTCTAGATTTACAAGAGTGCGACTAATTAATGTTTAGTTTACGAATTACTGTCGGGGCCGAGAATAGAAAACGAAACGACCGAAACAAGTAAACTCAGAAAACCGACATGGACACGAAAACGTCAAACAATGCGTCTGGGTTTCAGTTTTTATTTGTCAGTTCGTTTCGTCGTTATTATTGTTTTATCGGCATCGCTATTAAACTGAATATTTTCACGCTCGGAATATAAAAATAATAATAATAATAATACGTTATGTATAGTATATACGAATAATAATAAAAAAAAAATATATATTATACGTTCTATTTGACTATAATATCATCTAAAATAAAATTATATACAAATAAAAAGTATTATGTACTCGTCGACTATGAAAACTCATTCTTATAATATCGTAAGATCTAGTCTATTTGAATTTAATGTAGTATACTTTTTTCGACTACACTTATTTTTCGTTATTTTGTGATAATAATTATGGGTCCATTTTTCCTATTTACAAACATCTTCCATCTCTTGTCGTTTGGTACGGTCGTTTTTTTTTGTTTTTTGTTTTTTATTTCACGTACCGCTCAAACGACATTTATACTTTAATAGATTTTAGTGCATTACACGTGTATATTCGATTATATAATAATTATAAATCATAATACATTATTATTTGCGTATCTAAAAGTTAAATATTGTTTATTTTAGCCAGTAGTTTGGACGCGATATAATAATAATAATAATAATTTATTGTACGAACCCGGAATTTCATATATTATATAAATAATTGTTTTTTTTTTTTCATTTCTCGTGATTCTCACAATTGATTTTGATTTTTTAATTATTCACTAACTGTATAATATGATTACGTTTCGTTACACGTTTACGGCGTTATTTTTCTATAGAAATCATTTCGTCGACTTTTTTGCCACATCATGGTTGTATAGTTTATTATCACTTTCATAATTTTTACCTTCAACACTTTGCATAACACAATATCATAAGACTTTATTACTCTTGCTATTTTCTTTTCATTACTATTCTGAACTATTGCATTATACTATTTATATATTTTTTAAATGTATTTATTATTGTTACGATAATTATTATTATTCTCATTATTATTTTTTTTTTCTTTTAGAAATTATGTTCTTCAAATTTATAATTCGTTAAACTTGTTTATAATTTATACATATTATTTGTATTGAATTATGTGTTCTGAATAAATACAAAATGAACCAAAAAAAAAAAAAAAAAAACACTGAGTTTCAGTTCATACATGGTTTTTCTTCAAACGGTAGTTTTTTAATTAAATGTTTTACATATGTCTCCGTTGTTATGTCCAGGAGTACGTATTAAAAATTAAAAATACTTTAGGCATTGTGAATGTATATTCGGATGATGAAGAAAAACGTAAAAAATAATTTCAACAAAACGTTTCAAAAATCATTTCAACAAAACGACCATTTATCACTGTAAACACCCTTAAAACAGTTTATGAACTCAATGTCGTTGTGTGTATTAGAACAAAAAACATGTTTAGCGAGTTTCGTCGGTATACTTCCAATTGCATGGTCCGAAATCGAATTTGAAAACAGTTTTGAATTGTCGATAAAGCTTTTTTGTATCCCACGACATTTTTCACATTTCAATTACAAGAATATTGATTTCTAAACTACTCAATAGAATAAAATTGTAAAAAATTAAAATGATCAAGTGCGAAAAAGTGTACTTGAAAAAAAAAATGGAAAAAGTTTATATAGGACACAGAGCATATTTCATTAAAAATTCGTGTCTGTTTTCATAATTTAGCTCGGTCCACGTAATTGGACGTATTGATGAAACTCTAATGGTACGTTTCCAAAGACAACGCATGGTTTTGTCTTAGAACTCCGAGAGTCCGAGGCTTTTTATTTTAATCATATCTTTTTTTTTCATATCACAATTTGTTGAAATACTTTTCAACAGCTATTTTATTTTTAAATTTGTCGAATAATTTTTTTTTTTAGATTTAAATCGATAAAAAACTTGGCTATCGATATTAAAATTAAAATAAGTCAAATTATGATTTGTCGACCTAGTATTTATATATGTATTTTTTTTTTTACTATCACGCTTAAAATTTTAATTATGTTTACGTGTATTTAATAATTTAAAAAAACACTGTTTCCTTACAATATTTAAACATTCGTCCATTAATCAGTGATTTAAATCAATATTGTGTAATTGATTTAGAATAGACTTGATTTTTGTACATATATTGAAAAACATAAAAAAAAACCTATATTTATATATACGTACAAATAAGAAAGCAAATTCTATTAATTAAACTTAATTTTTGATCCTAAGTAATTTTTTTTAGAAATTCACTTCTGAGTTATAAATAGATCTACCATTATATTTACGATCCAATACGAAATCTTTAATAAACTTCAAAATTTAATTTGAAACCAAAACAAGTTCTTCTCAAAACCGTATGACTTGAGAAATAATTAATCTTATTTTATTTTCAATTCAATACATACACCAACATAACATAACTTGTCCGAAGAATGAAACGACGAATGGCGAATTTTCCCAAATTTTCTTCCGCCTCCATTATCATATGAGATTTTTTTTTGTTTAAATGTAATAAATATTTCAAGTTTTATTTTGTAATCTTTCAGTGGGCAAAGTGTATGTTCACGGTTGATGTATATAAATTAACATTAAAATAAACGTCGTAGGTATCGGTATTATTTATTGTGATATGCCGAGAAAGAGATTAGGTAACTAATTCGTATACTAGAATATTGTAACGTGATTGATGACGTGGTTATCAAGGTGTGAAATTTCATGTGGCTCATACTCCGGGCACGTTCTGACGCGAAACTATCTGGCTTCAGCTGTGCATAGAATGTATGCATCTTAAAGAAAATTTCAGCTAGTATTAATTCTTATTTTTCAACCCCCTTTCCGTAACTTTTTCATGCGTCCACCCGTGGGTCGTGTTTCGAAAAAAAGTAGTTTTTGACGAGTGTTGTTACAATCAGAGGCGCAAACTATAGTTGGAATTATGGGGGGGGGACAAAATAAAAGTATCAAATACCACCCACCTATGAAAAAATTGATCGCTTCGCTCGCATTATATGCACTTACCAATAATTACTTGACAAATAAAATCATATTAATTGGAATAAGAATAATGAATCTATATTGTTTACAATTGTTTAAATATCAGAAAACAATAATATTTTAATAAAAAAATCAATTCGCGCATATGGGCGAAATGAAATGGAGACATAGAACACAGTCACGTTCGTATGATCACAAATACAATTCAGTATTCACGAATAAGCAATATTTTATTGATATAACAATAATCTTCCCAGCTGGGAAGACCACGTGGGAGATGGGAGGACGGATTTGATGTGAACGCATTAAGTGGAGGAGTATTAGGTGGAGGCATCGGATAGAGAAAATGGGAGGCGAAAAATGTATGTCGGGATGGTCCTAGTGGCCGAACTTACCGAAGAAGAAGAAGAAGACTAACAATAATCGAAACAAAACGGCGTCACCTAAATTATAATCGATAATAGTTATTTATAGATGTGAAATCAATTTGCTATTCAATATTCTCATCGCTCACTCACTGGCAATATAAACTACTATAATACTATTTATTACTTTATGATTACGAATTGATCATTCAAATTTCAACGTTATAATATCACCTAGGTATCAACTAGGACCCACCCCATACTCACATACTACCAAATTGTATTGGGGGGGCAAACAACCCCCCTGCTCCTGCGGATTTGCGCATCTGGTTGCAAGATCCAAACGGATGCCGTTGTGCGACCGCTGTTTCGGATCAGTTTTAAATGAAAAAAATTAATAAAAATCCAATGCGTCATTTAAACGGCCACCACTTATAGGATTTATGCCGAAATCACGGATATTATTAAATAAATATTAAATAAGTATAATGATAAATAAAATTCAAAGGCGTATTTTCAAATATTTTCTGGAGTGGGGTCCAAAAATTATTTTTTATATTCGGAATCTTCCGAAGGATCTATTTATTATAATGTATATTGAAATGATTTTTATCCTAAAAGTTATTATGTTTTTAATATAATAATTGAAGGGGTCAGCGGATAAAGTTGATGTGTACTAACATTTAAAAAAAATACTTTTTATTTCACGGTAGCAGTGTTATTTTATGATAAATGGTTTCAAAAATGTTTGAACGATTTTATATCATATTATATTATATCAATAACTTGGTTTATTCATTAATTTTTTTTTTTTTTATTATTATTAGAAAAATATAATTACAATCTGTATGCTAGTTACAATTAGTAATTGTGGGGAAAAAATAGCAATATAGCATGAAACGGCTTGAGAATCAACCGATCATTGAACCGGTTCTCCTACGGACTCTTACTATGTTTTAATTATGTTTTTATGGTTGGAGGAGAAGGTCTCTAAACCGAGACCTTTTTAGACGTCTAGGGGGATTTTGGGGAAGGGTGGGAGAAGAGAGTTGTGTTATGAGCGAGTTTGCATTGTTGAGAAGTCGCTTGTGAAAGTTTTTATATCGAGATATAGCTGTTTGTTTAACTGTGAGGAGGTGCAGGTCTTTATGTATTGTTTCATTTGAGACATACGGAGGAGCGTTTAGGATGCGAAGTAAGGCTTTAGATTGGAGGGTTTGTAGTTTATCGATATTTGATATTTTGCGGCTGCCCACAGTTCAATGCCGTAGGACCACATGGGTTTGATAAGAGACTTGTAAATTGTGAGCTTTGAGTGCGAGTTTGTCTTTGCATTTTTATTGATTAGTGGTCGGAGGACTCTGAGGCGCTGGTTTACGGCTAGTTTATTCGTTGAATACTTTAAAAGTTACTATCCAATACTATTTATTTACCAAATAAAATTTAAGTTCTGCTATAGTAAATCACCTTTATCCAATTATTTAATTAATAACTATAAGAGTTATAGATATTAATAATTGTACTAATTCAAATAAGATTTTTTGATATATTTTGTACTTGAGTCTGGAATCTTGTCGACACAACTATTACACAACTGTTGGCACAACTATTATAAAATACATTTCAATTCAGAAGTGAATGTAGTTTTTTTTAACTTCTAGGGTGAGGGGTCAAGACCCTCCCCCCGAAAATACGGCACTGATGATAAAAATACGAGTAATAGTGTGTACACATTTTATTCCGCGTTCACCGAAGTAAAACGATACTTACAAATTAATAAAACTCAATACACATCACACAACACGGACGATAGTGCTAATAAATACAGTACTCGAGATAACCTTAACGTATTCGATACTCGACGGGTACGTGTTCATGACGAATATTACACTTCGTGCTTTTTTTTTTCTTTTTATAATTATTTTTTAATTAAAATTCCTTCACAGTGGGTTTTTTAAATCGGATATTGTACTTATTGGTTCTTCGTAGTACACATTCGACCGCGTCCGACGAACGTAAGAGCAAAACACCTGCACGACGTGTACCGCGAATTATCCACATACGCGCGCGCGAGCGATACGATCTGGCCGCACAAACGTCTGTACACATAATAAATCATCAACGACTTTCCGCACGCTTATTTCGCCTTGGCGAAAAGAAAAAATCGGATTCGAAAAAAATAAAATAAAAAACCGCCGTGCCTGCGAACACGCACTGGGCACCGGCGACGGCGCCGAAGTCAGTTTTTAGAGTTATTATAATGGCAAAGCATTACGAGCATATACCTTCAAAGCGAGTACCCATACGCCTTCGCACAACAGGTTGAGCGACTGTCCCTCGTTTTTTTCCCTCCCGTCGATATAATATAATTTTTATAATTACAAGTCACAAGTGATAAGTAAGCATATTAATTGCCAATAAGGCCGTGTTAAGGAGTGACACAGTTCTTACGGTGTTATTGCTCGTAGGACGTAGATTAAAGCGAGCTATAAGCCTATAATGTCACTCGGCGGTTCATAGCGAATTGCATTATCATAATTCATAATAATATTAATAATTATAATAATAATAATTATAATTGTTGCCGGTCGGCGCGCATTGGAAAACGCGGGGACATCGCGACGTCATACTTTTTGCACCGCGACCGGCGCGGCAAAGTCTGTAAAACGAATAGACGAGAGAGGAAGAAAAAAAAAGCGTTAATTTACGGTTCTCGTTTTGGAAATTTTTCGCTTACATAAATATGTTTTGGTAGCGTTTTTTATTTATTTTTTCTCCTCGAGCCGTTCGAGTCGAATGTTTATTTCGGTTTTTTGGATTTTGTTTATTTCGTTAGTTTTTTTTTTTTTTTTTAACGCTTTCTTATTCGACCAAACTCGGAACACTGCACTGCGGGCCGACGTTATTGGCCGGCGCAACGCGTGCGTATGGACGATGCTTTCAAAAAACGAAAGCGAAAACGATCCTGGTTGAATTAACGTGCCGAGAAAATCTTGTCACCTTGTACTCGTATTGTTCACCGTTTACCCGAGTAGCACTAATAAAATATCTGTCGGCAATGACCTCCGATCGAATAATAACCTACTTGTTCACAAACTAGTGCATAAACAATATTATTACCGGTAAGAAACTCGTTAAAAAAAAAAAAAAAATTAAAAAACAGTGATAATAACGTAAAATAAACGGTACGGTTTTACTGGTTTTTCTTTTCTTCTAATTACGACAGCGGCTCGGCGATAAACGTCACACACACACACACACACACACACACACACACACACACACACACACACACACACACACACACACACACACACACACACACACACACACACACACACACACACACATACATACACGTATAATGTATTTCATGAAAATATATCAAAAAACGTTTTTGTCGTGTGAAACCGATTAAGTCGACTGCCGCCGCTGCTCCCGTGCAGCTACCGTCGCGCGTAATATTATCGTTTCGTGTCGTTACGACAACAGTTGTTCACTGTTCAATAACGATCGGTTTGCGCACCGAACAAAGTACGCAACGCAACGCTCTTTATTTCGTCATCCTGCGCCCGTAAATGGCGAGGAAAAAATTCTATCGTTTTGTTTACATATACTCGTATGACAACGACACGTTCGACTGGAAAACAGATAAAAGTGTTATATTTTTACTCGTATGTGTATGTGTGTGTGTGTGTTGTTGTCATAACACGATACGATACCCCCCCACGGTGATTTCGACACTCGATTTAATAATATTAATCGTTATTGGAGGGGGCACATGCCCCTGGGCTCGAGATCGTATAGTCCAGGTATTTTTTGAGTATTTGGCGAGAGAGAAAATTAAACGATTACGGTGATCGCGATATTCGATGCGTTTAAAACAAATCAAATCGTTGGTTTATAGTGGTAGTGCGTTTGAGAGATCAATACTCTAAAAAGAAGAGCGTAACGATACTAAAATCGTTAAAACAAAAACTAGATAAATATAAATATTAATTTGTTTATTTTTGTCCGAAAACCAGCTTTGCGCTTTTAATGTTTACCCTCAAACGCCTCCAAAAGTGAATAAAATTAAACGCATACTCGTATATCGAACGATAGAAAAAAAATTTAATAAAATGTCATGTCTGTAAGAACGTGTCTCGATTCTTTGGGTGGTTCGGGCCCCTCAACCTCCTTTTTCCATGTTTTTTCCCATGTCTGTGGACATAGAACATATACTTATGTTCCGAGGCGCGAAATTTTCTAAATCCGTCCCCGGTCATTTCTGTACAACCGTACGACCAGTTACCGCGGAGCCGTGCAACAAATCGTGTCGTCTAACGGATGAGCTACTACACGTGCTCCGTCGTCGATTCTGGAAATTAAAAAAAATTTATTGAAAAAGTTTTCAGAACTGATCATACAATAGCACCGCCGCCGTTTGTTCGTTCGACACAACGTGCATTTCCCGTTTTACTCAATAATACTGTGGGCGTATACCGGGCAATACTCGAGAAAACCGCGAGCAACACTTAGAACACGAGCTTCACGTGCGTTTCGTGGCCTAGCTGATTTTCAAAACAATTTTTTCTTTTATTATTATTATTGTATTTCCCAAAAGCATCGCGATAGCGTATATTTTATGAGTTATAATATGCTTGAACGTACTTTTTTTACTTAATCTCTTCTTCTTCTTAGGCTTATAGCGGTCCATTGAGGACCATCGCCGCTTCCAAAATGCCTTTCCACTTCTCCCTATCAAATGCCACTCCCATATCTAGCAATGGGTTGATCTTCTTCAGGTCTTTTTCTACTCTATCGTACCATCTCTGCCGGGGTCTGCCTCTTGGTCTTTTCCCTGTTATTTTGCTTTCCGTGACTTTCTTAATTAGCGTGTCTGCGGCTCGCCAGACATGGCCTGGCCATTCCAGCCTTTTTCTGATCAAGAAGTGTCTTATTGTACTCGGTTTATTGTATAGTTGTTGCAGATTTTCATTTTTCCTTCTTTCAAATCTTTCGTAGAAATCGTGAAATCTCGATGATCGAAAAAATGTCACGTGGTATTCGCGTTGTTACACTGCCGTGGGCTCTCGACGATTCAAAATCGCACGCACTGGTGATAAATTTCGAGTTACTGAGTTTTGAAACTCGGCGTACCGAGAAGTAAGCGATATGGAGAGGACCAAAAAAAAATCCGACTCGTCCAGAGAGGTGAAAAACATGCGTACGATGGTCCGATGTCGTCGCGGAAAAACGAGCTGAATTCGTGCGTGTCGGTAAACTAATGACGATTGGCCGATCATAACCGATGCGTATTCGGTGACTGTTTTTCGAATCGTCGCACGATCGGTTCGCTCTGAATATTTCACCTCAGGCGCGGGTTAGGTTAACCGGGGGTTCTCAAAAAAAAAAATAATAAATGTAAGTCATACCTTTCTATTTTATATTTAATTAATTAGTGCTTACTGTTTTTAAAACCTTATTATTTATTAAATACTAACTTAAAAATAACATTAATTTCCTACATATACTCCAACTGTAATTTTCTTGCGTGTTTTTTACTGAATCCTTCAATAACTTCTTCTGGAGTAATTTTGAAATCCCTATGAATATTAAGGTGCATAAGTTCATTTAATCTATATCTTCTTTTACTGTTGATCTTAAATATATTTTTGCTCGACGAAGTGACGAAAATGTTCTCCAGCAGTCGAAGTGGTAAATTGTAACAATTCCTTTATATTCGGATGAAATTCCGATGCATGGGTTAACGCTTCTATAGCAGTTTTTGGTTTATTTAATTGGGATTTCCAAAATTGTTTCCATAAAGTAACCTCACCTCTAACTTCTTCAATCGAGCCAATTAGATCATCAGAATACAATTTGGATGATTCAATAATTTTTTCGTTATCTGTATCATCACGCAAAAAAAATGGTATCAAATGTCGCAAATACATAATTGCTTCATGACCAATTAACCAAAAAAAAATCTATTTTTAATTTTCGATATTAAATAATCAAAAAATGGTAAGTATAAGGTCAAACGAAAATATTCTTTTGGACCTTTGGTTGATATATTTTCGCAATTAACTTGTTTTGAACACGTTCGGGGTTTTATACTTATCAGCTAATGTTAATGATTTGGTGTAAATCGAATAAAACTTTGAATATCGTTCTTTCTTTTATTTTCAACCTCTTCTAAAACAGTTTTAACCATTTCCAATAATTGAAAATATTCCAGATTTTGATTTGGCTGTTGTTTAGAAAGAGGCAAAGTACCTAATTGAAAATAGTTTTGCCAAAACTTGAAGTGTAATTAAAAATTCGAATTTCAACATAAAATTTAATAAGTTACTAGCTTTACTAGTACTAAGCGAAGTTTCCTCATTAGAATTTCCAAGTTCGTCCAAGCAATAATTTATAATAATATCGTATAATTCGAGTAATTGAAGAATTGCATCGTGTCGTTGAACCCAGCGTGTTTCACATACAGATTTAAGTCTACACGATTTAGAATTCGGTAACACTTTCATTGATTTAGTCTTTAAGAGTAACATGCGTTTTGGAGACGTGCGGAAAAAAGTTATAATCTCTTGTATATTAACATTACCAATAACATATTTTCTTATCGTCGCGTCGTATGAGATAAAGACGCGTGAAGGTAGAAGGCACAGATTAGATCAATTTTCAGATTTTTAAATTTTGAACATTTAAATGATATAAATACATTTTATTAGTGTCTCAGACGACAGGGGGCGCCCAGGCACCCATAGCCCCCCCCCATGAATCCGCGCTTGTTTCACCTTCGAATCACCGAGTTTGCTACAGAACGTATTATTCCTGTTTTATTCGAATCGCCGCGATGATTTCAACAGACCGACGAGCAGCACTCACGTCGGATCGCCGAGCGTTTGAATGGTCTCGAGTCGGCTTGTGTGTAATACACACTCGTACAATATCAGCGTATTAGTTATATAATCGAGCGTGTGAATTACGTTCCATAATGTTAGGGGCGATAAAACACGACTCACGGCGTTTACCTCCGATTCGTCCCGCGTTATCGCATAAGATTATGCGTATACGCACGTCATATTACACACGTACGTGTGTAATATTATTACGCATACGTAAGAGCGTAGTGCGTGTGCGATTTCAAAAAAAAGCGAGTGCAAATTTCACGATTTGTTTTTTTTTTCTTTGTTTTTTTTTCAGGTAGACGGTCCAGTGGACGAGTGGTACTACGCGGTGACTGTATAATAAAACACGTATGGGACGACTACGAATTGGTTCCCGCAAGCTTTCATAATAATTATTTATTTATTTATTTATTTATTTATAATAGTAAACGGGATAGGCCCTTGACATTTATATAAAATTAATAATTAACAAAATTATAATACACTATAACATACATAATATTGTATGTTTAACCTTGTTAAATTAACTTTTCAAATTATTATGATATATTCAACCAGCAACAATTTTCTTCCCATTTATTCAGACTGAGGACTGTCTAGAATTAAAATAAGTTTTAATAGTTCAAACACTATGAAGAATACCTAGGTATGGTTACAAATGTTGCTTAGTAGTTAATATATCATAACATCACTTCCACTTCAACGCACTCGCCCTTAATAACGAAGATTTTTTTTTATTTTGTTCACTTAACATCACTTCCGTTTTAACGAACGCACTAGGTTAGTTGTGACAAGACTGACGAAACATAATCAATCTATTAGATATAAAATTATATTTACTTATAAACTTTCCCAGACATCGTAAAACCTAATAAAATATTATACGATTATCAATTGTACATATACGTATTTTGTAACATTGAGTTTATATACTGATAAACTGATAAGTAATTTTATTCGGGAACCAATTCGAACAGTTGTATACGGGAAAGTATTTTTTGTCGGGAACCAATTCGTACGCTTTAATTGACCCGGGAACCAATTCGACGTTTACCCACGTATGATAACATTATAATATTATATTAAGAATACGAGTGTGTGTAAACGAAATAATTATCGAGCATACCTCGTGTTGTGCTCGAACGAAATCCGTCACACCAGGATTAAATCGGACACCGAGAGGGGAAGGGTAAACGATTTTTCACCGCCCGTCCTTGTCGACGAATTCATTTCTGCTCCATACGCACGTTAGGCGAATATAGTAGAGGTACTGTCTCGCGCGTACACACGTTTATAGTATAATATAATAATATATTATTATCGTACCTAACCGTATGATTTATCGTACGGCCGACGTGTATTGCACCGGCCGCGATACTGGTCTACAGACACTCGGACAAATATCATACACGACAACGAGTAGCTGTGTTAGCAGTATAAATATAATATAATAGGTGTACTTGATATTTTAACGATTTAATGTATACAACAGAGCATATTTTAAGGAATTTTCAGAGGGTGGCATTTCAATAAAATGTACTACCAGAGGGGGGCACGTAAATAGAAAATCTACTCTTTTGTATCGACGCGTTCTTTTTTAGGTGTATTTACTGAACTCTACTGAGACATGTATCAGCATTACCGATTTTTCAATAATGCTACCTTAATAAAGTAAAAAGAACAGAATATACGTATATATACACCTATTTGTGTCTGTGTTAAAAAAAAAAAAAATTGTTTTATAATTTAAAAGTATAGGTTTGAATTAATAGAAAAAAATGTTTGTAAAAATGCTCGATGTTGGACCAGTATACTACATATTTTCATACAATGAATACTCCGAAATAATTGTATAAACGTAATACGAAAAATGTATGAAAATAAGTCTTCTTGTTTGTTTTCTAATATTGGATCAGCTATAATATACGAACTTGGAACAGTTTTTTTTTTTTTATCAGAGCGATAGCATTTGTTGACGATTACAACTGGAAACTACACTACTACAAAGAAAAAAAATATTTCAATAATTTTATCGTTATCAATTTCATTCGATTAACATTGAAATTTCTCGTTATGAGAATGTGTCGATCAAAGGGACGATCACCCACCACTTAGTAGCATTTAATTATCACAGGGGGACACTAGTGCTACGTACTTTGTATGTTAAAATATGCACTGGTATACAATACATACAGCGGTGTGTGTGTGTGTGTGTGTGTGTGTGTGTGTGTGTGTGTGTGTGTGTGTGTGTGTGTGTGTGTGTGTGTGTGTGTGTGTGTGTGTGTGTGTGTGTGTGTGTGTGTGTGTGTGTGTGTGTGTGTGTGTGTCAAGATTTGACCGGAGCGATAATGTCGATCGGTGTGTGTACCGCTAACGTCAAGGAGTGACGATTTTTGGTTTATTTCCTTTTACCGACGCGCGTTCGACGTACAGTAGGTGAACGACGATGTTTCATAATTATACGGGTGAGTGTGTGTGTGTGTGTGTGTGTGTACGACGTACCTTCTGTCCGCTGTCAATGCGAAACGATGTTATCGTCGCGGTGTTATCACGGCTGCCACCGGCGGCACCTAACCGCGAGACGGCCGTCGGAAATCGAAGCGAGACGCGCGCGCGAATCCGATCGTTCGACGTCGACGGCGCGCGGCCGCGGCGGATACTCGGTTTATCTGATCGGCACGCGGCCCCTCTGTCAGCGCCCGTTATCTGAATTCTGCACACATTTCCGTTTCACACGTCATAATCACTATCGGCAAGACGGCAAGAACACAAACAAAACGACAGACTGTACGCCGTGTGTGTGTGCGTGTGTGTGTGTGTGTGTGCGTGTGTGTGTGTGTGTGCATGTTTGTGCGCGTGTGAATTGTGAGGTGAGTGGTAGGGATGGGCTAAAAGTATCGATAATATCAAAATATCGATATCAATAGATATTTTAATTTTATAATAATATCGATTTATCATTTATCATCAAATATTATTATCGATTTAAATTCAAAATACAAATTTTATTTTTAACCAAAAAATTAATTTATTGGAATAAGAAATAAAGAATAGACATTCAAAGTACCTTTGTTATTTTGATAATAAGATATTTACAGCAATGGATTGCTTTTATGAATTTGTTTTAATATTAAAATTTTAGATTATTATTGTTGTTTCCGAATAAACGAGTAAACGGTTACGTTGATGCGACCTATTCGTAATTTTCAGTTTTACTTTTAATACTTATTGTTGCAATGGCACCTTCAAAATATGCCCAACATTTAAAAAGCTGACTGAAATATAAATTCATGGTCCAATATCACCTTATGAATGCAGAATATTTTTTTCTGCCTTTAATGACATTTTTAATAGTAACATGATTAACAAAGTAAATTTATTATAAAAAATTGATATATCGAAATATCGATATTTTTGAAAGATTACATCGATATTAAATGATAGTTTTTATAAATTATCAATATCGATAATATCGGTATTTTTTCATTTTGGCCCATCTCTAGTGAGTGGAGTGCGGGTTACATGCCAATTGTTAGGCTGCACAGAAACGTGGTCGAAATCGTATACTACGATCATTGATTATTTAAGTACGCGTGTATTGAGTACTATGGTACTTTTTTTTTTTTTTTAGCTTTCGTCGTTCAAGTTTCATAATTTATAATTGTTATTGATAACGTTATAATATTATGCAAGCGCTTTACGTTTTTGGTTTGCGTAAACGGTCGTATCTCACTCACGATATCTATTTCGCTCGGGCAATGTGACTGCGAAACAATAAAATAAATCACAGCACTCCGAATCGACAATGGACGATACCGCGGTATGTAGCGAGCGGGGTTTTAGAAAACATGATATAGAGCAGCTGTATTAAAACGTACTGATAAGTATTTAAACGTTGTTGAAGTTTACCCGGGACACTACGTAATGGCTGTAATGATCTCCAGACCACAGCGACGATCTAGAACAGGGATGGCAAATAAGTGGCACGCGTGCCAAGGTCGGCACGCATGAGATTTTCGATGGCACTCGAAAAACTTTCATTCGTTCATAATATATAATATTCATAGATTTTTAAGTAAAATACAATAAATTGCACGTATTAATAATATATATTTTACAACGACGTATCGTTATCTTATTTTTATCATTATAAAACAATATGGAAATAATATTTCATCGAAGAATTGTTGGCAATTTCATTGTTAACAATTTTCTCTTCAACCTATGCTTGCGAAAGTCTCTTTTTGGTATAAAATCATACACTTTCGAATTGCTAGGAATAGATTGACGGAGGGAAATTCGGCAGCATGTATTACCTTGCAATCAACATCATGTGAACCAGACATAAAAAAAGCTTTCGACCAATACGAATCAAAAGGTTTCTAACAAACAATAATAATAATAATTCAGTTATTTTTTTACATTATTTCTATTTTTATATAATTTTCTACATTATAATCATTAATTTTACATTTGTATTTTTCTGTGTTAATAACTATAATTATGGGACGGCTAAAATTTTTTTTTTAATTATGTCATAAATTCACACGTTGAAAAAATCCTATTTGCCATCCGTGATCTAGAACATAACAGCTATGGCCAACGTGTGTTTCTCGTATTTTTGAACGATCCGATTTCCACGCGATTTAGTTTCAAGTCGAACTCGATTTTTTGATCGACTGCCTTTTAAAGTGGGCGAAATCGACTCTAATGATTTTTCGTACAAGAAACGTTGTCTAGTAGGACGGAAAACGCTTTTTGTCGTTTAAACTATTTTTATATAAACGCACGACGAACGCGATAAAGTCGCAGATAACTGATAATATTTTTAATTGAAAAAAAAAATGACGCAAAGAAACAAAATCCATGGATAAACTTTACCCACCCGTTCAAAAACCATTACGACTTAAATATTTTCGAGTGCAAATTACACTCGTTTAAACACATCCTGAGCTAACATCTCGCATTGTGCACGGTTTAATGGATGAGTCATTATGTTTTTTTAATCATAATTGAATTTTAATGTGTTATTTACGTATACCCGAAGAGGCTAACAATCGATTACCTAGGTGCAGGTCCATGATGGTGGAAATAACATTTTTTTTTTTTTTTTGAGCACGTTATATTGTTGAATTAAAATTTATTATTTTCCCGGCATTTCATAATAAAATGACGATTACGAAAAAAAACGCAATATCGTATACCGATTAAAAACTACTTAATTATATTATATTTACTAAAACCGCGAAAGTTATTGGAAACGCAATCACCTATACCTAATCACGTCGAAAGAACATTGACAATCGGATTTCGCACGAGACACAGAAAATATACATTTGTCAAACGTCTTAATTACATAATGCACTGTACATAAATCACCCTATTCACATGTACGCCCAGTATAACCGCGAGTATCGGGAACGTTTTCAATAAATAAAAATGAAAATAAAAACCTAACAGACTCTTGGGCGTGAGTTACAATATATCGACAAATAGGCAGATAATAAGCTCGCTATTCCCGTCTAAACGCGTAGATTTGTTTCGTACGCAGTAAATCATGTACTTTAAGGACGTCTCAAGGACAGTTAGATCGGCGCGATTATTTTAAACCAATATCCTATCGAAAACCCGACATTGGGTGTAGAGAAAAAAAAAGCTACGTAAAATAATTAATTATAAAAAAAAAAAATGATATATTTAGCGCACCGCGCCGTTAAGTTGTGTTATCGTGAAATTGAGCTGCGTTAAGCAAACTGTTCGGTTAATCATGTTAAGTACCTACCTAAACCAATCCGCCGTAGTTATAATTATTTACATGGCGAGAACATTTTGTAATAATAAACGTGTTAACCCGACTGAATATTGCATAATACAATTTGCAGTTTTTCTTTAAATTATGTTTTCTTCTTCTAATAATAATCATAATAATATAATTTTATTTGGCCACAAACAGTTTAAAACATGGTTTAAATTTAAACAGTAAAAATGTCTTAAAACCAATACATAATTACTAGAATAAAAATTAAAATATAGATTGTGTTACAGGTAGTTGGCCCAATTCACCACAGAGGAAAAACCTCGTATTGGTGAAATTGAGAGTCTTATCAATTTATTTATTATTTATTGTATATAAATCAAAACCTAAAATGGTAATAAAAGGAAAGTAAACAGAGAGAGAGAATAAATTATAATAATAAAGAAAATAGTGAATATAAAATAAATAATATAAATAAGATAGTGCATATCTTGCTACGGATAGTTGACGATTACTTTTGCTTCAAGCTACAGTTATGACATAAATAAAAGTATCATTATGCTATAATATGTATATAGAAAAAAATATAAGATTAGTCACTAATTAGTCTTGCAAATTTGATAACCATATTTTAATTAAATGTTTGTATTTTGTATATGAATTACAATTTAAAATGTTGAATGGAATATTATTATTCAGAAGTTCTAAAGCTACTTTTGCAAAGTATCTACTAGATTTTAAAGTTTTTAATGTGGGGATGACCCCAACCCTTTGTCTGAATACAACTCAATTAAATTTTCTTCATTTAACGATGATAATTTATTTGTTTCGCGACCCCTCGGTTGAGAATCACTGTACTAGATTATTAATAATTATGTAAGTCTTAATTTACAAAATAATAATAATAATAATAATAATAAACCAAAAAAGGACAACGTTTTCTATCATATGTAAATAAATTTAATATTATACAATATAAAATAGGACAGGTATTATAATAAAGTATTGTTGCTAATGTTACGATTTTATCTGTCTAGCATTTTAGATTCTGAGTGAAGCGAAGGATCTTATGGTTTTACAATGATGTTTATTTTTATTTTTTTTTTTTTTTTTCTGTAAACACTTTTTCGTATAGAAAACCTTGTCCAAAAGTTTCGTCCAGCAACTTTTTAGATTTGAAATTGAACTGAGATGGTACTTTAAAGAGGTCATTTTTCCAAAATCTCCATAGTTTTTCCAGTAATCAAGAATAACGATCGAACAACTGAGTGAAAACGGTAAATAATATTAAAACGGTAAACTCGGACATAAATTTCAAACTACGGTCGAGCTTTGTCTTCGGCTGTCGGCCGATAATGATGTATTTTCGTCGAATTTGTACGAACTGAAACCGAACCACTCGGGAGGAGTATCGATCGGAAAAACGTGTAAGAAAACGAATTCTGTACGCGGTCGAGAAATCGGTTTTTTTTCATCCGACGAGACATACCGCCGCCGACGGCGATCGAAGTGAAGACAAAGCTGACCGACGGATTTTTCATTTAATTACGTACATAAACTCGCTCTACGATCCGTCGTCGGTTTCCGTGTGTTTTCATACGATATAGTAATATACGATTATTATGATTAGAGACCGGATTCCCGTGCAATTGCAACTTTTTTCCTTTGCTTTAAAACATATAAAAATAAATTATAAATCCGAATCATGAGAAGTAGATTAATTTAACAAAGTTTTATTTTGCACGAAATTGCACGTTTTGCACTTTTTATTCTAAATTGCATGATTTTGATTTTCGTTGCATGAAATTGCATTTTTCATATATGTATATATTTTTATCAATATTTTAATTATTAATTACTCATTAGTTTTTTGCTAATCCTGTAATATTGTAAAAACTGGATAAATAAAGTATAATTTAAGGGTTTAAATCAATGTACTTTGAATGTTTACGACATTTTGGGTAAGTATTAAGCGATTTTAGGCAAAATATACATTTTTGCACGATTTAGGCACTTAACTGCATGTTTTTGAAATTTTTAAGTTATTAACTGCACATTTTTTTGATTTTTACTACATGAAAATCCGGTCTCTAATTATGATCATCTCGCCGTCGTGGATTGTATTATATTTACATTTTCGATCTTCAGGGCGTGATCGGAAACGCGCGAACACTCGATATCGTAATGGAAACACGAGAGAGAGAGAGAGAGAGAGAGAGAGAGAGAGAGAGAGAGAGAGAGAGAGAGAGAGAGAGAGAGAGAGAGAGAGAGAGAGAGAGAGAGAGAGAGAATATTTTTATGTACACACGGCGTGTACGTATTATAATATATTATTATAATATCGTTACGCGCTCGTACGGTGTGGCACGAGACAATCGACAAGTTTACGACCGCCTCCTCGGGGATTATTAATAACAACAATAATATCGTTGTCGTGTAAACCGACGGTTAAGGGAGTTGGCTGCCCGGCCGATTGTAACACGCGGACGAGTAATGATATATCGTAAAATACAACGATATAATATACGTACAAATATGTATAACATCGTGCGACTATCGTGCACGGGGAAACGACGCGGTGGCTTCGCGCGTTGTCTTCCGCGTAGTCGGCGCAGGCCGGCTGCACGGGTCCGCGGGTGCGCGTATACATAATATTATTTATAATATTATACAGTATGTGCATATAGATGGGTGTGTAAAAATGTGCCGTGTATTAAATTATATACGACGGTGTGTGTATTACGCGCATGACGATAATATATTTTAACAATCGCGTCGTCGTCGGCACGGGGCCGCGGCGGAAAGACGAAAATAGATACACACAGAGAGAAAGAGAGAGAGAGAGTGATGGAGAGAGAGAGAAAGAAAGAGAGAGAGAGAGAAAGAGAGAGAGAGAGAAAGAGAGAGAAAGAGAGAGAGAGAGAAAAAGGCGCGACTTTATAGTGATCTCCGTTCGACTTTGATCACGACTCATTCGTCTGTTCCTGCAGCGCGAACCGGTACATCCGCGTTGTCGCACAGCTGGACGACGATCGAGGCAGACTACGCGCGCACCGTGTGTGTTTTCGTGTATTATAGTGTGTGCCGATTGTCGTCAAAGACGGCATCGATGTTCAAATATTAATAATAATAAATATAATAATTAGTGGCGTCGACCGACGTTGTCGAAATGCAGGTGGCTAATTTTTCGTGATTTCCACAACCATGTTGAACGAAAGATTATCGGCATACCGCGACGTCGTCGTTAGAATTCAATAATAACGTATTTAGGTTAGGGCATATCACCCGGTCACGACTGAAGTCATTGTCGTAGATCAATAACTATAATATGTATCAGTGGCGTGTTTAGACATTTTCCGTGGGGAGGTATTGAAATATTTGTCTAACAAATATACAGTTACCTAGTGCGTATTGCCTTCTGACTATCGGCTACTACGTCTCTAATAAATTTATACCGTACTGACCTTAACCGTTTTGTTTTTTTTGTTTTTTCATAAAACGATTATTGAATTATGTCTGTAATTTATAATTTGTAATGGGAACCATAAGAACGTTGGGTTGAACCCCTTTATCCCCCCCGTAAATACGTCACTATATAATATATACTATAACTGTTTACATGTAATTTGTTTTCATTTACTTATATGTTAATTACTTATTATGTAATAGATAAGTACTAATGAGTACCCATTTATACAGTCACCTTATTGAAATGTTTGCATTGAATTTCCTGAAATACCATTAGGTTGTGCGTTTCAATAAAAAAAAATCAACAATAAGGATATTTTGTATTTGTTGTCGATTTATCGCGACGTCGTTTTGAATTCACGATTATGCGATATCGGAAAAATCAAAACGGTGTCGGCATTAAAATCCTATCGTTGACCAACACGACCGTAATGTTATAATAATAAAACATAATACATAGGTACTTATAATATTGCACGGACGAGGGGCGTGTTTTCAGATTTAGTTTTCAAACTCGCGGAAAAGAAATCGCTCGGCATTGTAGGAATGAGGATATGGATCTCGCGTGTTTTCTCGCGAATATAATAATATGTCGTTGTTGATTCGTTTGCTTTTCGCTACGACGATCGAGCGGACGTCTGCACGTAACCGCTATGGTAGGATATATTTTTCACGAAACGTTTGCTACTACGGCGATTTTAATTCAGTAGTTGTTACGGGAACGCATTATTGCACGTTTTGAGTTTTTTTTTTTTAATGTTCTACGTCGTGTGAACCACTCGATTCCGCGGTCACGTGTTTTGACGGGTAGATCACGATGAAATCTCGGCTCCGGTTTTTCGCGTTACGCGTTGCGCACGGCGATAATCTGCAAAAAAACGCGATCGGTCGATCGCGACGGCCGGCCGCTCTGTGCACAGACGGTATATATTGACGCGGCGCGACGACGGAGGCTGGGAAGAAACCCGCAATTGATTGTTATCGTTTCACACTGATCGTTCACGCGGTGGCGAAGTTTTCGTTCGGTCCGACCGGTCGAAATTCAGAAATTCGCGATTTTTTTTGTCTTCGTTTTTCTTCTCCATTCCCACGCGCGTCACGACACGACCGTCTCGCCGTCGTCGTCGTCGCGAACGCGCCGAGGTCAACGTGAGCGCACCGCACGGCTGGTGAGCCCGTCGCTAGGGTACGAGCGAGTCACGCGTGGCTTTAGGGCGGCAAAACGTTTTATGAAAACTGAGGCACTCGAAATTAAATCATTAAATCTTCAAAACAGTCGGAAATAACGTTCCTGATTTGCGTCTTCGTTGTTATCGTTAAGTGTCACTATCTCGTTCGACTGCGAAAATATATATAGAGTTTTTTATATATTGCGATATTATCAATCGGTAAACGGTATTATTTTAAAACTGAGTCTGTAAAAGACATAAAAGATATTTGGAAAACCAGCTAACGTGCGAATTAGAAAACCGGATTTTGCACAAGTTGAGATTGAGTTGTAGTTACGGGACCGGTCGTGAAAATACATGCTAATTACGTGCTAAATATTGGCATAAGAAAAAGTTTGAAAATCGAAGTATTTCACTTGAGGGGGGGCTGGGGACACGTGCGAATTAGATAACCGGATTTTGCACAAGTTGAGATTGAGTTGTAGTTACGGGACCGGTCGTGCAAATACATGCTAATTACGTGCTAAATATTGGCATAAGAAAAAGTTTGAAAATCGAAGTATTTCACTTGAGGGGAGGCTGGGGACACGTGCGAATTAGATAACCGGATTTTACACAAGTTGAGATTGAGTTGTAGTTACGGGACCGGTCGTGCAAATACATGCTAATTACGTGCTAAATATTGGCATAAGAAAAAGTTTGAAAATCGAAGTATTTCACTTGAGGGGGGGCTGGGGACACGTGCGAATTAGATAACCGGATTTTGCACAAGTTGAGATTGAGTTGTAGTTACGGGACCGGTCGTGCAAATACATGCTAATTACGTGCTAAATATTGGCACAAGAAAAAGTTTGAAAATTAGTATTTATAACACGTAGGGGGGTCGGAGACACATGTCTACAGCCCCCCCACTCATTTTTTGATTTTACACTTAAACAAAAAGCACGCAAATTACAAAATTAGGCAGGCAAATACATGCTAATTACATGCTAAATATCTGCGCAGAAAAATTTTGAAAATGTTTAAGTGGGGGGAGGGGGGGTTGGAGACACGTACGTCCCATGCTACGAATAACGATGATGACTTCGCTCCAACAATATAGTATGAAGAATGAAAATATTTTTCAATATTCTATTGACAAAATTAGGTATTTTGTGTGTAAGACGTGTATTACTACGGGTAGCTTGGGTAGCAAATGCTCCTTTCCCCCCAACTCATGGATCCGCCACTGTGTACAGCATAGTGTCACAGGCAGGGCCGGATTTACCGACAAGCAAAATAAGCATTGCTTACGGCCCTCGAAAAAATTCGGCCAGTAAAATGTCCGGTATAAAAAAAATATATAAATGACTAGCTGACCCGGCAAACGTTATTCTGCCATATTAATTTTCAAATAAATCGAACATAAGTATAAAACATTAGCGTATATTATCTCACAAATATAGTATATACGAAAAAAAATTCATTAAAATCGGTCGAGCCTTTTCGGATAGGTACGTTATTTCATATTATATTTATTTGATAGATTAAAAGTTTTCAATTTAACATGGTTTCGTATTAAATCTTATTTATATTCATTTATTAAATAATGAATTATATTGCGTCATTTGTAGTATTCATTCCCCCTCCCCTAAATTTGGAGAAAGACTATATATTTAATAGAAAACAATAATCTTTGTATATTTTATTGATGTTACTTATATTTATTAAGTAATTACTTAGGCCCATCTGAATCATTTGCTTACGGCCCCCAAAGTACCTAATCCGGGTCTGGTCAAAGGCGAGCCCGACGGTAGGGTACGAGCGAGTCACGCGTGGCTTTAGGGCGGCAAAACGTTTTAAGAAAACTGAGGCACTCGAAATTAAATCATTAAATCTTCAAAAAAGTCGGAAATAACGTTTCTGATTTGCGTCTTCGTGGTTATCGTAAAGTGTCACTGTCTCGTTCGACTGCCAACGACCGCTGTAATATTACACCGGTGTACGCGCGTCACACACTATAACGTGTACAGTGTAGTGTATTACAGCTATTTTTATACAATATGCAGACCGTTGCCCATATGACCCTCATTGACCCTCGGCTGTTTTTGACGTGTATGCACATTTATTGATTTCAATATTATTCATGTGTACCTTATATATGATTTAGTGTTTAAGAGCAGCATTGAAAAAATATTCGCTTTAGGGCGGAAAATATCCTCTAACGACAGGCCTGTGCGCAGGTCACTGTCGCGGACGACGACGGTCTCCTCCGAACAGGGGTGCCTCCAGCACTTGTCAATGGGGGGGGCGAAATAATTTAAAACTTAATATTTATTTAAATGGGAGTTAGATGAAGAGGGTAAAAAATATTTTTGTTCATCTTTTACAATATATAGAATCCGTCTCGTCTACAAATGTTTTACGTCACTGAAATGTGGTACATTATTAAATAGAGAAAAACACATCGTCATAATCATCATAGTAAAAATATTTATTTTTTTCTTAATTATATAACAAAATCTTTCCACCTTTTGTTTCTAGCAAAACGGTCAATAATTTTATCTACATTTATTGTAGTCTGTCTGTGTATACGCAAAAGCGCTAAGCCTGTTAACCTGCTTTGGCCCATTTGACTTCTCGTCCAAGTTTTCAACCTAATAAGCAATCAAAATGAAGAAAAAGCATACTTTAAAACTAAAGCAAAATAGTATTATTTTACATCGTCACATCAGGCTGCTCCCGCCAGCGCGTGTACCCCTACTACTCCGGCCCTCCACACCGCATAATCTGAAGTATGAGACACTACCAGGCGTTATCTCAACCGTCAATATTATATTGTTTTGACCCGTCGCGTGGCGGTCGTTCCGTGGTCAAATAGAAAATCCGTTAATGCGCGCGTTCAATGCTCGTCGGTCATCAATATTTCAATAAGTAATATATTACGTAAAAATACCAAACTCGATGTAAAATTAAATATTATTTTTGAAAATAATTATGAAGTGAATAAGGTTAAAATATCTCTGTGTCTCATACATGACTTCGCCACTGACTAATAGCCAAGTCCAATTCTCACCTCATCGCCCCCATCGCTTCCCAAATGGTCGCCCCTGCGTAGGGACATTGAGGATCACGGAGCAAAACTCGTTTTCGGACGTCAAGTCGACACGGCTGCCGCGGGAAGGCTAAGACGATTTTTCACGCCCGACACTGACGACACTGGTACTATAGTAACAATTTCAAATCGTTGGAATAAAAACCTAAAAACGTAACATCACCTAACTCATATACCAAACTAACAATTCAAAAATCGTTTGACAGAATTTTTTTTGTTTTACGCGTTTGAAATTAAAATTATGACGAATATCATAATGTATAGTTTCAATGAACTTTGAAAAATACCCCGTTTTTTCTTAAAGTTTATCTCAGAAAACTTATTTTTCTTCCTAAAGATACTGAACAAATTAAAAAAAAATCGTTAACCACGATTTTTTTCAATAAGTTTAATTAAATTTTTACGAGGTCTTTACGGAATCGGCTGTTTTTACATCAATTCTCAACTTTAAATGTATATAAAAATAGTCAGCCCATCCAACCTGAACCTTTGGATACAGATGGTTTAGACAACACGCTTTGAATCTTTTGATAAATAACAATGTCTGTTTGTTCAAATAAATCATTTTAAAACGAATCAGATTCAAAAAAACTTACTGACAGTCTAAGAATGGTAAATTATATAAACGATGCATTTTTATACTGTAGCTTAGTTCAGTATCGTTTAAATAAAGAAATGATTTATCGTTTCTTTAAAATTCATTATATTCATCACCATTTATATCTTATTCGATGTATGAAAAATACACATGATGTAAAATACGTTTATTTACTTATTTTTTTATTTATTTATTTTTTTAACTTAATTTATTTAATATTAATTAGTTAATATTGAAATCATTTTTTTGAGTTTTGCTCACAATCGTTTACCGTAAACAATGAAAATAATCAATGGTTTCAAATTGAAAACAATAACATAATACCACACGTATCGTACACGTATCTTACCTAACCACCGATCGTACAAACGGTTTGTCTAAAAGATTCCCTGCGTCCAATAAACACCATTATTTCGTCCGGAGACCGAAGGGACGAAGGACGAACTTCCGCCGCCGTTATCTAATTAGATTTTTTATCGGTCAAGGTTATCGATTACGATAAGTGTTTAAATTATTTTCCAACTTGTTTTTTTTTTTTTTTATTATTATTTCAACTGAAATTATTATTCGACGCGGAAATAATGCAATATTGGCACGCATTGTGTGTTGTTGTCGTTGTAAGGTTACACGTTGGATTTATTGCTCAACACGGGGATGAGGAGACGTTAATAATTAACTACGAACTCGTTTAATTAGTGATTACTAGTACTGCAACGGTGACGTCATGCGTTCACGTATAACAATAGTGTACACACTATACGCATCCACCTACATGTTCCGCGCAGAACGAAATGGAAAACAATGTACGTACGTAAAGCCAAGCAAATCCACACAATGTTTTTTCGATATTCGTTGAAGTGAAACGAATACGTATTTTGGACCAAAATAAAACGACTCGTGACATCACTCACACGTCGTCAGTGGCGCAATTGTCGGGAGTGTTGGGTGCAATCACAGGGGCCCCCCGGTTTTCGGGGGCCCCGATTTCCGAGATCTTTATTTTAGAAAATGATTTAAGCACTACATACAGTGATGTATTAAGTGCATGCATGCAGG
Source organism: Therioaphis trifolii (assembly GCA_027580255.1). Lineage (NCBI taxonomy): Eukaryota > Metazoa > Arthropoda > Insecta > Hemiptera > Aphididae > Therioaphis > Therioaphis trifolii. Next base: position 21,208,725 of record CM050408.1, read on the forward strand.
GGCGGACTGGCTATTTTTGGCCCGGGGTGCAAAATGTATTAGGGGCCCGTATTTCTTTTCAAACCTACCTAAATTAGGAAAGAGTCCAGAAAAGTGAATAAATACATGAAAAAAAAAAAAAAATAAGAATAGTTATTTTTTTGGGAGTATGAATAGTGTGATGGAGATATGGATATAATATAGATACTTATAATAACAATTTATATTTTATGTGGATAGCTTATAGAGTAAATGTATTTTTAGAAGATTTTTCAATTGCAACAAGCCAAAGGAACATCTGTATTTTATTGAAAACTCGATTATTACGTAGACATAACTGATACGATGACACGATGTAACATTATAAATATATTAACAACAGTATTGGCGATCTTTTTTATAATTTATCTTTATATTATAAAATATTACAATAAAAGTTAAATTAAAAAGGGCCCCGACTGTGATAATCGGGAGCCCGGTCATAAATACGAATCGGGGCCCGGGGTGCTACTTGGTGTATAGCACCCCGGGCCAGTCCGCCCCTGAGTGCATGTCTTATTTATTTAACGTTACCCGTAACAGTTGCTTCGGCAGAGAGATCTTTCTCAAAATTAAAATTGATAAAGAATTACCTGCGAAACTCAATTGGCCAAGATCGTCTTTCCAACATCAGTATATTAAACATAGAAAAAGAAAAAACAGCTGACTTGGATATAAACAAAATAATTAACAACTTTGTTTCCGTAAAAACAAGAAAAATTAATTTGTATACTTGATTTTATAAAAAAATTTTTGTAAATTTTAAATAAATAAACAGTTAAAAAAAAAAATTATATGACATATTGACGTGTGAGAAAACAATATTTTTAGAGTTATAATAAATAAGGTACCTAATATCGTTTATGACTATTTTTTTTTTTTATCAGGTAAGGGCCCCAATCTTGACATTTTCACATGGGCCCCTTATTATCAAGTTGCGCCACTGCACGTCGTGCATTATTTTCGAGGTGAAAGCACAATACGAGTATGTACAACGACGTAAATGCATATTTATACGGAATCGTAAATTTCAAGATAGCTCTCGAGTACGATAATTATGTGTACCGTAGGTGTCATGAAATTTTCGACTTTTGAAACTATAGAATGTGTTTGATGCGTATTATTTACCGCCATAAAACATTATATTAATCGGATTTCGGGCAGGATCGGACCACCGTTATGCAGGAGGATCACGTGTGAATTGGGGTTCCGTACGATTTCGTTCATCGAACGGTATGAAAAACAGTTGGCTACGAGTCATTCCGGTAGAAATTTCGAGAGCTACACGCAGAGGCGCCATTTCAGTTTTAAAATAGGGCTGCCAAATTGTTCAACAGGCCAAATTTTTCCACCACCAGGCCATAGTTATGACTAATATATATATATATATATATATATATATATATATATATATATATAAACGTACAACAATTATAATGTTTTTTTTTTTTTATGAAATCATTAACGATGGTTATAATCCGTGATCGTGTTAACGAAAATTTGTGATTTTATTTATGGATGCGTAAAGATTCGCCGTGATGCTCGTGAATCGGGTCGTCGGACGACATGAAACGTTACGCTACGAGCTTACGAGCGACGATAAATTTTCATATTTTGTACATATTTTAGTAATTTTTGATTTTTTCATAGATTTTTTACTTACATTTCTCATGTTTAGCCCATGGTTTTCATCGCTTAGCAGAGACAATCAAGGCAGAATACCCTATTATCGATTCTCTCATAGCTAAAGTAAATATAAATAAAAAATATAATAAAATGGTACTATAATTAGTCGATTTTTATCTTTTCAATCATCTTTTTTGTTATTTTAATTCTTATTTATCGTAATGTATAAAATTTATTAAATCGTATGCTAAATATATCAATTAGAATGTAACTCTCTGCTCCATCACAAACTACGGCTTATAGGAGTAGATATATTCCTTATATATATATATATATATATATTTATATATACCTGTTATGTGTATATCAATTGGAATATTTCAACGGACAACCGTGTGGCGTACAGGACGTGTCTCCGGATGAGCGGAGGTATGCCGGCCGTGGTGAATAGATATATTCAGTGGTCTAGCCTATATATAGACGTAAGTACGTACAACAGCCGTAAACGCGTCGTGTTGTGTAGGTGCGGGTACCCGGCGCGGTCCCCGGAACATCCGGTCGGCGCGTATAATTTGCGCGCGAGCGCCGGGCGTTCAGTGCGGTGTAAATCGTATTGTCATCGTCGGTATTACCGGTTTTTCGCGTTCGTTTCATCTCGTAAACGTTATCTCGACCCACGGTGATGATGGGTGAAGAGAGAGAGAGAGAGAGAGAGAGAGAGAGAGAGAGAGAGAGAGAGAGAGAGAGAGAGAGAGAGAGAGAGAGAGAGAAAGAGAGAGAGACAAGAGACAAGACGGATGAAAGGCGCGAGGAAGATGAAAGATTAACGAGATAAACACACGGATGAAGAGCAAACGGGAGAGAGAGAGAAAGCGCTAGATTTACGATTTTTGATTTACAGTATCGCGTCGTGTGGATCTTGTAAACGGCCGTCGTCGCGGGAGCAGTGTGTATTACGCTCGGACGACAAAGACCCGAGTGCTTGCGCGGGCCGGGAGAGGAGCGCGTACAGAGTAGAACGCGTATGTTATAATGATATACACATAGTGTACGTCGGGAACGTCCGACAGTAATTATTATTCCGGCCGTGTTATTTCGCGTCCTGTGTCACATACGCGAGCGTGAGTGCGTGTGTGTGTGTGTGTGTGTGTGTGTGTGTGTGTGTGTGTGTGTGTCTGTGTCTATTTGTGTCTGTGTGTCTGTGCGTGTGTGTGTGTGTGTGTGTGTGTGTGTGTGTGTGTGTGTGTGTGTGTCTGTGCGTGCGTGTGTGTGTGTGTGTGTGTGTGTGTGTGTGTGTGTGTGTGTGTGTGGGTTTGTATGGCGTATGATATGACCTCCGCAATAGGGTTACAAGCCGGCGCTGTGACTTCCAAGTTACACTGTTGCCTCCGAAACCCGGAGTTCACAAGAACTTTCTTAATTTTCAGTTGTTCTAGTTATTACTACTTATAAACTTCCCATTTCTGATGGAAAAATGATGGAGTTCGTATGTGTCATTATATCCTAAATAAGTGTAGTGAACGGTGTGTTATTAGTACCGATTTACGACTATAGGCGGCGCAAGACTTTGAGAAATACACGCGTGTAAGAAGATTTTGAAAATAAGAGCTAATTCTACCTCCATTTTTCTGGAAACACACTTCTATCACGGAACGCTACTCTGACCTTCCTTACACAAAATTACAAAACAAACCAACACGTAAAATCGATAATGATTCTGCATGATATTGATCAGCAAGAACACTAAAATGGTACCAAGAATATTAAAATATTGCATGTGCAAAAATAAGTAAGATATTTATATTTTAAACAGGTAATCATGCATTCCATCAATCCTAAATAATAGAAATCAAAGCAAAAAATTTCTTCTTTAACAATAAAAGAATCAGAAATAATTAAAAAATATAAACATTTATTTATTTATTAATTTCGTGATTTTAGACTAATACTCGTATAAGTAAAAATGAGCTTATGAACTCTATCCTAATTTTTTGAATAATATTTTAACAGATATGTGTGTTTGTTATTAATATTTTATTCATATCGGAAGTAACAAAGACTGTTGTTGAATTTGTCCAATGCTTATTTCCTGTTAATATTGACAATTTTCCACACATGTAAATATAACTGAACTTATGAACTCCTTAGTAAACTTTAAAATTAAATTGAAATAGAAGAATGTATACTGTACGATTAATTGATATAGGATGTCATAATGGTGTTTTTTGAATACACATGCCCTATTAATATTGACGATTTTTCACACGTATACCTAACAGAACTTATGAACTCCATGGAATATTTTTAAATACTATCATAACAGATATGAGTGCTAGGTATTAAATATTAATACATCATTAATATCGGAAGTCACAAATACGGTTCCCAATATAATTTGTCCAATACACATTTCCTGTTAATATTGACAATTTTACACACCTGTAAGTATAACTAACCCTATGAACTCCTTAATAAACTTTTAAATTAAATTTAAATAAATGAATGTATAGTGTACGAATGATTGATATCGGATGTCACAAAGGTGCTATTTCTTTGAATTTAATACTCATTTCTTGTTCATATTGACGATTTTACACTCTTATGGCTGTAACTGAACTTATGAACTCCATGGAATATTTTTAAATACTATCATAACAGATATGAGTGCTAGATATTAATACATCATTAATATCGGAAGTCACAAATACGGTTACCAATATAATTTGTCCAATACAGATTTCCTGTTAATATTGACAATTTTACACACCTGTAAGTATAACTAACCCTATGAACTCCTTAATAAACTTTTAATTTAAATTTAAATAGATGAATGTATAGTTTGCGATCGATTGATATCGGATGTCATAAAGGTGCTATTTCTTTGAATTTAATACTCATTTCCTGTTCATATCGTCGATTTTACAATCTTATGGCTGTAACTGAACTTATGAACTCCGTGGAATATTTTTAAATACTATCATAACAGATATGAGTGCTTGATATTAATACATCATTAATATCGGAAGTCACAAATACGGTTACCAATATAATTTGTCCAATACTCATTTCCTGTTAATATTGACAATTTTACACACCTGTAAGTATAACTAACCCTATGAACTCCTTAATAAACTTTTAATTTAAATTTAAATAGATGAATGTATAGTTTGCGATCGATTGATATCGGATGTCACAAAGGTGCTATTTCTTTGAATTTAATACTCATTTCTTGTTCATATTGACGATTTTACACTCTTATGGCTGTAACTGAACTTATGAACTCCATGGAATATTTTTAAATACTATCATAACAGATATGAGTGCTAGATATTAATACATCATTAATATCGGAAGTCACAAATACGGTTACCAATATAATTTGTCCAATACACATTTCCTGTTAATATTGACAATTTTACACACCTGTAAGTATAACTAACCCTATGAACTCCTTAATAAACATGCGCGGGAATACAAAAAACGTGATATGTACCGAACACTGGAGGTAACAAGTGTAATGTGTATTACACATCTGGAGTCAATAAGTACCATTCAATTTTACACACTTCTATTATTATAAGAAATTGGCGGGAATGAAAGACACAATATGATATTTATCGACAACTGGAGGTAACAAGTGTACATTTGTATTCGGAGTCAATAAGTACCATTCGTATTTCACACACATCTATTATTAAAGAAATTGGCGGGATTTTAAATTACTTTATGATAATCGAGTACTGGATGTAACAAGTGTAATGTATGTTAAATACTCCGAGTCAATAAGTAACATTCAATTTTACACACTTCTATTATTATATTAAATTCGCGGGAATGAAAGACACAATGTGATATTTATCGATAACTGGAGGTAACAAGTGAATCGCTTTTTGTTAAAAGGTCACATGTTACATTTTTCGTAAAAATGGTTTTATTTTGGCATTCTGTTATTTGTACATAGGTTTATCATATATGTTAAAACGGCACTTGTGCGACTCATTATAACAGATATATAATATTTTTTATTTTATGATTTTTGTTAAAAGGACACATGTGCAGCACAAGTGCTCTTTTAACAAAAATATTTGATAATTTACTGTTAGGCACTGTTGTGCGACACTATTTATTTTTATCATTCTTTCCTCGTCATTATTTCATTGTTGTTTGTTATATTATTAGAATTTTAATGGTTATTTTTCAGTCCTTGTTTATCGTACTATCGTAATATTTAAACAAAATATTAATCAGAAAATAAATGTATTAATAATTTTAAGTTATCTGTTTATCGATGTTGCTCGGTATTATATTTTATTTGAATCAGTTTTATCACATTGTTTCGTTGTAAGTTGTAAGATTCGCAGTGCGTAAAATTATTTAAAAGGTATTTTTTTGTTATTATTTCTCATACTGAATGAATAAACCTGAGTAAAATGGATTTAGTGAATACAGACGTAATTAATAACGACGATCAGACTAGGAAAAGAAAGTCCAGAAATACTCATCTGTACCAAAGAACTATAATAAAATCTGCTAAATTGACAGGTTTATCTCACGTTAATCATAGAAAACAGCATGTTACTGCACTCGTTGTTGGTGAGCCTTGTCGGTAAGCAATATTTTATTATTTTTGTTAGTATTATTGTAATGACAATGTGTCGATTATTTTATTTTTTCGACTTCGTTCGATATAAAATATTTCAAATTGTAAACTGTATACGATAATATTTATTTTTATTTTTTAGCTGCAGAGACAAATGCTTTGAAAAATATGGACTTGAGACTATACAAGCTGTGTTTGATTTCTTTTATAACTTTGAAAATTTTCAAACTAAAGATGAACAAGATCAATATTTACAAGGACTTATTGATGTTGTTGCGGTGAAAAGACGACGTAAATCCACTAAAGAGAAATTAAATGATGGAGAAGATCCAAAACGAGACTTTTCGTTTAACTATCACGTAATGTTTGGGAATCAGCGAGAAAAGGTATGTCAACAAGCATTTATTTCTATTTTTGCTCTATCTTGCAAAAAAATTCGAAGATTAAGAGACTTAAAAGTAAATAATGAAATTGCGAAGGACAAAAGGGGCCGGCATACCAGTTACACTCTTCCTGATGATTTAAAACTCAAAATACGTGAACATATTTCTTCTTTTCCGGTAAATATTAGCCACTACTCAGGAAAAGAAGTTAAGTATCTAGTATCCGAGCTTAATTATAGAAAAATGTTTAATCTTTTTAAAGAAAAAAATCCTGAAATAAATAAAATTTGCTATACCACCTATTGGCAGTACTTTAGACAAGAATTCCCTGATTTACGTTTTGGTCAACCACAGATTGACACATGTTGTATGTGTGAGTCTCTAAATGTTAAAATTAAGTCACCTCATCTCAACGATGCAGCCAAACGTGTGGCAGTCGCAGAAATGATGGTACACAAAAGAAAGGCTAAGAAGTATTATGCGTGTATAAAAAAAGAAGTTGAAGATAAACAGAATAATATTAATGAAAATGTGCTTGCTATTACAATGGATTATATGATGAATATTCCGTTGCCTAAGATTCCTGTGCAAGAACTTTTTTATCTACGTCAACTGACTGGTTATGTTTTTTGTATCCAAGATATCAAACAAAACAAATCAACAATATTTATTTATCATGAAGGTCAGGCAAAAAGGGGACCTGACGAGGTTTGTTCTTTTTTAAAACAATATATTGACAGTGTACCCATGACGTATGATGAACTCCACATATACGCAGACAACTGTGGTGGACAAAACAAGAATCATACAGTAGCACGGTTCCTTTTGGCTTTGACAGACACAGGTCGTTTTAAGAAAGTAAAGCAATTTTTCCCCGTAGTCGGTCACAGCTATTCACCATGTGATAGAGATTTTGCGATCATAAAACGGTCTTTGAGAAAATGCAATCGATTGTACACTATTAGAGAGCTTACGGAACTAATCATCAAAAGTAGTGTAGATCGAAAGTTTATAGTAGTAGAGGTAGATGAGAATATGATTTTAGATTTCCAGTCATGGTGGGGAAAATACTACAAAAGAAACCCTATTTCACAAGAGACTAAAAAGAAACCAAAACAGCAACAAACTAGTTTTAGAATAAGCTCGTATTACCATTTCGAGTATGACACAGCTGCCAAAGGTGTTTGTAAAGCAATGTATTGTATCAACGGTCTCGTGGTAAACACATTCTGCTTGGCAAATTCAACTCGAACTCCAATTCAACTTCCTCAAAACTTACTGTACACAGACATTGGAGTCCCAATGAAACCAGCTAAACTTGAAGACATTCAGAAGACATTGGAATATATACCAGATGAACATAAAGACTATTATCTTGACATTATAAGTAAAAGTATCGTTTGTAGCTATTATGAGAATAATTTGTAGTTTTTTAATACATTAATACACTTTTTAATTTAAAAAAAACCAAAACTAAAAATACTTGTAATTATTTGTATACAATTAATCTGGTTTTTGTTAAAAGGGCACTTGTGTGGCAACTTTGAACTTAAATAAACTTGAATTTAATATTTTTACAGTATCGACATTTGGTACATACATTGAGCTCTATACACACATCGTATATAATTTTTTTTTATTTACGTAATCACAATATTTTGGAGTTCATGCAGTTTTTTATCATTTCCCGAAACTTCATCCATTGAAACAAATGTCCTTTTAACAAAAAGCGATTCAAGTGTAATGAGTATAACATATCTGGAGTCAATAAGTATCTTTAATATTTTACACACTCCCATTATGGTAGAAAATACGCGGGAATGCAAGACATGAGAGATTTATCGAATACTGGAGGTAACAAGTATACATTTGTATCTGGAGTCAATAAGTAACATTTTGATTTTACACACTTCCAATACGTTACAAAATGCGCGGGAATGCAAAACACGTGATATTTATCGAACACTGGAGGTAACAAGTGTAATGTGTATTACACATCTGGAGTCAATAAGTACCATTCAATTTTACACACTTCTATTATTATAAGAAATGGGCGGGAATGAAAGACACAATATGATATTTATCGACAACTGGAGGTAACAAGTGTACATTTGTATTCGGAGTCAATAAGTACCATTCGTATTTCACACACATCTATTATTAAAGAAATTGGCGGGATTTTAAATTACTTTATGATAATCGAGTACTGGATGTAACAAGTGTAATGTATGTTAAATACTCCGAGTCAATAAGTAACATTCAATTTTACACACTTCTATTATTATATTAAATTCGCGGGAATGAAAGACACAATGTGATATTTATCGATAACTGGAGGTAACAAGTGTAATGAGTATAACATATCTGGAGTCAATAAGTATCTTTAATATTTTACACACTCCCATTATGGTCGAAAATACGCGGGAATGCAAGACATGAGAGATTTATCGAATACTGGAGGTAACAAGTATACATTTGTATCTGGAGTCAATAAGTAACATTTTGATTTTACACACTTCCAATACGTTACAAAATGCGCGGGAATGCAAAACACGTGATATTTATCGAACACTGGAGGTAACAAGTGTAATGTGTATTACACATCTGGAGTCAATAAGTACCATTCAATTTTACACACTTCTATTATTATAAGAAATTGGCGGGAATGAAAGACACAATATGATATTTATCGACAGCTGGAGGTAACAAGTGTACATTTGTATTCGGAGTCAATAAGTACCATTCGTATTTCACACACATCTATTATTAAAGAAATTGGCGGGATTTTAAATTATTTTATGATAATCGAGTACTGGATGTAACAAGTGTAATGTGTATTACACATCTGGAGTCAATAAGTAACATTCAATTTTACACTTCTATTATCATAAGAAATTGGCGGGAATGAAAGACACAATATGATATTTATCGACAACTGGAGGTAACAAGTGTACATTTGTATCTGGAGTCAATAAGTATCTTTGATATTTTACACACTTCCATTATGTCAGAAAATACGCGGGAATGCAAAACATGAGACATTTATCGAATACTGGAGGTAACAAGTATACATTTGTATACTCCATGGAATATTTTTAAATACTATCATAACAGATATGAGTGCTAGAAATATATACATCATTAATATCGGAAGTCACAAATACGGTTACCAATATAATTTGCCCAATACTAATTTCCTGTTAATATTGACAATTTTACATACCTGTAAGTATAACTAACCTTATGAACTCCTTAATAAACTCTTAAATTAAATTTAAATAGATGAATGTGTAGTGTACGATTGATTGATATCGGATGTCACAAAGGTGCTATTTCTTTGAATTTAATACTCATTTCTTGTTCATATTGACGATTTTACACTCATATGACTGTAACTGAACTAATGAACTCCATGGAATATTTTTAAATACTATCATAACAGGTATGAGTGTTTGTTATTAATACTTTATTTATATCGGAAGTAACAAAGACTGTTATTGAATTTGTCCAATACTTATTTCCTTATATTGACAATTTTACACACGAATAAGCGTAACTTGGCTTATGAACTCCATCCTATATTTTTTAAATATAACTGATAACAGGGTTTTTAACATAGTGTTTATATGGGATGTCACAGGAGGCTGTTCGAATTAAATAAATACTCAGTTTCTTTTTTGTGTTAGTGATTTTTTCACACATCACATAAAACTGGCCTTACGCATTCCATAAGTACTATTTTTAAAATAATATTACCGCAAATAATTGTTGACTGTGGTATTAGTATTGTATTTATATCGAATGTCTGGAGGTTTTTTTTTAAAAATTGTACTCAATTTATGTGTAACTGGTTTACACGCTTTCTTTGTATCCTCCGGAGTTCACAAAACATTGGAAGTTATAAGAGCAGTATAAATACCTATTAATTTTTTTTTTTTAATTCGCCCATGTAAGTATAGATTCCGAATATAAAAATTATTCTAAGTATTTTGGCGCAAAAAGCTTAGTTTTAAAGTTATTATTTAGGGTGGATATCACAAATACCTTTAAATCCCTATGGAGTCTATAACATACGCCATACCGGTATGTGTGTGTGTGTGTGTGTGTGTGTGTGTGTGTGTGTGTGTGTGTGTGTGTGTGTGTGTGTGTGTGTGTACTGCATACACCGCAGGTATGCGTGCACTCGATATCGACGATTTTATAACATTTGAAAAACGTCATTGTATCCTCTTACGCTGACACGCGTTTTGTCGTCCCGTGTACACGACGTCAACGCGCATAACAATTACGTACATGTATATTTTGGTGTGCGTGTGTGTGTATGTGCGTGTATTTGCCCGCAATGTTTCGCTATATCAGTGTAATTCTACGTACCGATAAAGACGTTTGTTTGATCTAGTTTATACCAGGAGTTCCCAACCTGGAGGTAATCACCCTTCGAGGGGTAAAATAGGATTTTTTTCAAGGGGTAAAAAATAAATAAATTTTTGTTTGTGTACTTGATGTTTAAATTAAAATAACCTCGTCACTCGAAATTGTCTCGGGGAATGGTTGATTTTAAATATTTAACCCGATTTATGGGTATAATAGCATCTAAAAGGTTGGGCACCGCTGGTTTATACAGATTAAAGGTGCCTAGGAATGTAAAATTTTCCGCGACAGACGGTCCGACAACGCGCGATGCAACTTGTCCAACTCGTACGCGTGTGGATTTCCGTGTAGGTACTAATATTATCAAAATGAAAAAAAAAACCCAGAATTTCGTTTGTCCGCAATAAAATGTCGAAACATTAGCGATATCGTAATATATTGTAATTCGGCGTCGTAGCAATGGTCGATCGTTTTCAGGGATATGGTTTTGCGGTGCGCCGAACGTCGACGCGTAAATCGTACTCCGGATGAATTGTTTTTTTTTTTATTCGGTCTCGCCGTCGTTTTTGGGGACGAGGACGAGACGTCACGTGCAATGGAAACGCGACAAAGTTCCCGAGACTTTCGATCGCTCCGCACGCGTCATCGTCCGAACGCGGGCAACGAAACGCCGGAGAGTGTTGGTATTTCTTAATATTCCCTGCGAACCTAACCGCGAACGACCGACCGTTATCGACCGCTGATCAAATTTATAGCTTTCGGGTACAACGTGCGATATATCACTGCTCCCAAAATCACATAATGATACGGTGCGAGTTGGCGCGTCGAGGTGTGAGTCTGCAGACACCCGATATCTGGCGCAGATACGTCTGTTATTCACGTGTACTTAATATTTTAGTATATGTGTGTGTGTGTGTGTGTGTGTGTGTGTGTGTGTGTGTGTGTGTGTGTGTGTTTTATTATTTTTCAAAACCACTGCCGTTCGCTTTCGTACTGTGACTGCAGTTTCTGTTTTTTTTTTCGTAGTTCGTAAATCACCGAGATACGTATCGTACGTGTGTACATATATACGTCTTACCGAACTCATAAAATTTCAACATTTCGAACGTGCGAAAACCATTGCGAAAATCGATTGATTTATTTTGCTTCACACGACGACATTGTTTTCGGTGCACCGCCTCACAGACGCACTTAAGGGAGTACCAGAGAGTGCATTGCACCCCCGTCTTACAAATCAGCGTCCCGAGAGTTTTACGTAAACTTTTTTTTTCTACATTGAATCGATCGTTAATCCGAACACAGTGATATTACAAAATGAGTTTTAATATATCTATGGTACAATATTTTTCTAAACAAACACTATCGAGTATTTGATTTGTTTCACGTTAGGATAAATTATTTATTAACCTTGCGTTTCGTGTACGTTTTCAAACGTATTATATGATGTTGTTTTATGTAGTTATAATATATTTGCTTCAAAAAATAAAAAGTTTTGTTTATGGTAATGTCGAATAAATAACTTGTAATATGATATGAATTGTTATTAAATGTTATAGCTAATATAAAAGGTGAGATTTTTTAAAATTTTTTTTTTTTGGAAATTATTCTCGCGCCCCCTTAAATCCAACTCTATTGGTGCACCTATGCATCGCATACGATATACCGAGTCGAAGTCGACTGGGCGACGACTGTGTGTGACGAAAGGAAAAAACGTAAAAAATACAAAAATAGGTAACTAAAAGTACAAAAATAGAAAACTCGTCCATAGACTGTAAAACATACTCATACACACACACACGTGCGAAGCAAGAGTATAAAACCGTGCATAAACGGCAGGAGAGGCGCGAAAATGTATACATGGCAAATAAAATAAACCGATGGAATGGAAACACTAATGGAAACGGTGGGGTTCCGAACTTTTACGAGCCTATTGAAATTTGAAAGTCGCTGAAAACATTTTACTCCGAAACGTTGGCATCGAGCCGCGTGCAGTTACATATATTTATATCATATAATCGTATAAGCACTCGGATTGAATTATATTATGTTTTCCGTCGGGTGTAATGTGACACTCTTCCGCCGCGGCCACGGCGTAGCAGTAGTAGTGCGTGTACCGTCGTTCGGAAACAATAATAATGCTAATAATAATAATAATAATAATAATAATAATGATAATAGTGATAATAAAAATAATAACGATAATAACAATCATAATCATAGCAACAACCGGACGGGAACGAGTAGGACGTGCGTGGGTGCGTGTGTGTATACGAAAACGTCGTGACATTATGTTGACACGATCGTGCACGCGAATTATTATCGGCACTGTAGATTTTACGGACGACGGGGGAGTGTATATACGACGAGAGTGTATACATAAGGTGACCATACGTCCCGTTTTGAACGGGACAGTCCCGTTTTTTGAATCTCTGTCCCGTTGTCCCTTGGGAAATCTTCGGGACGCTAAAATGTCCCGTTTTCAAAAAGTAGACAAAAAAAATAATGAAAATAAATGATCTTTGGCGAAATATCGTTTTTAGAAAAATATACAAGTATTTATTCTTTTTAATATGTAATTATTATTTTAATTTAATTTGTAATTATTACACGAAACACATTTTGTTTATTATAAGTTAATTACCTAGTAAGTCAAGTAAGAGTAATAAGTTAATTTAATTTTTTTGTCCTTTAAAAACATTATAAGTACCACAGAAATTTGCTAGAAATATTATTAAATTAAAAATATTTGTTTGTAACAAATAATTATGATTTTTTGTTTTTGTCCCGTTTCGATTAAAAAAAAATATGGTCACTTTATGTATACAGGGCCGCGGACGGAAATTATTAAGAGCCCCCAGTGACAAACTTATCCAGACCTGCTACCGATATCGGTACGCAGTGGTAACTTATCGGCGATCGCGGGTTTTCTTTTAAAAATTATTTTATCTACGTTTCTCACTAGTTTTGAAGGGATTCAACGAATTTCATCATAATATGGCCGGTGGTTTTGTGCGGTGGTGGTCTGGCGGGTGGCGGGCGGCGGGCTTTTTAAATACACAACAAAGTGATTATATTATGACACACGTGTTAGGGTCACTACGACGGTTAGGCCGGGCGCAAATTGAGACGTAGGCGACGCAGCACAGCGCAGCACAAGTCAGCGTAGGACCGAACTGCGTGACCCGTGTGAGCGAATATTATTACACAGTATTTCAACGAAGTTTCGTGTAGTCATTCGATGAAAACATTTGAGATCGACATGATGGCTCACGAATTATTTAAGTTAGATTTAAGTTCGGAATCTGATTCTGATGAGGAATTGGATGAACTTGTTTTATATGCTTTTATTAAACGAAAAAAGTCGCGAAATAGTGATTTTACGAAAAAAAGAAAGAGTCTCGGAGAATTTGTTTTGACAAAGGAATCATACCTAATCTATGACGATAAAATAAATATTTAATCTAATAAATTATTCTTACCATTTTTAAATTTCAATTCATTAGCAATATTTTCCCATATTATATTGTTTTTCAATTTTGCCTTCGCGTAGTCAGGATGGCTAGATAAGACACTGTTTTGTCGAACTGCTTCAATCAGTTTTTCTTCCATAATATATTATAGCTTGATAAAAAAATTTGAATTCAAATTTTTCAAAGTCGAAGTTGAAAAACTGCGCTACGCATTCGCAGGAAACTGTGCCGTAAACACTGTGCGACGTAGGAGCAGTACTGCGCTGCCCTACCCTGCTACTTAATTTACGCTCGTCTGTTCAAACCAGTAGATCACAAAAACTGCGCTGCGTCGCCTACGTCTCAATTTTCGCCCGGCCTTACGAAGTCCGGCGAAGACCGTACGGTTCCGCCGTTCGCCAAGAATACATACGTCATTACTAGGGCTCTCGGTCTGGTACGTGTATTGATATACACGTGTACACGTAGACCGCACCTTAAATAGTAAAATTTACGAAAATCCGTGTATTTAATAACACGTGTTTTGAAGTTCGTGTACACGTGTATAAAGAAACACGTGTATGAAAAATTGTATCGACCCGTGTATTTAATAACACGTGTGTTTAAGGTCCAGCATTTTTTATCAACTTTAAATAAAAAAAAAAAAATATTAATATTGCTATGTAATACTGACGAGTGGTATACTATTTTTGGTGGTGTTATTTCATTTAGTTAATGTAATCTTAATTCTTATTTCATCTGTGATCACCCGATAATTACAAATAGATTATTGTGACATTCAGGTAAAATCCAATGTTTATATTTTATGTTTTAAATGCTTTAATTTATTGCCCAAGAAAATAAAACCTTAAAAATTTTTATAAAAATAAATATATTAATACTTTTTTTTATATGACATATTGTTTTGAATTTCTTAGTAAAATATTTTTGTTTTTTTGATAACGGGGGGGGGATGTAGGGTACGTACTTTTGGGCCCCCCTTTTAGATCTTCTTCAGATCAGGGTAATAGGTAAACGGACATTTCACACGGGTACACCGTTTCCATAAAAACACGTATGTTCGTGTTCTTAGATACACGTGAAATAGAGACCTCTAGTTATTACGATATTATACGGTTGTGCCGTTGACGACCGTCCGGTGAGCCTGGAAACCGTTGCGTGTCACGGTTCGACGGTACGGCCGCACCGCCGTCGATAACGATGTCACATTGTTTCTTATAAGCTGCGTCACACCAGGACGGCAACAACGTGCGGTTATTTATTTTTTGAAAATTTATGTTAGTTTTTGGTTTTGACTTTTTTTTTTTTTTTTTTTTTATTCTTATCCGAGTCTTGAAATCGGACGATTGATCGTTTCAATTATAGGCACTTATATTACTACCTAGGTGTTTATTTTTCTGCCGACGTCGCCCGACCATCATTTGTGATGATCAAACGACGTCGGACCGAATCGGATCGGGAGTTATGCGGTTATTCATGTAGGTTATTAATGCAGCCTTACCTAGATCCGATCGCCGACTAATAGTAATAACACTCATGTGACACATTTACGCGTTGCGATTTCACGCGCTAATTGAAATGTAATAGCAATGGCGTGATAAATACGATACCGCATCACGTGGCGCACAATATCAGCAATCTATATTGGATGTCTATACGGATCACGCGAAAAGTGTTGTTTCTTCTTATCGGATGTAAACGTTATTACTCAGGAAGCGCCCGCTTGTTTATCAGCCGCCGGCACACGATATCGTTATTATTACTATTATCATTATTATTATTATTATTATTATAAGGGCACGGATTTACATGCATTTGCGTGTTTTTTCCAAACCGTCCAAAAAATAGCTAGGAAAACTACGAGTTTGAATTGTGGTCTGTAGATCCGAAATACAAAGTTTTATTTTGCGTGTTTTTGCATATTTTGCCATTTTTGGACATGTATTGCATATAAATGGTTTTTTAATGCATAACACGTAATATGTTGGGTATATTAATCAAATTAACGTATTATATTTATATTCCATGTAATTTGACGAAGTTGTTTTTTATCTTATATCCACATAATATTATATTTAAGAAAAAATATTTTTGATATTGATTTTTTAGATTAAAATAAAAACGTTGAAAAAATTAATCATATTATTATAATACGATTTCGTGTAAAAAATGTTGATATATAAAAAATAATGAAAATAAAAGACTTCTAATTCGAATTTTTTTTTGCCTATTTTTAATTTTTGAGCGTATATTCCTACAAATTAAGATCACGAATGCATATTTTACAGTGCATATTTCTTAGGTTTTTAGAGCACATAAATCCGAGCCCTAATTACTATTATCATTATTGTTATTATGATTATTATTATTATTATTGTAATTACCGTACGTGCGCATTAATCAGTCGCGCGCCGCCCGTCTCGATTATACGCTTTTTAACGATGTTTATAGTAAATATTAACAACGACAACGACGCCAACGTGATATTATAATTATTATTATTATTATCATCGTACGGTTATTATCGCCCGTATGTTTTCTCGACGGAATGTATTCGAATACGCGCCCGTTCTCGCCCGCAGAGACCTACATAACGCACGGGTCTGTCCGACACGCGTGTACGTTGGGTAAAACGCTTTTTTTTTTCTTTACGCGGACCGCGCGCAATAAAATATATTATTATATTACACGCGCGCGTGCGCGTATGCCGAGCGGTGTAAATCCGCGCGAACGGTTTTTTTTAATTTTTTATTTTTTTTCCCCGTCGGGCGTGTTGTAACACACCTCGCGAAACGAGCCCCCGCCGCGTACGGTTTTAAACGATAACGAGAAAAATATCGTCGCAACACCGCGGTTTTACGTCACGAGTCGATTGAAGTTCAACACTGATATCCTACGCCTGTCCTGTTTGGGCAGCCGCGTCACCCACAAAAATAAAAAAGCTACAAATTCTACAAAACAAATTTTTGAGGATTTGCCTCAATGCTCTGTGGTTTATGAGAAACAGTCAAACCCACAACGATACGGGTATACCCTTCATTAACAAATTGATAATGACTCAATTCCAAAACTTTCACGCCAATCTGAAAAATTCGGACGGAGCCCGTCACTACAACATAGGAAAAAAAAAACACAAAACAGACGTCTGGGACCTCGACTCCCCCAAGACATTCTCCTAACACCGGCACACCGAGATGATCCACGGCTCGTGTACGCGGGAGAAAACGTCAGAAGAATCGCGCTAGACCAGTGTTTCCCAAAGTGGCCGATATCGCCCCCCTCGGGGACGCTAGAGCTATCCAGGGGGGCATTTCATTACAAAAAGGGGGCGGTGACAGTTTCATCTGTCGTTTTAGCGATAACAGAACAACGAACGTGATCTAAATTATCTGAATTCTTCTTGTATTTAGCACCTACACTCGCGAATGCCGAACTTATTTGTTGTCGTTTATTGTCTTTATAATAATAACTGTCGTATTTGCTGTGTATTATTTTATTCGAACGTTTTTCACTTCATGACTGAATCGAAGAAAAAACGCAGGCAGTATGATATTGAATATTTGAAGTACGGTTTTATTCAATCGCCTACAAATATTACGTTTGGCAATGTGCCTCATTTGTCAAAAAGCATTTACAAATGAAGCTATGAAACCGTCGAGACTGCGAGAACATTTAACAAAAGTTCATGCTAATAAAAAAAAAAAATATGGATTTATTTTATTTTCAAACACTCGAAAAGAAATTTTTGAAACAGCCGACATTGGTCAATGTGTTTTCAACAACGTCGAAACAAGACGATGACGGATTGCGAGGTTCGTACAACATTTCTCTACTGATTGCCAAATCTAGTGAACCTCATAATATCGGCGAAGAACTTATTTTACCAGCTTCAAGCGAGGTATTAAACACAGTCCTGCATAAACCAGCTTTTGACGTTATTAAAAAAAATTCCTTTGAGCAATATTACAGTGCAAAGAAGAATTGATGAAACGGCATAATCTGTCGAAGAAAAATTATCTAATCGAAAATCGAACCTAATATCAACGGACTTCTATAGCAAACAAAACACCAACCACATTCATCTCATAAAGATACCTTTTTCTTGGTTTGTACCCATACAATATACATTATACATATTTATAAACAATGTATTTCATTTTCCATAGCATACTTTTGTAACAATATTTTTTTTTGGGGGGCATTTGTCGGATTTTTTTTCCGGAAGTGGGTGGTAAACATAAAAAGTTTGGGAACCACTGCGCTAGACGAATGAGAGAATGTTATCAAACATTCCGAGTGGTCGAGAAACACTGACGATCCACGCGTATAGATCCTGATGTCGTTTTATATACGAGCGCGGGTGAGCGAAAACATAAATTCCGTAACGTATGTCGGCTAAAAAAAAAAGAAAACTTGAAATAGACAAAAAAAAAACACAAATAAATTTTAAAACCGAACGATCCCGTATTATGTTATTACGAACACCACGAATTCGTCGCCGGCGGCTGTCGGACGACCCGCACGTGGATTTCGACAGGTTGATTACACGCGCGACGGGTGAAGACTCTCCGCGTATCGACGACGTCGTACACGAAATCGTCATTACAGCACGCGTACACGCGAAAGTACGACACGAGATCGCGGGTGTTGTATCCGGCGCACGGGGCGGATCCGAAAACGTATGATTAGGCAGTGTAAATCGTAACTAACGGACGCTGCCGGTATAGAGTGATTGTATCCGAATCAGGTGAAAAAAAAATAACTCGCACTACAAATACTCGAATTGGAATGAAAACTGAAAAAAATCGACGGGTATATACATAAAATATTTACCCGATCAGCTGTTGATCTTGACTGCAGTTGATATCGAAATATCGGTCCCCCCCACGAAAAGGCCCGAGTAACCGCGGTTAAAGTCGAAAATGACGAGTGATGACGATAACGATATTTAAATCTGTTTTACCAACGTAATAGATCGGTACGACACGGATAAAGAAAATTTTCTAAATTGCTAAAAGTAGCATATTATAAATTGGAAAAAAAAAATTTCTCGACGTTCGGGGAGGAGTACGTGCCGTGTTTGCTCCCCACTTGGATTCGTCCCTGATACTATGGGCCCTGACCACATTCGCGCGAAAACGACGTCTATACACAACGGTCGGCGATAAAACCGTCCGCGGGCATTGACGTTACAAGGGGGTGTGCACAGTGAAATTTAACACCCCCAAACTCATCTTAAGCACCCCTCAAAAAATTTGATACTCATTTCCTACTATAATATCAATATGATAATATAATATTATACTCACAGTTTGTTTTCCAATAGTTTAGATTAGATTGCATTGTTCCAGTTCATTATTATAATCTTTTATTTTTTGAAATGTTCTGTGTTCGATTCATAGAATAGTCGAATAGTTTGGTAATGACGGCGATGGCGATAAATTATAACCACGTGAATATCGTCGATATTCAAAAATATGCATAAAAAAAACAAAAAAAACAAAAGAAAAGAAAACGTATTTTATATCGTTTACGAACCGTCCCGTATTATGATAATAATATTATAGAACCTATAAATACGACACGAAATCGTTGCCTGCGGCTACCGGACGACCCGCACGTGGTTTTCGACAGGAAGATTACACACGCGCCGCGTACCCAAGACGTCGAACTGGTCAACGTTGTAATAATACGATAATTTACGTACACGCGAAAGTATGACAAGAGATCGAATTGCACAGGTATTGTGTGTGTGTGTGTGTGTGTGTGTGTGTGTGTGTGTGTGTGTGTGTGTGTGTGTGTGTGTGTGTGTGTGTGTGTGTGTGTGTGCGTGTGTTACCACAGGTCCCGGCCGAATCCGCGCGGCGACCAGCATCACGACGGTCGGCGACAAAACCGTCCGCGGGCCACCGATGTCCGATCGATGTTGCCGGCCCTCGGGGGACGTGCGCCGACCTACGACCACGACAACGACCACGATAATAATAACAATAACGACGATTATAATAGTATGATATATACATATATCGGTCCGCGCGAGCTGTACGCGGCCTGTGATTATGGTAATCGAAAATTTGACCGTCGGCCGTACAACATTCGGACGAACGTGATACATATTAAACTGGGTGTCTCAGTATGACTTGACGAAGACGATCACTGTTGGTTTGATTCGATATTTTTCCACTGAGCTAATATACTAGGGAAAACGCATGAAAAGATTTTTTTTCAAGTTTTACGCTGCAGTTTCAAATAAATTTTCGCTGTTCGTACCCGACGTCACCGCAGCTCGCCAAAGGAGACGTAATTTATTATTATTATCGTCGTACACACCGACGTAGAATATTTATTATAATTTTATAATGTTTGTCGTATTTACGCATTCTGAAACGATTTTCTCGCACTTTTGCACATACAAACACACACACACACACACACACACACACACACACACACACACACACACACACACACACACACACACACACACACATACACACACAGTGACGTGCCGAAGAGAAATGTTTTGAGGCAATTGCCTCACGATAATTTTTCGGGTGGGTGGGTAGGTGATAGATAGGTTAAGTGGTTAGATACAAATATTTTGTAGAATAATGATCAACAATAAATTAATATAATTATTATATTAAGAGTATTGAAAACATGCCATTTTTAAGGGGTGTTGTATAAGCAATAATATTAGTACGTATTTGCGAGCCGTTTATGCGTCCGTAGTAAATGATCATTACATAGTGTGTATACAATAGGTATTAATTTGTTATATTTAAGATTTTGAGGAATGTGTCAGCAAAAAAATTGCATTTAACGGGGGTAGGTAGTCAATTTTTTTTAATTTGCCTCAGATCTGAAAAATGTTCTACACGCCACTGCACACACACACACACACTCACACATCACACGCTTTCGTAAGCGAGGAAATTATCGATTCCGAATCGCACAGACTATTTACAGACTGATGTACCTACTCGAGAGAGTGTACGCCATAATGCATTACTGTTATAATATTATTATAATCGCTGTGGATCAAACGCCACGACGATTTATTATCAGGCGCTAGACGAACGAACGGTCGTTTATCCGTTCCATTCCTTATAGTTTCTTTCGCTTGATAAAGCTAAAAAAAGATCATAACTGTCACTCAATAGGCGCATAGTAGTAAAAACATATCTTGGGAACCCGTGTGTGTGTATGTGTGTGTGTGTGTGTGTGTGTGTGTGTGTGTGTGTGTGTGTGTGTGTGTGTGTGTGTGTGTGTACGTATGTAGCCAGATCCGTCGCTAGGTACAAGCAAGCCATGCGTTACTTTAGGGCGGAAAAATTAAATTATTAAATCTTCGAAAAATAGTTCTCCAAGTAAAAACCATGTGTGTATTTGCAGCCATCGACTTCAGGAAATTCATCTTAATATTGCCTTAAGTTTAAGAACCCTTCTGACGATTCCAGTGACACTGGCGTCTGCTGAAAAAAGTTTCTCTGAATCGAAACGTATTAAAAATCATTTAAGATCTACAACGAGTAATGAGCGTTTAACTGGATCGTCTGTTTTATCCTTCGAAACAGAGTTGGCTCAAGAAATAAACTTGGAAAATTTAGTAAGTACAAGATTTTGCAACAAGAAAGGCGAGAAAAGTTAATTTTTAATTTCACACTACTATTTCAAAATGTTATTATCATAAATATTTTTCTTATTTCGGTTTTTATTTAAACAAAATATAGTACCCGTGTATAACGTATACTCGTGTTTCATTCGAGTTTTAAAAGTTGTACCTATTTATATATAGTTATGGTTTTGTCAAATTCAAATCAACCTTTTTGAGTTCGCGACCCCCTATAATGTCACCAAGATGTCTAACGACCCTTTTGTAATGTAAGCATTAAAAAATTGAAAAAACTGTTGTTATTGTATTTATTTGTGTATATATTTTACAAAAAAGGTATATTATGACTATTATGTAAATTTGAATATTTTTTTTAATTCAATGACTCTTTTGCTGTTGTTGATTTGAAATAATTTTGTCAATCCTTGGCTCAACAGATTTGGATAGACTTATTCTCATTGTTGGCGATATACGAGTATCCAGCCGAATTCTCGATTTAGTTGGAATTGTAGTCATCCTAGAAAATCCTGCTTCACATAAGTATGTTGTTGAAAAAAGAATTAACTTTTTAAACGCTATGTTAATGCAGAATACTCTGATTGAATTTTGATCCAAAATTTTCTTACGTTTTTATCACTATTAAAAATCTATTCCAACCCTTTGTCTGAATACAACTCGATTAATTATGCTTTATTTAATGACGATAATTTATTTATTAATTATTTATTTTACTTTATTTTATTTATAATTCTATTAGTTATAAGATTTTAAGTGAAACAGTTTTTTTCCCACATGAATTGGCGACCCTAAAATAATTTTCGGTGACCCTCGAGGGGGTCGCGACCCCCCGGTTAAGAATCGTTGGGTTAACCAACACATTGATACACATTTGTTGATTTCAGTATTATTCATGTGCCTATTTATAATTTTAAGTATATGAGACTGTAAGAGTGACGTTAAAATGATGTTCGCTTCAGGGCGGAAAATATCTCACCGCGTAGTACGAGAACGCGGCGAGAAACACCGAAATGGCGTGTACACTACTTTCCTTTAGAGCTCGGGGAGCCGAGTTCGAACGGACGAAACTCGTTCACCTACGTCGTCGTTAAATTAGTTTACCCGAACACGCGGTGTACCGCGGAATATCGTGTCCGAATACGTTAGGCCGCGCGCATCGCCGTAAACGTTTTATTATTATTTACCGGTCGGGCCGGGGAAAAACGCACGAAAAATTACACGTTTATTAGTGGTGTAACGAAACACGGCCGTGGGCCGTCGGCGGACGCGACGTTTACGACGACGGACGCGAGCGTCGGGATTTCATAACGACGTCGGAGAAACGAGAGTACGCGAAAGAAAGATGCGTTTCAGAGCGAAATTCAACTTTCAAAAAAAAAAAAAAAATCGTCTCGTCGAAACGAATATAATATCATATTATATACACACATATTATAAATAATTCATATGGACGTACGACAAAACGCGCGGACACGACCGTCGATTATTTATAACGCGGCCGCGCGGTGTGCCATCATCGGCTATGCACGCGAATCACATTTACGTAGGTATGATATTATATTATAATATACACGCCCGGCCGACAGATCGGAGATCGAAAATATTAACGTCCGGCTACACCCGCGTGATAGACGCACGCGTGCACGACGTTCCAAAGCCGTAATATCATTAGAAGCGCGCGTAATGCATACGAATTTAATGTTTGAATATATTAATATTCGCGTCCGCGTGTACGCGATCGTTTTAAGTATTCCATTAACGTTGAAATAAAATTTAAAAAAATATTAAAAAAAAAAAATCCCGCACGATATGACTAACGATATATACCTACAACACAATATTATGACCGCTATAAATTTTAAAAACATAAATAGATGTATAACGTACTTATTTAATAGCTCAGAAACGTGTGTGTGTGTGTGTGTGTGTGTGTGTGTGTGTGTGTGTGTGTGTGTGTGTGTGTGTGTGTGTGTGTGTGTGTGTGTGTGTGTGTGTGTGTGTGTGTGTCTATATATAGGTAGTACGAGCGCTGCGCGCACATAAAAAAAAAAAAGTTGGAATATAGTTTGCAAATGCAATTAATATATTTTTATATACTCCTTATTAGTTTTGTGTCGTTAATGGCACGCAGTTGTATACATATAAAATATAATATATACACATACGTATAAAATAATAATATAATTTACTGTCATAACATGTACAAAGTAGTTCAACGTCATATAGTAATATTCAAACGTATCGTCCTTAAAGGTTATAGGTAGGTAGGTGCATGCGCTTGATGTGCAATATTCGTCTTGAATTATTGCATTTCGCAACGGCGATGTACAAAAAACGCGTTAGTAATAATAATAATAATTATTACTATTATTACTATTATTGACCAACAGTTTTCCCGACGGATTGCGTGTCGCGTCGTTGCGATACGTTTTGAATTCAAACAGCAGTGTCATTTTTTTTAACCACCGCCGGCTTATTGTTTTCTGTATTTGGTGTGTATTTTAATTACACGCGAATTATTTATCGGATCGTATGATCAACGATAACGTATATTATACGCGAACGTGTGGGTGAAAAAAATTGCACATACTCGTATTATATTACAATAACGCGCGTTTTGATTTGACCGTATTTACAGTTTTTATCGAACGTGAGGTAAAAACAAAAGTGTGCAATAAAATGTGTATTAAAAAAAAAAAAAAAAAATCATTGAAATCCATTCGGGCGGCTTCACGCCGATCGCCAAGTGTACGTCGTCTAAACGTCGCCGATCCGTATACGATCTCTATTTATTCGTTTACGAGCCGTCGCGTTAAGCCGCGCATACGCTAGACTCGAACGGTCCGAATTTTTTCGGGTTAAGCTGCATCGAGTGTCCCCGAATTTTCGTTCCGAACTAAAATAAAATAATAGCTCAATAGATGATTATATAATCATAATATATTATGTCGTGACTCGTGATAATATCTACAGTAAATAGTTATGCACAACGATAAGTTTTCAATTATCGATATCGATTCATTTATATCGATGTCGTATCGTGATATCGAATAACAAACGATATCGATATACGATTTATTGATATAATTATTTATAAAACCGAAGCGATTGAATAATTATTAATTAATAATATCACACCATTTGTATAATTTATGAACGCCAAACTGTTGATGACAACGGTCTCCGGGTATCGGCACTAATTTTAAATCACTCATAATTATTAATTGATTTGAGCAGTGAAGAAATAAACTTAGTAACACTCGACAACCGACATAGACGATCGACGGAAAAAACGAGACTAATATTGTACGATTCCGGTCTTTGCGATACATGTTTATCATGAGAACCTTATTGTTATAGCATTATTGGCTATTGTTAATCGTTGGTGTTTATCGTTCTTTGACATTGATTATTTGTTAAAACTTAGATGAACAGAAAATAGAAACTTTAATGTAGCGATATCAAATACTTGTACTATGTACTTTCGATAAATATTAGTCTCATCGATATCGTAAAATTGGTTCGATATCGATGTCGATATCGAAAAACGATATCGTTGTGCATCACTGACAGTAAACCACGTATTGTATTTTGTACAATCGTTTTTTGACAATTGACGAATGCAGTACATGGTGTGCAGTTGTACTTCCTAGTAATATTTTGTAAAGATAAAAAAAATTTGGAATAACAATAGTTCTTCAGATGATGAATGGGATTCATTTTTATTAGAGAACCCCATCTTTAAATCGCGGTAAAGATATTGAGTGCACAAACTTCTCAAATCAAGTGCATCTACCTATATGCATAGAATAGTACAGCTAATTTTCGGCCGAAAAATTCAAACATGTTTGAACGGTTGAAATCCGAACCGACCCGAATTTCGGTTCGGGCTATCGGTTTGGTACTCGCATATAAAATCGGCATTTTGATATTTTTCGGTTCTGTCGGTTCGGCCGGTCCGGGTCTAGTGTACGCGCGGCTTTAGATATTTTATTGCGTTTTCGTCCGAACGATTAACACGGTACGGCCGCCCGCGGGGGAACCGCGACTAATATTATACAGTCAACTCTAGATAATTCAAACCTTCAATAATTCGAAACCTTCGGTATAATTCGAAGTGAATATACTCGGTCCCTTGAAAATCACGCGGTTATTAGAACAAAAACAACGGATTTAAGTACACTCGGTAATTCAAAATCGAATTTTGAGAAAACCGGCCAATAACACTTGACGATTCGAAGTATCATTCGTTGAACGCTCGGGGATTCGAAGTATATTCCCCAAATGTATTTTATCTGAAAACACGAAACTACATTCAATGAAGCAGAAAACCATTACAGATTTGTTCAAAAAAATAACAATGTTTTATAATAATTATTTAATTCGCGTAGTATAATATTATCTTCGAATTATCGACAGTCGACTGCACCTATATAGGCGACGTTCGTAATATCGTCGGGTGTACAGTATAATGTCGTTGTGACAAAAGTACGGAGACGCGTATCGTACGATCGTGCCCCTACACGACGGCCGCGTCGCGCATTACAATATACAGGGTGTTTCACGAAGATCTGACATGTTGAATAACTTTTGTTCTATTCAATATTTTTAACTTTTTTTTTTTTTTTAATGAATATTTATGGCCTAGCGCTACAATAAAATTACATTACATTTTTTTTTTATTTTTAAAACTCAAATTTCAAAATTTAAAATTTTATATTAGAGTTTGAAAAAAAAATCAAAATAGCCATTTTGTAAACATGATTTTTAGAAAAATTTTGGTGTTTGAAATTCTTATAAAGGTTGATCCGTTAATTTTCTATGATTTTTTAAAGTTTACGAAAAATGTAATAATATGTATCGTTTACCAATCATTATCAGTCGTAATTGAACTATTAAGCATTTTAATTCGATTTTTTGCAAACTTTAAAAAATCATAGAAAATTAACGGATCAGCCTTTATAAGAATTTCAAACACGAAAATTTTTCTAAAAATCATGTTGACAAAATGGCTATTTTGATTTTTTTTTCAAACTCTAAATTAAAATTTTAAATTTTGAAATTTGAGTTTTCAAAATAAAAAAAAATGTAATGTTATTTTATTGTAGCGCTAGGCTATAGTATTCATTAAAAAAAAAAAGTTAAAAATATTGAATAGAACAAAAGTTATTCAACATGCCAGTGAAACGGCATCTTCGTGAAACACCCTGTATATTATCGTGTGCTAGGCTACAGCCGTTTTAGGAAAATCCAATAATATTCTCTCGACGTTTTCAGCCCGATTTTTATGCAGAGATCAATGGTTCTCTTTTCTCTCTCTCTCTCTTTCTCTCTCATTCCCATTCCCACTCCCGCTCTCTCTTATCGATCATAACGACGATACGTTATAATAATATTTAAATATCGGCACAACCCAATTAGTGAAAATACGTACGACGTTATACGCACGCCGTACGGGTGCAACGTGCATACGCCTAACCTATATTATTATTATTATTATTATTATGTGCAGCTCGCGCGCGTTTTCAAGGTGCGCGGTTAAATAAAAAAAAAAAAAAAACCAGAGGGTAAATACTGCTGTTAACAAGAGAGAACGCGTCTTATCAATTCGGAAATCTCGTCACGAGACAATCAAAACGAAACATAACGGGAATTATAATAAGAAAACGTTATACATATTATTATTATTATCGTTATTATTACAACGTGTGTGTGCGTGTACCCATATTACGTATGCGTTCGACTCTCGTGCATAACGTTATGTGGGCACGTAATATACATACGCGTGTACCGTAGGTATATTTTACATATACGGTGCCGACAAGTCCAATTATTTATTTATTTATTATTAATTAGATAATGATATATTATTCTTCCTGCGTTCGAACGCCACGCGATGTCGTCATTACTCCTCAGAGCTTCTCGGACTTTTTTTTTTTTTTTTACCACCACAGCCACACCACAGGTTTTAAACTGAAAATCTACCGTGACCCGCATCGGTTCGATTTTTAATAATTTTTAAGTAAGACGACCGTGGTGTATAATAATAATAATTGTAGCAGTGCGATTTGCGGTTTACACCGAGAGTCCTGCCGCGACGTCGTATTTTCACGTCGAATAGAAAAACGGCCGACCGATGACACGAGACCGTCTACACACGTTCACACGTTCACACTAAAACGAGTGAAAGCTATAGATTATACCTGCACACGGCCTAAAACACCGTGTCCCCGACACACTTTGCGTCCCCTGCAAATTAGAGTGTATCCCCTGAATTACAAACGTGTGTCCCTAGTTCTGTATACCGTGGTGTTGGTTTTGATTGTAGAAATCAGGGGCGGACGCAGACCAAGATAATGGAGGGGGATTTTTAAATGACACATACGATATAGATAATATAAAAATAAATAAATAAATAAATATTTATAATAGTGAAAACGTCAAAAACTAAACTCGGGGACTTCTCAAGTCTTTATTTTCATATGAGAATGGAGGGGGGATCGCACCTATCCCCACACCTCCCCTCAGATCCACCTCTGGTAGAAATAACAAACATTTTGGAATTTCTACACAAACGTGTTATTATTTTTTATCTCAATAATATCGAGTACTAGTGTTTTTCATTGTTCGTAAGTTGTTTCATATAACAATAATTTGTAAAATATTTCAAACTTTAACTTGTATGTTATTTACTCGAAACGTCATACAAACATTATAAACGTGTAGGGCAAGTGGTCGTTAAAGGGATGTCAGGCGCTACAACCGTCACGGGTTATTTTCGCTGTAGAAATGTGTCAAAGACAACAATCGAATATTAAAAAATGTTGTGTCCTCTGGAATCATATGTATTTCAGGTCCTGGATTCTACGATATGTCGACGGTGAACACCGAGTGATGGAAATGAAGTGACCAGGCGCGTTCTCAAAGGGGGGTCAAAGGGGCATTCACCCCCCATAACAATTTTGAACGTATAAAATTACTATTATATCAACAAAATTTTAATGGTCGAAATTTTAATTAGGTAATTGTTATACCAAAGTAGAAAAAACTAAATCTCCACAAAGATAATAAATTAAAAGATAATAGCTACTAATTAGTCATTAGTTGTTTGCTTTCACCTAATTGCTTGATATTTATTTCATGATTTTTAGATTAAAAACTTGGTTAAGGAGCCGAATGGGGCAAACCAGATTGACATAAATAATATAATTGACCGGTTTGCAAAGTACAAACGAAAAATATATTTTATTGTAAACTGTACTTATTCATTATTATTATTATTAATGCGTAGGTATAATAATATATCGATTTAAAAAATATGTTCGCCCCCCCCCTTTTAAACTGTCTAGGATCCCCCCTGTTCGCGACCCACCGGAAATTTGACTCGAGGTTCCCTCGGCACTGGGTCACGATCTTCGGTTAGAGACTGCCTATATACACCGTATGATTACGACGCACGTCCTGCAATCACGTAGTGCGCACTGTTGACGTTAATAACACCGCGTGTAATGTGTATGCATGTGTGTGTGTGTGTGTGTGTGTGTTTCTTTAACGACACGACTATTATAATAAGGACGTAAAACGTAGGTAAGTACTCGGCGTTTACCACGTGTCTACGACCGTAACGCATGTGTGCGTACCCGGGCGGACGAAAAGTATACTTGGGATATTGTCCGCCGTACGGTCCGGATCGTTTCGTAGTACCCCATACGACAACGGGGTGACCTTGTCGACGGGGGGTGTGGGAATTGATATTTCGTAACGACCGTAACGATATTCGTGTTCACCCACGTCGTCGACCGTTGTTATTGTTTGTAAATATTATTTTTCGACGTGACGGCCTTAGAGATATTATCACACGAGAGCCCGTACACGAGGATACGGGGCGAAAATTAAAACGCAAACTCACACGCAGCAGCGAAAAAAAAAACGACATTTAAAGTTTTAATGTCAGTCGACATGTGTAGGTGTACTGCAGCCGTGAAGAATTGCGTCCTTGAGAGGTGCGTACAGTGCCCGTACGTGGCGTGTACGCACGCACGCACACACACACACACACACACACACACACACACACACACACACACACACACACACACACACACACACACACACACACACACACACACTGGTCATATTATATATATATGATTATAATTATAATAATAATATACGGTACTAAGTGTACAGCGCAAACACGACAACAATAGAGACAACAACATGTGATCCGAACGAGACACGCGGCGCAAACCGACTTTTAACAACAATAATTATAATTTATTGTTATAATCGTTTTTCGAGGGCACCCGTCGATTTCTGTGATAATGACGCGAAAAATAATCACATACGACCCGCGCAACCTTTCTCGATTCGGGAACCGTGGAACGATTTTTCCCGACCGAAAAAAAAAAAAAAAACGCTGCACACGCCCGTGTGTCGTTACAATACTTTACGTCCAGTTTATACGTTTCTACTCTATACACTCGCGTACCCAATAACAAACGATTCCGTCCGTATCGATATCATATATGATATTTAAGACGTTGTGTGTGTGTGTGTGTGTGTGTGTGTGTGTGTGTGTGTGTGTGTGCAACATTTACAAATAGTATACACGCGTTTTACAACAACCTACTGTAAGAATGTAGTATATTAATGCGGTATTGTGTGATAAATTCTACGCGCTCGCGAAGACGGTTTCCTATGACACACACACACACACACACACACACCGAACCCGCAATGACGGCTTCGTTTTTGATTCCCGGCCGACGACATGGCGCGCGTATTTATCGTCGCCGATCGCCACTTTTTCCACGACCACCTTACGCGCATTATAATAACACACGGACACTGCACGCATCTGGAATTCTGGACCGGAGACGGATTTCTCGCACACGCGTGTCCTTCGACGTTTTCGCCCCAATTAAAAAGAAAAAAAACTGCTCTTTACACCGAACCCGGTTGACACACACATGCACACACGCACGCGCACACACACACACACACACACACACACACACACACACACACACACACACACACACACACACACACACAAACACACATATACTGTGTAAGAAATCTTCCGATGGTGACCGCGATATCTTTACATGCGTTCCGATAAAAATATACACACACACACACACGGCGATCGGTTCAATACATACACGTTTACAAGTGCGCGCACTGCGGGTATTATGCACAGCGTTACATATATGTTAATCTATACGTACGCGTACGAGTGTGCAGACGAAACTGGGTCGACACCGACTTGCAACAGGGGTGCAGCGGACATTCCGCGCAAAGCTATCTCTCTTCAAAATTGTAGACATATATTATTATAATATACGCTCTACGGTAAGGATCGTTTTATTTGCTTTTTCTTTTTTTTCAACTAAAACGCGTTCCCATTTACGCTCGTGTGTGTGTGTGTGTGTGTGTGTGTGTGTGTGTGTGTGTGTGTGTGTGTGTGTGTGTGTGTGTGTGTGTTACCTGCAAAGACGTCAAACACACATACGGTATATTATATAGATATTTATAACATGTCGCGCGACGTACCGCGTAGTATACTCGCGTGCTGAACACAATAACTTGCGGCTCGCGCACATGTACTTACGCCAGCTACCACTTAATAATAATAATAATAATATTATAATAATGATAATAATAATAATAGTAATAGTAATAATAATACGTACGTGTACCGGCGTATGCGTTGAACAGGTATAACATTATGTAAACACAAACCGTACGATGGGCAACAACAACAACAACAACAACAATAATAATAGTAATATTAATAATAGTAATAATAATACGGTAAAGTCGTGTTCGCGTATCGATCATTTCGTATGCGGTGGACCACGCGTACGTTAGCGTCCCGTCCGATCGGTCGACAGCGAAACGCACGCCGCCGCGCCGTGTAGATGAATATAATTCACATTTTTTTATTTTTTTTATTTTTTTTTTTGCGATGTCGACGACTACGAAAATAATACACGGGCGGTGCGTTTTTTATGTTACGCGTAAACTTGGGTTACCATATTTTATTCGGAGATACCCGGGACAAGCATCTTTTCATTTTTTTTTACATTGATTTTCTGATTATACAATATTATTTTCAACACACGTTATATGTATAGATATTAATTGATAATTAATAATATTCGAAACTTTGAAAATTAAAGAATATTATTTAAAAAAATATACGCATGCAGCGATGGCAGACTACTTATAAGTCGAGTGGGAGAGCTGTTTTATCGTCTGTGCAATTTTACCGCACTTGACAGTAAAATCGGCAACGTATTGCTTAAACGTCCGAAACAGTCGAAAATAAGTTAACGCCGCACAGCCAGCGAGAAAATTCGATTTTAAAGGAACAACAAAATAATATTCACTTCAATATTGGTAAGTAATGGAGTCATAGCGTTGTTATTTTGTACATTATATTCTTATCTTTTACATTTTTTTTTTCAATTAAAATTACATTGTTAATACAAATCGAATTTAATCTACAAAATAACGTTTAAGATGAATGCATAAGTTAATTTGTATTTCACTCGGCAACGTAATCGAATAAAATATAATTGACGTTAAAATGAGACATTTTTGTCTTCACTCTTACATGTGATTTAAATTAAAAAAAGTTGCTTTGTCCGATTCATAAGTACTTTAAATAACACTTGTGTTCGCTGCCAATTTATTATGTTCGTATAAATCGTAATAACGTAATTATTATCATTATTATTTTTTACAATCGATAAAATCAAAAACGATATGTAAAGTCAATGGTTTTTTTTTCTAATTATACACGAAACCAAAAGCCTTAGCAATTTAATTAGATTATTTTAAAATTTCAAAAAATACATTATAATCACAGACATTTTTAAATAAATAGGTATTTAACATAAATTATAAGCGTGAAATCGGATATGTGTACAAGTTTCCAGTCGCAAACGTTTTCAAACACGTGAATACGTTTAAAAACTATGACTTCATCCGTGTGCGCGTTGCAAAACAACCACACTTTAGAAAGAACGTACATAATACACTGCGTATCTTCTATGACGCAGATCGAATCGGATCGAACGAAAACACGTCGCCGTCGCGTGCCAAATCACCAGAAATATGCATTATGCAATCATCGAAAACCCGCTCGAATATATATTTTATTATATTCTCGGACAAAGAGCTTCGCACCGATTAATGCTTTTAAACTAACGAAATGTGGGTTTGAAAAAATATTTTCGCGTTTTCAGTCACCGGCGATTTTAATTTTTCCTCATTCGATTTTCCGAATTTCGTCTTCCGTACTCTATACCGATCGACAGAAATCGTAACGTGTTTTGTAAATCGTTTTGGATTTTCTCAAATCCAAAAAACGTTCACACCATACATTTAACTCTACTTCCAGTATTCATCACATCTGGTATTGCCAGTGTTGGGAAATATCTAGATAAGTTATCTAGATAACAATTATTTATCTTTTATCTTATCTATATAAATTTATTTTCAGTTATCTTTATCTTTATCTAGATAAAATTTTAGTTATCTATGAGTACCTATCTAGATAGGTAATTTATTTAAATGGCCTGAAAAAAAAGGAAATTTAAAATATATTATTTTATTAATTTTTTTTTTTTTTAAATTAATCGAAAATATTACTGAGAAAAACTCGTGTGGAGGCCCAGGAAAGGAGATTATAATATGTCCTATCATGAAAGTGAAGTAGCCATACGCAAAAATTTCTTAAAAAATGCAGAAATGTATTATTATTTTAATTTTAAGTCAGAGAATGATTTGTCATCTTTTATGAAGTTTATTTAAAAAAGTACATGTATTTTTAAATGTTTTAAATTAAGTATTTTTATTTTTTTACCTTATACCTGTAGGATGTAGATCCTGAATATTTTCAAAATTAAACATGAAATTATCTCAAATTTATCTAGATAAAAATGTACTAATTTTTATCTTTATCTAGATAAAATGTATTATAATTATCTTTATCTGTATCTAGATAAAAATGTTTATAATCACCTTTATCTTTATCTAGATAAATAATTATTAGTTATCTATTCCCAACACTGGGTATTGCTCGGGTCTGTCAACTGACAGACGTGCATCGGCCGACCACGTATTCGTACGAATAGTCGTCGACGGTTCTCCGGACACTGCCCTGAACTGCCGAGTCGACTCGCTTTTAACATCCCTGGTTTCCTGCAGTCGCGTTCGCTTGGACTTTTATTCATATCGATACGCACCGCCGATCGCGATAAACCTACGACCAAGAACATGGCGCGCCGCGCATCGCTAACGAATACCCATCTACCTCTTGCTGGTGACCGTGTATCTTTATGTTGGACAGGTAACTGGCGGCCCACGTATAATTTTCAACTGGCCCGCGCCAAAATCGACGCAACGTTTTCAGTAAATAAAAACAATTAACGCCAACAGTAAATTTCAAACTGAATCAACCTTTTTTTTGTTTTGCTTTTTATGTTCTACGGCCCACTAGATTTTCGAGTTTTAAAAAATTGGCCCTCCAGTAAAAAAGTAACTTAAAGTTGCCCACGCCTGCCATACGTGTTATCCTGACTGTTTATACCTTTCTATCATATTACCGTACTCAGGGCCACGGCCCCCTTGTGCTACGGAAAACGAAATAAAACAAATTAATAAAAGCACTACGAAATCGCCCCGTGCATACGATCAGGGGCGTGCTCACGGGGAGATGGCGAGGCTGTCATATCCCCCCGGCGTATTTTTTTATATATAGAATATTTTGATTGAAAATTCATAATAAAACCCTCATATAAAAATCTAACAAATTCAAAATATTTAAAATTTCAAAAAATTATTTTTTTAAAATCATATAAAAATAACAAATTTCTTGAGTAGATAATAGAACAATTATTTTAGCCGTATTATTGAATAGCCGCCGAGATAGGAAACAATATAGAGAAAACTCTTGGAATTGAAAATGACGGAATTAAGAATCTGGCAAACTAAGTTCATAAAAAATAATGGAGCTTTAAAGCACTGCATTAGATGCCTTTCAGTCATTTTATTCTAATCTCTAACCAATGAATATTCATAACCTATTGAAAATATTATGCACATTACCAGTTTCTACTGCCACGCCAGAAAGATAATTTTCAACATTGAAAAGAGTGAAAAAGCATTTGCGAAATTCAACGACAGAGGTATATGTCAACTTCGAAACTTCATCAAAGTCATTTAACATTTTTTACATTTTATTTGTTATAGTAATGTTTAAACGGTTATTATATATGACTAGATATTCTCAGGGATGTACCTGTTACTCCAATAAAAATAATGGATGAAATCGTTAAAAAAACCAAGAAAAATTGGTTTTGTTCTAGAACTATCAAAATAGCTTCTTTTTTTTACGTATAACGTAATTCTTTAATTACCTATAGGTATGGATCAATTCACACGTGTTACTACCTATTTATGTGTAGCAGGGACGCCCACAGATATGTCACTCAAAGGGTTGGGAGGGCAAAAAAAAATTGTGACTCGTGAAGAACAACTATTAATTTTACGAGTAGGTACGTAATAGTATTATAGTCGTAATTAATGGTACAATGATTGTCGGAAAGTCACCGAGTGCCCTAGTCGTGTGAGACCGACTGCATGCGAAAAAATCTCCAATTTTGTAACTGACATAAAAAATCTCAGGGGGGCAATGGCCCCCACTGCCCCCCTCAGGGCGTCCCTGATTTGCAGTGAATTTAACCGTCGACGAATGAAGTTACTGCGAATAAACAAGCGCTACATTTTATTCGTGCGAATGTGGCCTTTTCGTTAGGTAAAAATTTCTCGGTTTTTTTTTTTGGAAAACATTCCCCTCCCCTCTATTTGAAAACGCTTTAAAACGCCCCGCGCATACGACATAATATATTATAATGTACGCGTACGACGTTATGCTGCGTACGATTTACACTTTTACAGTGCGTCGCGGCGGTTCACGAAACGGTTTTACACACTGCGCCGTGCCGCGAGTGTGTGCGAGTGGTACGCGGCAGTTTTAATTTTAATATTTTTTTTTTTATTTTTATCACGACACGTATATCATATATTTCGTTCGTACGCACACTCTCGTTACCAATACGTTTTTTGTTTTTTTTTTTTTTCTAAACGAAAAGATTGTCTATCTTCGTCGTTACGTACGGCGGTCTCCCCGCCCATCGCGCCGGGGTCGGGCACTGTGGCCTTCGACCTTTAGCACGAACCGATCTCGGATACGTGTTTCCGAACTTAACACGTCTCCATCTCGTTTCGTGCGCTAAAGACCATTACGAGTATAAACGTAAGATAATAATATAACCTCGGCCGACCGCGCCTGCTCGCACTTCCACCGATCGTTTTTTTTTTTCTTATTTATTTCTTTTTTCTCCTATACCATTCATCACGCTCGTAACTCGTAAGATTTACGCAGTAGCAGCTCGGTGTTTTTTTTTTTTTTTTATTGGAAGTCTGTAGTTTCGACGATAATAATTATCGATCGTTACCGCGATCGGATTAAAACGGTCGAAGCGTATTCTCGCCGACCTTTAGTAGTGGTCGCTACGACGCGAAAAGGATCGTTTTTTTCCCTCGGACTCGTCTGTATGTCCGTGACCGTATGCGTTTATTTTTTATTTTGTGTTTTCGACGCACTCCTCTTGAGATTTCACAGTCGTTTATCGACAACGATTATTCATCAACCGCGTAATTGGCATCGATTATTAATATCTCGTAAACGAGGTAGGTGCAGGACGTGTCGTATTCAAAATATATAAATTATATTATAAACATTTATTTACGCTCGAATCTAGAAACTGATAACGCGGTCGCCGCGGAGATCGGCCGATACGGCCAACCTCGGTTTAAAGCTATATCACGCTAAATAATGAATACAAACGAGTTTTAATAAATCATCGTTCTGTATACTAGGAGCCACGCAACACGACGGTTTTTAAAAAAGTTTCGTCGGCGTGAAAAAAAAAAATTATAATAATAATAACACATAAATTACGTTTACAGCTCGAGAACAGCTTATATTAATTGTCTTGTTTTATTTTTTCTTTACATAATATATTAAAAACAAAATCAAACGAAAAATGCCTTACACATATGCAAATACTCTTTATGATTACGTAATTATTAGTGAAACCATTGTAAATGATTTGCATATTATGAAAATTGCACTAGATCAGCCCTGATAATCCGAGAAAAGTTTTCTCAATTACAATAATTCGTAAATTAAAAAAAAAATATATATATATATAATTATAATAATAATAATAATAATAGTAACTAAACTAAACGACTCTAAATTACATAAATTTCAACAGTCTGCA
This sequence comes from Therioaphis trifolii, assembly GCA_027580255.1. Lineage (NCBI taxonomy): Eukaryota > Metazoa > Arthropoda > Insecta > Hemiptera > Aphididae > Therioaphis > Therioaphis trifolii. The sequence goes on from CM050408.1 coordinate 21,246,191, forward strand.
AATACATCAAAAGTATCAACAAATATAAAATACGACATTTTTTTTTGTCAGCGGTATTTGAACGAAATCACGCTCGAAATCGGTAAATACACGTCGATATCGACTAAAAAAACAATTGGTTTTCATCGGAAAATATATTATATTATAATGTATAATATGTTACAAATTAGTAATGAGGAAAAAACGCGAAACAATTCGACGGTAGTCTGTCGTACGATTTCGAGGGTATCGGTATACAATAATATGTCATCGTAACGTTACAGTATAAATAATATTATTACACGTGAAAAACGAAGGCACTGCGCACACGATAAAGTGTGAAAACGATTCGAACGGTTCGACGAAACGCGCGTGTGTACCGTCTCTAACCGTCGAGAGTATGTTTTGTTGTCTGACGTGTATGATAAAATACAATCTCTCGGGAAAGGTTTTAAAAAATAATTAACAAAAAAAATAAAATAAAAAAAAAACGTTTTATACAATAGAGAACATATTATTTTAAACTACGCCAAAAATAAACTAAGCATACGAATATAATATTATAATACTATACGCACACACGTTTAATCGTTTAATATAATTTTCGTGTGTAAACATTAAACATTGCGTTTATAATATAATAATAGAGCGGTTTAAGTAAAACAGTAGTGAAAATAATAACAAACGCGCGAAAAACAAAAAAAAAAAAAAAAAAAATGAAAATTTTTAACGACGCCCTTTATACGTACAAACGTACACGTACAAACGATCTTAACGTATAATATTCTCGTACATAATAATAACATATGTAGTGTAATTTTCGTAACGTAGGCGTATCAATACTGATGGATCCGACTTTTGGAATTTCCCGAATTATTATAATAATATCGTATTACGCTTTCGTCGGTCGAGACCGCGTCGCACGAAAAACGCGGAAAACGCGGAAAAACGTCACGCACGCGGTTCAGTCGTGTTTTCCCGCGAACCCAACTCGTCGGACGTCGTCGGTCCGCGCGCCGCGCGCCGCGGACCCGGAGCTCTAGACTGCCGCCATCCACGACTCGGACGTTTTCTCCGGACCGAAACTAACACGGTTTTTTTTTTCGTCGCGACCGCCCCGTGACGCGTGTGGTGGACGCCAACTCGTCGGAAATACTGCCCCGGTTGACGGTACGGTCGACAATCGTGCGGTAGTAAAAAATACAATGATTACGAAATAATAATAATAATAAAAATAAAAATGACAATAATAATAATAATAATAATAATAATAATAATAATTAATAATAATAATAATAATAATAATAATAATAATTATAATAATGTTAATAATAATGATAATAGTGGACGGACTTGAGGATCGAGGCCGCGGAGACGCGACTCGGCGCGAGCAGCAGCCGCCGCCGTTCAGGACTGCGGGCCCGACGACGGGCAACTGTTGCTCGGCCCGGGGCTGTGCACACCGGCGGCGGACGCGGCGGCGGCGTTGTTGGCGCCGTGCGACTGGGCGCCGTGGCAGTGGGCGCAGTGCATGCAGAGCGCGCAGTTACCCAGCTTCTGGGCGAGCACCGCGCGGAACTTGAGCGCCGGTCCCAGCTTCATGTTCATGGTGCCGGTCAGGTGGTCCTCGCTGAGCAGCGGCAGCGCCGTGCCGTCGATGGACTGCTCCCGAAAACACTGCGCGACAAAGAATGAAAAAAAACAACGATTATTAAAGACAAAAATCATAGTACGGGATATAGATCTTTTTTAAAGGCGTAGAATTTTATCGTCGTTACGCCCCCGCTCTATACTATAGAGTCTATAGTATAAAGACTATGGAATCTATAGACTCTATAGATTCCATAGAGTCTTTAGAGTCTTAAGAGTCTATAGAGTCTGTATGGTCGGCACGGACACCAGGAATTTTATTGTCAATATCTTTAATACTCAACCTACACGTGTGTTTGAATGATGAATGGACGTTTTTTTTATTTTTTTTTTTTAAGCGCGACCGTCGAAAAAATATTAGAAAAAGCATTCGACCTCTGCGCGAAAGTCGAACATCGTAAACGCGTTAATTTTTGTTTATTTAATTATCTCGGAATGGGGGAAAAAATGGCTGCATCCGAATTGGTTCCCATACCTAAATATTGGCATCCGAATTGGTTCCCGAGATTTTATGTAGCATACATCCGAATTGGTTCCCGAGATTTAGAGTAGCATACATCCGAATTGGTTCCCGATATTTTATGCATTCTATTTTCGTAAAATACCTTCGATATGGATTATGACTATGGATTCTCCCGGTCATACGGTTTATCTAATAATTTCTCCTATCTCATATATATTTATATAAATAAAAAATAATTGATATTGACTAGATATTGACGATTTGAGTGGCATAGTTAAATATCTAGTTGTTACTTGTTAGTCGTTTCCTGTACGCTACGTGTTATACCTATACTTTTTTTAATATGGAATTTATGTACAGTGAAAAAAAACAAAAAAACTTGTGGTGTTAGATGGTTTTAAATTTGGATTTCAAAAAAGTTAGCAGAAGTCAGCATAAGAATAGACAAATTTCAAAAAAATGAAATTATTGTAATACTTACTAGAAAAAAACAATTTTTAACCATACCTACTAAATGTAGACAGTCCTAAGTCTGTATGAAATGGGAAGGAAAATTGAAATTACTCCCGTAAGAAATCGGGAACCAATTCGGATGTACCTTCCGTAAGAACTCGGGAACCAATTCGGACGTTTCGGAACCAATTAGGACTTAGCGAAAAAAATAAGACGTTTGAGCAATGCCCGTCGACCCCACTTACTTATGGAAATAATTATACGGGCGCTCATTATACATTTCTTTAGTATGAAATTACACCCCAAAGGGTAAGTGTACATACTTTTTGTCACAACAATATATTATATATATGCTACAACAATTAATTATAAAATGAGGCTTATACATTACATACTACATACATAGAAAATACATGCTCAATACTATTCATTACGTATTATTAAATACAGCTGATTTCAATTTATCAACAGAATGAAAAAAGAAATAAAAATTTTTAATTAAGTTACCCCCGAACGTAATAGGCGACAAATCGCACTATTGTCGTAATAATATTATTAAATGACAGTTTAGGTACCACCATAAATGGTGGGTTCGGTCTTGAATCAAAAGTTGGTACTTTAAAGTTTATTTTGTGTAAAATTTCGAGACAGTCAATAGACCCATTTAATACATTATGTAAAAACATAAATCAAAAACAAGACGTCTTGATTTCAACGACTTAAAACCTAAACACGATGCCACTTTACAACGATTATTATCAGTTCGCATATTAGTTTTATTTAAACGCACAAAAACGTAAAAATCTTCTCAGAATTTTTTCATTTTTGTCGTTTAGACCTTGTTGATTTGGGTTCCAAACGTGAAATGGCTTTTTCTCGCCGTCGGTATCCCGCGTATGTATATAAACTGTATGGACTCGGGGCGATTTCGAAATTCCAAGTACACTACGGCACGTGCACGAGTAATGGTGCGTACGTGACGTCCGCACGCGTATCTTGCGAGGCCCGGTACTCGAGTACCGGATGTCGTCAAACCCAATATTCAAACAAAACAGATAATGTTCGGAATTATCGCGTCAGACGTTTCGAGTGTCGGCCGTAACAGGTACACACAATACGCGGCACTGTCGGTGAAACGGCGACCTGACTCAGCGTTGGCCTCGACACCGCGTCCGCAATAACCGTGTGATTTTCTAAATAGTCGTAAATATAACAATAATTATTGTCGTTCGCGCGTGGAGTTTCGAATAGCAGGCGAACAGTAGTACTCCGTCACGTTGTCGGGCGTCTCTGGCGGCGGCTCTTCGTCGTTTTCAAAAGAATTCCGTCGGTTATTTTTCCACCGCATAACAAACGACGACCAATGACCGAAAACGCGACGATTCGTCGCTCGCCGGCTATTCGTGTAAACACACGGTGACGCCGGATTTCGCAACGTTTTCCAAACAAGTCTGACTCTGCGCGTCCGACCGTCTCACGGTGCGTACGGGTACTAATCACTGTATAGTCACGGTATACCTACGATAAGTACGAATGTACAGTGTTTTGAAAAGAGTTTGATTTTTATCGCCGGGTTTTCGACGTCCGAACGTTTATCAACACACCGTATCACCAGTGGCGTTACGAACATATTTTTTCGGGGCAGTTGCCCCAAAAGATTTTCGGTGGATGGTGATATTTTGTCTATCCGTCAAATTATTTTACGAAAAAACATGTACCTATTACCCTGTTGGATTATTTTCACACGATTTATAATGTGAAATTGTATCAATATTAATGTTCTAGTAAAAACAATACGTCAAGGCATGTTCTAAAATTGTATACACGTGTGAGTGGGTGGGCAGATTTGATATTTGCCCCTTTAGGTAAAATGTTCGTGACGCCACTGCGTATCACCATAGCACGCGTGACGCCGACGATTGCCTAATACGAGTGTGTATACCAGGTCACTATTTTTTTTTTGAATATTTCACATTAATAGTGGCTTTTTGATACAAGGTCTATGGTATACTGATAACAATCGTTGCAATTTAAACAGTTTTTCTTGTCAAATTAATAATCGATTTTCATTTTTTCGTTTTGGTGGCGTGGTCGCTTGGTCGTTCGTAGCAGACCAAAAACTATAATATGGAATTTTAGGCGCACCAGTGTAGGGGCGTATTTAGATTTTTTTTTGGGGGGGGCTGTGGTATTTTCTCCAAATGAAATTCCCCAATTCAGCCTATTAAACCGAACGCAAAGGTATAACCGTTACGATCAAAATCGTCAGACACATTACATGAATAACTTGTTCGTTGTCACTAATAATTCTTTATAAAATATTATATTGAACTTTTACGATTTTTACATCTGATAGGACATAATAAGCAGACTTCATAAACAATTCCTGGATTTCAGGGGGGCTGAAACCCCCTCAGTTCCCCCCATAAATACGCCCCTGCGCCAGTGTATACCCTGCTACCGCAAATGACGCCCTTGGTCCGTACTCTCGTGACGATCCTACCGAACGCGTTTCCGTCGACGGTGCCAGACCGGTGAATGCTTAAACCGTCGCCATTGAACACTGGCATTTCAATTCAACGACGCAGACGATATAATATTATTATCGTCATCACGGTCGGCCGGCGAGAAACACACGACTGCTGCGGGTGTCGTCGTCGTCGTCGTCGTATTCAAACACGCCATCGTCGGTCGCATTTTTTCTCGTTTTTTCACGCGCCCATTACATAACGTACTGTAAACGTTTCACACACACACACACACTCGGGTCACATACGATAAGAGCTCTTCGCCGAGGCGATCGTTTCGACGACGACTGATGACGGCCGCTCGCTCTAGTAATACTCTGCGCGAGACGTATGACAGTGATCCCGAACAAACAATGACACGATATTACCCAGACGGGTTCGAACGAGTGACGAGCGATGATTTCCAAAGCGCTTCGACGCCCTGTGTGTGTGTGTGTGTGTTTTGAAATCGATGTCGTAACAGCGATTCTCGAGTAACGCCTCCGACTTGGCACGTCTGCCGGTCCTTTTCGCGCCAAGGACGACGCTCGCGTTTCCCCCCACGAGTTTGTCGTATAAGACGGATAATAATATTATTACAACGCGAACGCGACGGAAAGATAAGATTTCATCGGTCTCGCGCACACACACACGCACGCGTAAATTAATATAATCACGAATACACGGTACGTACGTTGAATAAAAATATTTATTTTATTTTTCAAACGACGGATAAGTGATAATATTCCGACACGTGTGTTTCGGCCGCCCGGCTTCTTTGTTAATGTAATATTCCACAACTGTTGCGCGCATAATATTATTATTACCGATTATATTCCGCTTAATGACGCACGATTGTATCGCGTGAAAAAGCGATGTTTTTTTTTTTTAATGAAATATTATGTTTTTTTTTTCGTTTTCGTTTTTGTAACGTTCTGCCTAGGTGTTCTTCCGACAATGAGAGAACAGCCGACGGTAAATTGACGTGTATAATGCGATAATTATTTACGCGTGCGACGGCGACGCCTTGTTATTACGCCGACGACGGTCGCTCACGTGACACATTGCAGACGGACGTGTTTCTCGTGGAAAAAAAAAACCGCAGTCCCATTCGAAACCCATCGGCGAGACCTTACGCGAGAAGAATTCACGGTTAAAGTCGACTTTTCGAGACGGTTGTTTTCGCACCGTCGTCATCGTGGTGTTCGTATTACTAAACGATTAGTCGAAACCCGGACGGACGGGCAAACTTTTAACCAGGCAAGGCCGTTGAGCGCCGGAGTCAAGGCCGGAGCTAGTTTTAAAGTACTCCACATCAGAGAATAGTGTCGATTACAAGTCTTTCCTCGCCATATCCTTTTCATACCACCGGAATGAATGATTTTTGAAACAATTTTTTTTTTTTGGAAAATCAAAAACTTTTGAATACGTTAAATAACTTATTTTAGAGTTTCTATTTAAAAACACTTTTAAGTTGTTATATATTCATAAAATGGTCAATATTAATACATAAAAAGCGCATTAAATAATTTTAAAAACGACCAGCCTTGTCTATTACGTTTTCGCTCTAAAATTTTGCACGTAAAATTTGCACATTTTCAATTTTTTTTTATTCATTTATTTTTCTTTTGTATCCCTGAAAATTCGTCTAAACCTCGTCTAGACAACGCTGGCGGTACGCGAAAAATCCCTACGGACCGCGGTGGCCGTGTCTCGTCGGGAACGAAACAAATTCACGTCGAATTTCCGCGTTAATCTGATCCGGCGAATCACGACGACGACGACGACGACGACGGTCGCGTGGTCGCGTGTTCTCCTGCAGCCACACCGGCGCGTTTTTATCGGCCGGCACATCGGTCGTCGCACCACAAACAATGACACAATATACGCCCTGGGAAGAAGTCTCTCGCGCCGCCGCCGCCACCGCGTGTTCGATACGCGTGTACGTACACCGGTACCTACCGCGCGTCGGCACGCGATTTTTCTCCCGTCCGACGTACGATTTCAATGGGTTTTTTTCTCTCGTGTTTTTCGTTTTTTTTTTTTTCGTTTTTTTATTCGCAGACACACACACACACGCGCACACACTCCGTGGTGGCGGACCGTGCACGGAGGTGAACTCTGCCGAGTACATTATGTAAACACGCGTTATCGTTTATTCGGTGTAAAATATGTCTTCGATCTTGTCCGTCGTGTCGTGCACAACGTGTGTTCGTAAAAACGATACTTGACGACGATGATTTCTGTCGACCGTCGGTAATAACTAGAGTCCGGATTTGTATGCACTCAAAAAGCCTAAAATAGTATGCAGTTATGCATCTAAAAACTTTTAAATATGCACTTGATATGCTCTTATTTTTTTAAATTGTATACAAAAATATACTCTTGCCCAAAATATACGGATTTATTTGCATAATTTTTTATGCACTTAATTATGTTTTTTTTATTTTTTGATTTCTTTCATAAATAATAATTCAACTAAATTAGATACCTGGGTAACTTAATTTTTTGATGTCAGACATCAACTTACAATATTGGCTGAGGAATAGTAAATATTTAAAAATGTATTCAACAAATAAAACAAATATTTTAATTAGGAATAGTAAAAAATAATTAATGAAATCATATGAAATGCGTTTATACCATTTCTTTGGTAAATATTTTTGAATAAAAATATAAAATAAAGAAATTAAAAAAAAAACACGGTTTTTTAAAATTTAATACTTTAATAGCTACCAAATATGCTTGAATACGTAAACATTTTTAAATATGTCGTCATCCCTGAAATATGCATTTATATGCAAAATAAACTTTTTTCTATGCATTACCTTTTACACAAATCATCCACATTTCTTACTGTCATCGAACTGCATACACACATATGTAAATGCATACAAATCCGGACTCTAGTAATAACAATAATAATGCTGTAGAAATTTTTCGAAAAGTGATAGATGTGATCTCGCCGCGGGTAATCACGAGACTCGCCATTTTTTTTGCATTTTGCCAATAATTTGACGGCCGAAGGCCTATGAGAGAGCTTCAGGCGTGGCCTCTTTCTCTCTGTGTGAGGTCAGATCGGGTTGTTTGGTTCTGGGATATTAGGTGTGTTTATAGTTTTAAGGTTATTGATGGGTTTTCAGCTATTTCTTGGAGATGACGGTAAGTCGAAGTGTTGAGTTTGTGGTAAAGGGTTTTCGAAGCTCTACTCGTGTCTTCTCTGACGGTATTAATTTTTGCGGATTTTAGGAGTGTGCAGTTGTTGCTGACAAAGTACGGGGAGCCTGTTGCAGTGCGTACCGCCACGTTTTGTACTGCCTCCAATTTCCTCCAGTTTGTTTCAGAGATGTGAGGTCCCCAGGCTGTGACTGCACATAAAAGTATTGGGCGAATATATTATACGGATATGATCCTAAGTTTTGTATATAAAGGAATCGGGGTTTTGCTGTTGATGACTGGGTAAAGCAGTGCTCTTGATCTTTTGGCCTCGGTTATTATGGTTTTTATATATGTTCATTGAATTTTAGAGCACGATCTAGTGTGACTCCTAAATATTTTGCGGACGAGGCCCAGTCTACTGGAAAGCTGTTTTTATGGTGAGTTCTCTTGGTTTTGCTAATTTAGAACCAAAGGTCGTTGCGACGCATTTGGAGGGATTTAGCTTGAGTCTCCATTTTGACTCGCCGTGCGGCGTGTATCGACGGTAAAACACCATTTTCGCGTCACACGAAATTCAGCACGGGATTCCCCCACCGCGAAAATCGCGACGATGTACATCTCGTAATAATAATTATAATATTAACAATAATAACGCCACGTTCTCGCAAACATTTCAACGACTGTACTGCTGCTGTCGTTTCCATGTGTATACTGCAACACACACACACACACACACACACACACACACACACACACCGTGCGTATACCTACTGTTGCGCCGCCGCACACAGCTTCCTTGTTGGTTATAACGACGGCCGCGTCTCTCACGGTGAAACCATCACGTCTGACCTTTAACACTGACCTCACGAGATCAAGGACTGCCGGGACCGGGCCGGCCGGACGGGCGTGCGCGCGTGTAAGTATAATGTATATCATGACGCGTGTGTGTTCTCTTCTCAAAAGTTCGACGTGCACCGCGGCGGCGGCGGTGGAGGCAAAAGGTGGAGGTCACATTCTTCGTTCCGCTCGCGGGGCCCCGGGCCTCGGTCGTCCGCCGCCGCCGCCGTCGTCGTCGTCGTCGTTGTCGTCTTCACCGCCGCCACCACCACCACCACCACCACCGCCATCGCCTTTAGGACCGATCAAAACCAGATCGCATCAACCGGTTCGTATACACGCATAACATTATTATCGTATACCGTCGAAACTCAAAACTCGTCTTTACCATAATATTGGTAGCCGCGGAAGAGGCGGCGGCGGCGGCGATTAGATCCGCCGTCGTCGTCGTCGGGTTCCTTCCTACCGTCGTCGCGTCGTGGCCGCCACCGATCGCTTAAGGTTTTTTTCTGTTTTTCTCTCTCTCTCTCTCTCTCTTTCGGTTTCAAATCGCGTCGTCACACGTACGTATAGTATAATAATAGTTAGCGCTGCGGGAGAAAAATAACGACTTACTGACCCGGCTGCCTTTTAATTATTCGCGTGTGAATAATAATTGTTTTTATTTCTCTCGCCGCGACTGTGCGACGGCAGGACGCGCGATATTTTTTGTCCACAGTCAGTGTCGTAGATCCGTAAATCTTCAGCCGTCCTAGGCTATTAGGAAAATGCCACATCAAAATCATACAATCATTTTTTTCAAGTCTGAATATCGAGTAACGTCCCGCATCCGTATATGCAATGTAAACACAACAATAATATAATAATCGTTATCGTAAGTTGACGACGAGAAACCAAAATTGAAAAAATAAAAAATAACTCCCACAACAATAATAGCAACGTTCGATTCCTGAAGCGTACCTACCTAAAATTGCACGTTTGATCGAGATCTATATGACCCGACGGCGGTCGACGTGGCCAGGAAAGCGCCGATAAAAGAGTAAAATAGTTTGTCGTCTGATTGTAGAGACGAAAAAAGAGAAAAAATTTGCCACCCTCAAATTTTGACGCCCTAGGCCTAATCAGTCGAACGGTAAATCCGGCGCTAGTGTCAAATTTCGCATTCGATACGTCAAACGTCTTTTGAAACCGCCGGAACACGTGCGTGGGTAACGTTTCGAGTCCACCGCGCACACTCATCAGTCGGACGCCAACAGTCGTGACAGACGTTTTTCCCGAGTGCAGATTTCCATCGCTGTGACCGCCCCCTGTCACGCACCGCGTTCGTGTGCGGCGGACGCGCTTTATATCGACGGTCGGCGGTATACAGTGGAAACCGATAATATAATGTATTCATTACGCCCGTAACGGATTCCGCGTTCTGACATAACGCCCGTGCGGGGGTAACGACGACGTGAAGATTAAGACACGACCCGAGCGGTGTGCACACGTAATATCGAATAGAACAATAAAAGCAAAACGACCGTATTACCATAAGTGACGTGATGGATACCGTGAATATAATATTAAAAAAAAAACAAAAAACAACTCGTAATAAAATAAAAATGCTTTTTTTTTTTTTATCGTGAAATTACTTTATACCTTTATACCGGTGCACCAACAGAGTCGTAATCGTGTAAGACGACAAATAAACGAAACGTCAGAGGTTTTGTCGGCGATAGTCGAGTTATACGTTCGTACGAAGAACAAAAAAACTAACAAAACCGTATGGAAAAAAACAACGTGCAGCTTCCTTCGCGTACGGTATTAATTAATATTATTATTATCCGGTGGGTTGTATCTTCTGCGAAACGCAGTGGCGTCGAACGAGTGACCAACAAATTATAATACGGTTGAAGGGGGGTGGAGGGTCGGTAGAATGAGAATTCGTTAGTTGGTAGTGAACAAACAAAAAAAAAAAAACAATAGACTGTAAATTATTGTCATCGAACAGCTATAAGACGCGTCCGGGATGACTTTTTATTTATTTATTTATTAATTTTGTGTGTGTGTTTTTTTGTTGCGTGTGTGTGTATGTTTAATACCGATTCTCGACCCGGTAGAATTCACAATGATTATACGTATCTAATGGGTTATAACATAACCGACGGTCGAACACTCCTATAGCGGATTGTGCACGAGCGGTAGTGGCCACACGAATTGTCGCCATTAAAAAAAAAATGTATATATATATATATATATATATATATATAAACGTATAGGTTGTATAGTTTTAATAGTGTATCGTTTTCGAAGTTGTGTTTTTAGACCAGAGGTCAATTCCGTAGCGGCGGCGGTGAAGGTCAAAAGTCGTTTGATTACGCGGCCGATGCTGGCCGGCCCGTGTTTCGACGATGTTATAACTATTATTTTTTTATTTTTTATTTTTTTTATTTTTTTATTATTTGACTCGGTAGCGGTCGATCCAATTGTATTGTATTTACGCGAAAGGAAAGAAAGAAAAAAAAAACGAAACGAAACAATCTAAAGATATAAAAATTAACGTGTATCGTGTTTTTCACGGTCCAGCGTGTTATTAGTGTACGCACGACCGCCCGTCGCCGTCGGTCGGTCGTGGTCAACGGGCATTTTTTAACGTTCCGTAACTCTTTTACTCCCCCACCCCCCAAAGAGATCTCTGCTCTTGTTTTATCATATATATATTATATACATTAAATTCTCGACCAGTCGCAGGAAGTGCACACACACACACACACACACACACACACACACACACACACACACACACACACGCACACGCACGCACATGCCCGCACAAACAAAGCCGTGTAAGCGTCCAGCGGACAGTAACGACTATACAGCGTTGACGACGAAGGCGATGAGTCGTCGTTATTATTTACGAATGCAACGCGGAGAAAAGGATTTATAATATTATTACATTATATTATATTTTATACGACTACTCCTGGCTGAGGGTACCCGCGTGTACCCATTATACGAGCATACCTACCGCTATAACTACTCGTACGCATTGTATTTGTACGCGCGCGCTCGCGTTTGTGTCCGTGTGGGTGTGTGTGTAACACTGTGTATATGTGAGTGTGTGTGTGTGTGTGTGTGTGTGTGTGTGTGTGTGTGTGTGTGTGTGTGTGTGTGTGTGTGTGTGTGTGTGTGTGTGTGTGTGTGTGAGTGTGTGTGTGTGTGTGTGAGTGTTGTGTGTCTATGGGTGTGTGGATGAGTTGTGTGTGTGTGTGTGTGTGTGTGTGTGTGTGTGTGAGTGTGTGTGTGTCTATGGGTGTGTGGATGAGTGTGTGTGTGTCTATGGGTGTGTGGATGAGTTGTGTGTGTGTGGATGAGTGTGTGTGTGTGTTGTGTATGTGTGTGTGTGTGTGTGTATTTGAGTGTGCCTATGTTTGTGAGTGTGTCTATGTGTGTGTGTGTTTTACGGAGGTATATATAACTCGCACGGTGTACGTGTATACTCACGTATACTATACGTAACTACGCGAGCGCCGTGACCTCAGAACGACCCGGTGCGTATCTGTACACATACATTCGTAAGTGTGTGTGTGTGTGTGTGTGTGTGTGTGTGTGTGTGTGTGTGTGTGTGTGTGTGAGTGTGTGTGTGTGAGTGTGCGTGCGTGTGTACAACAATAACAACAAACCGTCCTCCCGGACCGGTGTAATAATAATTATACCGTCGACTTATTCTGCCCGGGCGGCCGCGCGCACCTGTCAGTCTTCGGACGGGCGCGCTACAGGTCCCGGTGGCGGATGCTGCCGCCGCGGCGCGCCGTGCGGCGGCGGATAAGAGATCGCGTGCCGGCCTCCGGGGGTCGGACTGCCGCGGCGGCGCGCGCGCGCGGACCGTGTAATTTTCGGTGTGCGCGAGGCACCTCCCCCGTAAACACGACGGCGGCGCGCGGACGCACGATTATAATATTGTTATTATACGTATGTATGGATATTTGGCCGCGGCGCGCGCGTGTCCGAGAAACAGCGCCCCGGGCCAGGGCACGCCGATATAATACGCGCATTGTTGTTGTTTGTTGCTGTCGTTGTTGCAGTCGCCGCGGAGGCGGTGATCGGTGGCGACTCGTGTGTGTGTGTGTTTTGGAGAACGAGAGGCAAACAAAAAAAAAACACAAAAAAATGAAATAAAAAGAAGAAAACGATAAAAAGAGAGAAAACGCCGTCGCGGCACAATAACGTCTCTCCCGTCATGTGTCCCGTACGCGCGCGGATGAGAGACGTCCGGACGAGACGGCCGATCAGTCGTTTTCGGCGCCTCCGGTGAAAAGCGCGGTGGAAAAAATCTTGGTAGTCGATCGCCCGACGAGTGCACCGACGTACGTGCGCGTACGGTGTCGGTTAGAAAACGTACGTCCGACCGGTTTCGACCGGGTACGATCGTCGTACATATGACGGAAAAAGAAATTAAATATTCGTATGAGAGAGAGAGAGAGAGAGAGAGAGAGAGAGAGAGAGAGAGAGAGAGAGAGAGAGAGAGAGAGAAAAAGGATCAGAGAATTTTCCCGTACGCGCACCGCCGCCGACGACTGCCGTGTGCCGAATTAACGTACGTGCGCGTATTTCGACCTGTACCTACTGTATTATATACGACACGACGTCGCGCACTACTCGGTAAATTTATTCGGGAATTCCGTCGCGTTTTTTCTTTTTTTTTTTACGATGAATAAGCCAGTCGGTCCAGATAATAATACGTGTGACCCGGTGGAATTTATGAATCCCATAAATCCTCGCTCGGTGATAATTAGAAACATATATATGTCGTATATAAATATACGCGCCGTCATGGAGGTTTCTCGAAAACCAGTGTGTTTCGTTTCTTCGTCGCCGCCACCTCCGGTATAAAAACTATGGTTTGTCGAAAAACCCAGAGACGAGTCGTAGGGATTTCGCGTCGGACAAAAATATTTGCACGCGGTAACGCGCGACGACCGAAAATAATACAAAAGAAAAAAAGAAAATCACCCACCGCAAAAGGACGTTTCTGCGTAAACGTTACGGACGGACGTCCGGGGCGAATCGGACACGTTCAAATGGCAATCGAACGCTACAATACGAGCTACGTCTAAGTAAGATCGATCGTCGAGCCGGGACAGGTTGTGACGAAACGCAATTTTCGCGATCGATATTCGTTCGACAACGTTCAGAGACAGTATAAACCGTAAAATATAATTCAGTTATCCGAAAAATTCATACGATTTACATGGATTTACAAAGCAGCTCGAAATGCTGTAAGTAACCCGGCCAACGCCTTAACACTTGCTCTTATGTCACCAGCGGATATTTTCAGGAACGTTGACTAATACTGCATACAATTATAGGACTCGGATTGGCGTCAAGTTACTGACGACAATCTTAGAGAAATATAAAATATTCAGTCGAACCTTGACCAAAACACGACTTCTCTAATCGAAAAGAAGAAATCATTATTAACCGACTAAGAACTGGCCACACAAGAGTCTCACTCACGATTACCTCATGAAAATGACTGAACCTCCATTATGCCGCTCTTGCACTTCGCCCAATACAGTCAAACTGCACATTCTCATCCACTGCCAAAGATTCTCAGAGGCCAGAAACGAATGTGAAATCCCGGACAATTATTTATATGAAGCCATAGGACCCCATGCCGACACACAAAAAATTATCTCGTTTTTGAAAAAAATCGAAATGTTCAATTTAATTTAATCTATTTTATCATATTCTTAATTTTAATTTTTTATTTTTGTTATGTTTTATTTTGTTTTGTATCTCTTTTCAACCTGTTGTAACCTAACCTAATCACTATGAGCTAACAAACTTGTCGTTGATGCTGAAACAATAAAAAAAAAACCTGTAGACACGGCAGGTCAGAGTGGTCTACCGCGGTCAAAGTGGCGTGAAATCGCGCGGCTTTTGCGTGTCGATCGATAAAAACTATCGACTGTCGGCCGGCACTCACGACACGGACATTTTCAGGATCCCGCGGGCGTCGAGCGCGAGGCGGCCTCGAGCCTCCGTTTGGCCCGAATCAGATGACGTGTTTCTCGCGACTTCGCGTGGAACAGCCCATCGTCCGGAGCACACGTTCGTGTACGTGAAAACCGTAGTACCGTGGTAAATTACGATTCCGATTCGTTTTCTGAGCATAAATTAAAGCCGTGCGTGTACATAATTCGCCTGCGTACGCGGACAGACGGAAAGACTGCAGGTAAACTGAATAATCTCGCGGGTATAACGTCAAACGTGTTATTAATTCGTTGTGTGGTTTTGTTCTGATTTTATTGTAACACTCGGCGTTGTACCCTTCGGGGCGTGAATTAAATTCGAATTCAAAACAGTTTTAGACGTTTGTTAAACACTAAATTAATTACTTTTTTCTTTTTCTTTTTTTTTTTTACATCGATACCTAATAAATTAAAATATTAATAGAAAAAAAAAAAAAAATGAAAATCAACTTTACGTATGACGTAATAGGTACGTATTTCTATAGTTAGAAGTGTCCACCAACTGCTGCACCTTTAAGCCCCGGAGCGACGAAACACGGTATAATCCGTCACTGTGTTTTAGAATCGGATTTATTCGTTAAAATATCTTAAACTTTGATAATTAGTACGCGATAAACGCTCAAACCGATCGGACGCGTATTAATCATTGTTTGTGCGCGTCTATAAAAATCGACGTACGTCGCCCTGTACCAATTCTACGAGCGGTTACGACGAATAAAAGCGTTGTTGAACTGGTATATCATGAAAAGTCCAAACGGTCGAGCATATTATTTACAACAACGATCGAAACCTTTTTGATCGGATAATTTAAGGACATTTTTGGCAAAAAAAAAAACCCGTTTTCGTTTACCCAAATAGTTTTCAAATTCACAAGAGTCTGTACGACGACGTCATTCGATAGTCTTATATCGTCGACGTGGGATATACGGTACAAAATCAAATTTCGATTTTTTTTTTCACTCCTAAACTAAACTATGTCAAAACGTATCTTTTACGGTAACAAAATATCCGTTACTTTTATACTTTTCCCGTAACGTACACGCAAACTCGCACGCACACACGCGAGTGTGCCCGCACCCCCGATCGGTTTTTCAGTGAAACGCCGCGCGGTGACTCCCGTACTTTTTCTCCGGTGAAAGGATTACCACCGCGGGAGTACGTACGCCATAGGGTGGAGTTCAAGGTTTTCACGCACGGTTTTTCACGGTAGGCAACCTTCACGCAAATACAGTACTTAATATATTGTTCGTACCGCTTTGTATGTCAGTCATCTGCCGGACACTCATTGTTCGTCCGTACGTTTCCGAAGACGATGTTTTTCACATGTTTTTTTTTTCTTCTTTCGAAACCGCAGTGAACCATGACGAATCCATTGGGTTTTGTTCTGCATTTGGTCAGACGTAAAGTCAAGTCGGTTTCGGTTACATTCACATGCACGCACACGCACACGCGTTTATACGCCCGTGTGTGTGTGTGTGTGTGTGTGCGTGTGCGTGCGTGTACACATAAAATAACACAATATACATGTATTATACGTATTATGTCGAGCGAATATTCGTTATTCACACAATTATTATATCGGCCGTATCGGAATCTCTTACTGTGTTGCGTCTCGAATTTCACATTAAAAAAAATAATAATAATAATAATAACGACAAAACGAAACAAAACGAATAAAAACAACAACGAAAAAAAAAAACAAAGCGAGTGTATATAAAAGTCTAGATCCTTGTCCCGGAGGGTTACGGTACACGTATACGCCGAGGTCAAATCCGAAAACGAAAAAAAAAATAAATAAAAAAAAAAAATTATAATAATAATAATAATAATAATAACGTAAAGGCGTGGGCATCCTAGTGGGCGTTCGATATAATTTTTATTTCCAGTCGTTTATTATTACTATTTTTTTTTTCTTTCTTCCGATGACCCGGCTGACCCGAGATCTGGTTCTGCCGACCTCCGGGCACCCATTCCGGATCGTCGGCCCACGGTATTGTTGTCGTCGTCGTACACCGGTGCAGCACGTATATACATCATTTTTTTACGTGCACGCACGCTCCTCTCGTGCGCCGCTCCGAGTCATACTCGATTTATTCGCCGTACACGTGCGCGGCCATGATTGACGTCGGTCGGCACCGGAGACACGCACCGAAAACGGCCGGGCACGCAGTCCCCGTTGTTTGTCCGCCCGGAATAGACCTGCAGCTATCCGGAAAATGCGCGGTCGAAAACGTCGACCCCGGCTGAGTTCTCGGCGACTCTCGTGCCCGACAATTCGATTATTCGATATACGAGGGAGCCTGACCGCGGTACGTCGATCAAAATGCAAACGGGATGAAATTCCCGCGAGATATTGAAATCGGCTTCGTCGTGGTCGTCGAGAAAACGCGTGAAACATTTATACGTGTATATAAAATATATGTGTGTGTGTGTGTATTTCGTCGGACGTCGAACGTCTCTTCTTTTTATTTATTTATTTATTTATTTAAAACATTCCTAGCTCATTGCTATCCAAGTCTACCGATGTATATAATATACAGTATTTTTTTTCTCTTTTATATCTAAGTGCGATACAATACGAGGTCTAATCAAAAATTATCGAGACTGTTAAAAAAAATATACATATTTATTAGATAAAGTTATTTTTTACATTCAATCACCTTCAAAATATGCTCCTTTTGAGTCTATTTAGGTTCTTCAACGTGCCTGTCATTTTTCAAAAGACCTCTGGATGTCATTTTTAGAAATTGCTCGTAACTGTTCCGTCGCATTATGTTTTATTATTTCGTCTACATCTTGAAAACGTTTACCTTCAAGTTCTATTTTTATCTTAGGGAATACGAAAAATTCACACGGAGCTAGGTCTGGTGCATAGGGTGGTTGAGAAACAACCGGAATATCGTGTTTGGCCAAAAACTGCTGCACAACATGGGCTAAAGCATTATCGTGATGCAATTTCCAACTGCCCGACTCTGTAAACTCGGGTCTTTATCTTCGTACAGCATTTCGTAAACGGCGAAAAACATCGATGTAGTACTCCTTCGTTATTGTCTATCCTTTTGGAGCATACCTGGTATGGCTGTTCGTATTTTTGAGATCATTTCCTCGTTGCGGCTTGTTGACAGACGTCTTTCACGTTCATCGCTTTCAACATTATTGTCCTGCCCTTTTTAAATCATTTAAACCGTTCAAAAATATCTTAAAAAAATCGTAAAAAAATATCAAAAGTATCTAATAATTGTTATTGAGAATATTGTTTTTTATCTTGTTATATATGTACCATTAATTGGGCGCAAGCCCGTTTATGTGTAAAATAAAATAAAATAAAATAAAATAAAAATGCGAGGAAGGTCCATGGTTTCATCTCCATAAGCTAAGAGAACAACATGTGGTATGTTTCAGTAACCGTTTTTCCAAGTTTATGGCAAAATTTAATGCAAGCTCTTTGTTTTAAATTTTCGCTCATAATGAAATCCGACAAGACGTAGAAACACATTTTACTAAATAACACCTAGCAGCCGACCGAGTCAATTTGAATCGAATCTATAACCAATATATTTTCCCAACATATAAAGTTAGATAAATATAGCACGGGCTTGTTCATACTCAAACCGGTTCACGATTAATCTCATAAGTCTCGATACTTTTTGATTAGACCTCGTAATAATGGTAACAATATTAATAATAATTGGAATAACGCATTAAATAATCATATCTAAGTATATTATATACGTTTTCGTTTCACGTCTTGGTCAGTAGCTGGTGGTGGATGTCGCATTTTTCGGTCATATGGGGTCTGCCTCTCTTGAGTCGTCGAATCATCGGAGGGCTTACATTTAATTTGTAATGGACGGCTGAACGTCTCTCGTAACGACCGTTTGTTCGTGAGCGCGGCGTGTCTAACGCCGTACGGTTTTTCCGTGTCCAGAGGTAAACTCTCCCAAAAGTGACGTCACTGGACAGTAAACAATTCGGCGTTTTCGACCGAGCACGACCAGACAACAGAGGCGTGCCGTGAACGATGGTTTCGTTATCGGCCCATACCGTCAAAACGTCTGATTTGACTTGCTTCGACTCTACACTCGTTCGGTCGGCTTCGCGATCGCATCGGACACCGAATCGTATATTCCATGCCGTTTGAGTGGTATTGTTATATTATTTGTATTATTATTCGACGACGACGGGATCGACGGTTTGAAAACAAAATCATACATTATGACTAGAGACCGGAATTATATGCACTAAAAATGTGGCAAATATGCAAAGCAAAAGTATCAAAATATGCATTAATATGCAAAAATAATTGAAAAATATGGTCAAATATGCATCATAAATTCATATTACTTTATACCTGTATATAATCAACAAAATATTTAAATATAAAAATGACATCATCGTGATATGCTTTTTAAAATAATTTGAAGAAATAAAACATAACAAAATTATACATTTATATAGATGGGTCAGCAGTGTAGCCAATAAATGAATCCTAAATTTTTTAAAACCTTAAGACATTTATGTTTAATGTAGATAATTTCATTTGTCAGATAATAGTTTATCGAACTATATACGAGATAATATTCTATATCAGGTTGAGTGTTGACAGTCATTTTTTTCACCGATATTTAAAAATTCCAGTTTCCAAAATAAAAACATGAAATAGTTTGATTATTTTACTATGACTGAATAAATATGCACATTATATGCATTTATGAACAAATATGGCCCAACCCTCCGAATATGCAATTATATGCAAAATTTAATTCGGTCTATGGAATCAGTTAGGTCTGATTTGCTGACATTTCAAACCCTCGTATAAGTGCATACACTCAGTATGAACATGCAAATGCATAAAATTCCGGTCTCTAATCATGACGTAGTACCAGGGGGGGTGTTTTATTCCTCGAGTGCTTATTTCCATTTCCGACGGGCGCGCGATTGAGGACTTTGTCGCCGACGTGGAGGTTCTTCGGGGCCATACGCAGGAATAGCTACGACACGTTTGATCGCGAGAGGTTCGTCGCTTCGACCGTGACAAGAGAGTCGTTTCGATTTTCGGTAGACGCGCATGATTTCGGCGTGCCCCCGAGCCTCGGGCGGTACTCGTGCCTAAACGGCGGATTCGCACTCGTGCGTGTAGTCGACAGTGTTGAGCATTATCTAGATAAATTATCTAAATAATTTATCTAGATAAATAATTAATTATCTTTTATCTTATCTAGATAATAAACAAAATTAGTTATCTGATGAATTATCTTAGATAAATTATTGAGTTATCTAACGTAATTCATCTAGATAAATAAACATATTTATTCAAAAAATTCGAAAAATTGAACTTCGAAGTTTAAACCTATTAAATTTCTATTAAATTAATAAATCATCCTTGCACAAATACAGAACAATAAAAAAGTAATAGGTAATAATTTTCCATGCCACTTTTATGTTAATTCTAAATTCTAATTATCCCGATTTGTACAATTATACGGGCTACGGCCGAATATGTTGCAACGTTGTGTCGTCGACCGCCGCCGTGTACATCATAATCCAAAGTCCATAATTTATTATTGGGGATAATAATAATTAATATAATTTTTTTTTTTTTTTTTTGAGGGGCAGGTATATTGAAATAATTTTATCTTTTTTTTTTATCCAGATAAATAGTGTTTTATCTTTTATCTTTATCTAGATAATTTATATTTTAACTATCTTCTATCTTTATCTAGATAAATTGTATCCAATTATCTTTTATCTTTATCTAGATAAATTTTTATTTATCTTTGCGCAACACTGGTAGTCGATTTACGATGTCTTTAAACCGGAGAGTTTCGCTCCGAACCGTACGACTACTCCTACTCGCTTAGTTAACCAGTGGCGCCGATCCCTATGTCTACCTATTGCGACCGCAACACAATATATTTAGGTGGGTGGGTGGGTTTGTCGAGTTCGAGAGATGTGTGACTATATTTTAAAACGTTTTACAAAAATCCATATTATTTTAGTTTTTGAGGCATATTTTGAGCGAAAAGAGAGAAAAAATGTTGCTATTCATTGTGGCATAGATCACGAGTGCAATCCGAAATTTTATAGTTAGGGCCTGGGGTGGTGGGTGGTTAAAATTTAATCGGCAACATAATCTTTTTCATACATCGGCGCTACTGCGCGTGTTTTTCGCCGTCGAATCCGCCGCGGTACGTTTCAGAAACGAAAACGGTTCGTGGAGAAGTGAGCGACGTCGTCGCAGACGCGAACAACAACGATATTTTCGACTGTGCCGCACTACAATAGAGGTGTGAACACATGACGTGTTGTTACATTATTATAATACGCACGCGCGTGTTTATTATATTATGTACGGGACAAGTTTGGTTCGCCGTCGCAGCAGTGTCCGCCACCGCCGACAGACGTCACGAAAAGAAATAACAACAATAACAGTAATAATAATAATAATAATAATAAAAAGGCGCAGCACTCATTATGGTAAAACGCCGATGACTTGTGACCCGCGAACGACCTTGCCCGCCGCCGCCGCCGTCTCCGACATGGTAGGCGGTAATGGCGACCCGCACCGCCGGTCGTACGTACATGTGCGTGTGTGTTGCACGCCCTCTCCTACTTCTCTTGCCGGCCCGTTTGGTCGAGGACGACGGACGTATTTTATAAATACGTATACAAACGAGTGTGCGCGTATTAGAGGTGATCTAGAACGGTGGAAACGACGGCGAAACAGGCGTACGTACGATGGGACGACGGTAAAAAAAAAATAATAATAACAAAAAATAAAAACGGATAAACGACGATCGCGGGGACACGATTATACTACGGCGTCCCGCGAGAGAGAAAGAGAGACTGCAGAAGACCGGACTCTGCAGGTCGGCGAAGGGAATCCGATCCGGATTTACGCGGTCCGAGACTAATAATAATACCGTTTTGCGGCGGACGATCGCGGCGGCGACGACGACGGTTTGGCCGCGTCGCAGAAAACGGTCGACGTTACGTTAAAAGCACCGCTTTCGGTCCACCGCTACTGCGGTCGTAGCCACCGCCGCGGATGACCCGAAACGCCCGCCGGAGTATTTTAAGTATTTTAAACGACCTGGTAAAAAAAAAAAAAAAAACACTCACACACACACACACACGATCGCGCGGTACCACGAAAAAATGCATTTTTGATTTATGCCGTGCAGACGACGATTCGCGTGTGCGTTTGTAAAACCAACTACGCACCGTGTGCCTACAACTGCAAAGTGAATTTGAGGCAATTAAGTTCGGACGGGGAAAAAATAAATAAAAAAAAACAAGATATTAATGATGTGAAAAACGAGTAAGACTGGTTCTGAACTGGCGTTGACGATTTCAATGGGAAAATATATATTCCTCGTGGGCATGCGACGACAATTCACCGAAATTCTACGGCGGAGCGGTGTCGATATTACTATATTTGTGTGTGCGTGTGTGTGTGTGTGTGCGCGCGTGTTTAGTATCCGCACGTTTAAACATTCAGCGCACGACCCGACGGTCGTGATGTTCGGGTAAAAATGTCAACTGATTACGAACACGAATAAAAATAAAAATAAAAAAAAATAAAAAAATAAAATAAAATTATAAAAAAACATTCGAGATCGCCAGAAAAGCAGCTGCTTTACACGTCGAGTTGTTACTACGATATCGCCACCGACTGACTTTTTACAGGTTTACACGCTTTCTTCCGTGTCGCGACTGCGTCCGCCGTTATAACGCGTCGCCAACCCAATCGACCGCGAGAAAACGTCAAACGATCGCGCCGAGAGAAAATTATCGGTTTTTTTCGGAACGATATAGGAACGACGATGAAACACGTTTGCCCGTAACCGAGAGCACGTCGTCGCGACAATCGCGAAAAAAACAACCTAACCGAATCGAAAACGTCGCGCACTCCTTACACGCGATTGTTTCAATTATTTTAACTCGTTCGACATTTTTATAGTGCTCGCGTGTACGTCACAGATCGGACACTACGGACAATGATCGTATTATTATTATTATTATTATTATTACCGCACGAAAGTAACTATGGAATGGGATTCCCTACCAGAGTCTTATGCTTTTGGCTATACGTCATTATTTAAAAACATCCCTATTCAACCATGGTTTCAATCCCTAAAGATGAGCCACGCTGCCATAGCCAAATTCACCAGATTACGCACTGGTCACGGCCTACTACTACCGCACCACTCGTTTTAATTGCGACTCGACAGTAGCTCGTATTGTGGCGGAGAATACTGTGACTTCCAACACCTATTCATAATTATCCAACAATGTCTCTCTATCCAAAGAAATCAGCTAAATAATCTCTTTTCGACTTTTGGTTTTGATTTTTCCCCCTCACTGACGCTCTTTCGACCGACAATGTCAATAATATTATCGTACACGCGCTAAATTGTATTCTCCAATCAGACCACTGAATTTAATAGTGTACTCACAATACCAACTCGTGTTCACTTGAGATTTTTATTTATTACAAAAAATATACAGTTAGCATAATAAGTATATGTGAGATTGGAGTAACAAAACATTAGGAGTCCAATAGTAGCACTTTGCTTGGACGTTGCATTTTAGAATTGGATTAAAAGGTCTTTACTCCATTTTCTTTTGAGTCTCCGACGGGGATTCCCAGCAAGAGACTGGATATCTAAACCTTTTATTAGAGGATTTTCTTGGTTTGCTAATCTGTTATAAAAACATTTATAGAAAACAGCAGTTTCTTCATATTATATTATAATTATTTAATGTTAAAGTCTCATTCGAAAAAAAATTACCGCACGAACGTAACGGGATGAATCGACGGCGGACGGATAAACGGAGTGTAAAAATAGTGTAAAGACACACGTGTACACGCGCGGTATCATACACAATGCGGTCGTGGAAAAAAAAACAACGAAACTACGCACGCGAGTATGATTTTCCGAGTGTCCGAAGAGATGGCGACGTTGCCAGAAAAATCATAATGACAGTAAATTAAAAAAAAAAAAAAAAAGTCTCCGCAACTGTCGGATACAAAATAACACGATGCGATGGAAAACGACGACTGTCGGAAAACGTCGTTAACAATCGACGCGTGTGCGTGCGTGTGTGTGTGTGTTACTTCGAGACGTACGATAATTGTCTGGCTAAACGCGAAAATATACAAAACCTTAACCCACAATCGGACCGTGCCAAAAAACGCGAACGGTGCACCGGCGGTCTGACGGCCGTGTTGCCCACCGGCGGCGGCGGCGGCGGGCCGTTGACGATTACTAAAATTAATGTTTTCGGCTATTGCCAAATGCCGGTCGACCGGGATCTGATATAGTACGGCGGTCGCGCGGGCGCGGCACAGGTGAAGCGAATCGGTGTCAACCGCGAGTGGACTGCGGCGCGGACGACAACTCGTCGGCCCCGTCAAAACGTATACGCGCGCCGATAAACACACGCGAGCGTATAATACACTATAACAGCGGTTCTCAAACTTTTTTTTTCGCGGATACCCTTATGTTCATACAAAAAATTACGGATCCCCAAAAATCAGAAATCTCAATTTGAGACAACAATAATTTATAAAAAATGATGTCAATTGTAAATGATTTGCTTCTCTTTTTTTACCTTGCAGAATGTAGATTGTAAATAAGTACACTAAATTATATCCTACATGTCAAATGAACGAAAACCCCGATTTTTATCCCATCTCATTTTGACTATGACACAAAATATGTGGATCTATAAATAGTTCCAGGTTTTAAACATTTAAAATAATACTTATTGATACGATCCAAATGATATTGAAAATAAATAAAAAAACGTAATATAGAAATATAATCATTTAATAACTTGAATTCAATGAATACAGATATGCCTACGGTGCTACGGAGCCCTTAGACTACTCTCGCGGAGCCCTTGGGCTCCGCGGAGCACAGTTAGGGAACCGCTGCACTATAATATTATATTATTATACTTATGTATGACGGTCGTATGCGAAAGCGTCCGGGTCGTCTCATACATTTTAAACGCGGCACTCGCGTGATTAAAAACCGAATAATGCATCAGGACCTCGGCGGTCCGACTTGCGCGCCGGACCGGGGACCGTCGGTCGAGAGACGGTCGAAGAAAACAAGAGAAAAAAAGGAAAAAGCGCGTATCACGAACGAAAAAACGTACGTGCGTATGTTTAATTTACAATACGTGTAACGTATATAAAAACGTACATCTTACCAGCGGGTTTCGACCGGGATTCGCCGTCCCGGGTGTCGTGCGAGTACTACGTGCGAGTAAAAATATCGTTCGATCGAAAAACTCGATGGAATGTCTTCGCATCCGAATTCGGATCACAGGCGTTTATGATAGAAAGACGATTTTACGTTCGTTATAAAAAAAAAAAAATCAATGACCTTTGGGCGACCGAGGGATATTTTTAATATTTTCAAAATAAATAATAGTAACCGCACCCGAATCATGGAGAAATCCTGAAGAGTTCCAAATCTATTGGATGGTCGATTTGGGACATGATTCGTCTCAACCAACTGTATTATGGACCTCATTATATAAAACACATAGATCACAATTAAATCCGGATTTATGTTCTCTTAAAATACCTCAAATATGATGCTAATATTCTCTAAAAAAAAAACCTTCAAATATTCTCATAATATTCTCTCAAAATTTTTAAAAATATGACATAATAATCAAAATTGTGCAAAAATAATCAACAAACATCAATATATGCTTAAATATGCATTTTTATAATTTTTTTTTTTTTACAACATTTTTCAATCGTGAGGTACATACTTGCGTATATAATGGAATATTATTGCACTTCAGTAAGAGTAAGAATACAATAAAAATAAAACAATATAGTATTAAAATGTAAAACAATATTCCTTGTGTGCGTATAATAGTAAGTATTTACATTCCGAAGAAAAAAAAAGAAACTCGAAATACAATTTGTGTCGTATTATACGAATTAGGTAACAAATAATAATCTGTATCGATTTTTCCGGATGCCGTAAAGTTAAAATTAATAATAAATAACGATTTTTTCTCACACTTCATAAGATATTCTAAAATATGCTAAACGAATCGCATATTCTCTAACCCGTGCGATATTCTCAAATACGCAAGAAAAACTTTTTTCTACGAACTCAGAATCGAACGAATCGTCCACGTTTTTTACTCTCATACGACTGCATTAGACCCAGTGACAATAATATGCAAAAACATATAAATCCGGTCCCCGATCGTAATAAATAATATTCATCTACGGTTTTATCGGACGTGTTTACACATCATACAGTTATATGAAACCCGTGTCGCGTTGAAACAAAGTCGAATCCACGAATGACACTTTTCGCGCAGCGAAAAAACCAAAGGGAAAAGAAAGCGTCCGAGGCCTTACCGCCGGTGTGCGTTACGATCGGACGGGCTACGGGTCAAAGAGCCGAGTCACATCACTCATTTCTCGCCTCTGACACCCGTCTTCTCCGCGCGGGCGCACGGTCGATTGTAATTATTTCGCGTGCCACACACGCGGGCCTGAGTGCGGTGTAATTAAAACCCGGCCGATCGTGTTCGCTTTGATTTCGTCGGCTCGCCACGCGTACATTTCCCGTGCATAACACACTATAATAATCATACAATATAATATCGTACGACGCAGACGTCGGCGTCCACTGTTCAGTTCGCCCGGACCTCCGTCAGCACCGACGACGCCGACCCGACGACAGCGCGAAATACAAAAAAATATCATCGCAGAGCGCGTGAGTTTCACCTACACGACGACGACCGCCGACACACGGGAAACGGCGCGGCGGCGCGATATTCGCACGTCACTGTTATATCATATCGTCGGCGTAACACACACGCACTCGCGCACGTCATTGTGGGTCATAGATTTCACACGCGAGTGTATTATATTATTCATCGTTATCGTGTCGTGTCGAGCGCGTTGAGTTGTCTCGTTTCGCAACTATTACGCGTCGTTTCGAATCAAATATACCCGAACGGTTTGAATGAAAAAAAAAAATAAATGAAAATTTTCAAAACGCACACATCGGAGAATATTTTTCGAGTAAAAAACGAGGCTGTACTGCGCACGCCCGTCACATCTACACGCGTCGAATAAATTCGTCTAGTGAGGGGGGGGATTTCGCTAGAATTCATGACTAGAGTTAGGATGTTGATGACTTTTGCATTTTTTTTCCTTTGATTCTATACAATGCTATTCTAGATAAAAATTTGATTCACGCTCTGTTGATGCAGAATATTCAATTTTTATTTTGCATTTTTTTGGCATTTTTAGCTATAAATGCATTTTTTCCTGTTTTTTAAGTAATTTTTCAAAATTTTTAAGTAATTTTTTCATGTCTTAGGTCGTTTTTTGACGTTTTTGTACAATACGGGCAATTTTATATTTTATAGCATGTTTTAAACCCAAGTTTGGAAACAAATTTAGTATATTTAAAATCTAACTTTGGATCAAGACAAGTAGTAAAAAATCATTATTATTGCGTTCCGATGAAATTTACTATTCGAGTGTTATATATTGATAAAACAAGTGCTCTTATTAATATTATTAATAAGCCCACGTCTCTAATGAAAATTAATATTTATAAATACATTTTTTTTCGCTTACTTGATTAGTTTCTTAGATCATTTGCAAGGTAATTTTTTGAAGTTTTTAGGGCGTTTTTGCCTTTTTTTAAGGCATTTTTGTATGTTTTTTGGGTCATCAACATCATAACTCTATTCACGACCGACAAATACGACAATATACACAAGTACAGACGTCGTCGGTGCTCGCAACCGATGATAATAAGCCCGTCGCGGTCGTCGTCGTCGGCACACGTATACCGTACGGTACGCGCGGCCGACCGCACTGAAGTCGACGCAGACGTACGCTCGTGTCATAATAATGTTACAACACGCGCAGACGTCGGGAAGATAATAACGATATTATTATCGCCCCGTACGCGTGCCCGACGACGGCGTCCGGCGCAAGCCGCCCGCACCGTCATCGTCGTCGCCGCGAGAGCCACCCGCTGCGCGATCCTCGTGCTTTCTCGTGTTACGACGATAACGTCGAACGCGTCACAGTGCTGCGCGCGTGACGTGACGGTTGAAAAATCGCTTTTTCCGACCGGGCCTCGTGATCGCGGGGACATGGCGTATACCGTCCCGGAAACGGTCTCGTCGGGATTTTCGGTCGTGTTCGACCGGCCGCGACGTGATCTCGAAAACGATATCCAAACCGTGCGACGATAAAATGTCGACGGCGACTGTCCAAAAGGGCGTAAGCGACGTTTCCGAAAGCATTAAGGAGAACTAAAAAAACAATTTTTCACCGATGACTTATCGTTGAGTATTTTCAAGTTGAAAAAAAAAATATCGCATTTTTTTCCTAGTAAATATTTGTTTGCCGAAAAAATTATCACGTGACACCTTAAATCGAACGTCTTAATGAGTTGAATATTCATAACATATCGGAAGAATGGA
The DNA here is from genome assembly GCA_027580255.1 of Therioaphis trifolii. NCBI lineage: Eukaryota > Metazoa > Arthropoda > Insecta > Hemiptera > Aphididae > Therioaphis > Therioaphis trifolii. Next base: position 21,274,756 of record CM050408.1, read on the forward strand.
ATAGTTGATATTATAAAACTCAAAACGTCAAACGTTCTATATTTATAACTAGAGAAAAATACAAATAAAACTAAAAAACTTGAATTTATTTTGTTTTGTTTCGTTTTTTTTTTTTTTGTTTATTGTTGATGTACCTATGTCAAGGTACCTAATGAATCTGATTTGATTGATTTACAATTTGTTTAATACGTACATTTTCAATAATTATAATCATATAAAATAATTTGAAATACAAACGAAAATTCAATAATAGTATAGTACACGACAAGGTACTTATACAGAGTGATTATGTTAGATTTTTAACACCATGAACACTCCGCTATCCAGTATAAATAATAACAATAGGCGTTACGATAAGTTCATGAAAACGAGAAAGCGTGGAGTTCCTTGGGGTGTCCCTAATGCGACATACAAAAATTATCGAAATTCACCAAATTTACAGAATTTACGGTAAATTTACGTACATATTCCCCGGTAAATTACCCCCCCCCCCCCCAAAAAAAAAAAAAAATTTACGTAAATTTTACATCTCTAGTTCACCTAATGCTCTGTAGATTAACGCACATAAAATATATATTCCACGGTACGCGTGACACTTTTCTACGACTTTTCAGTACACACGCACCCGACACGGTGACAAACGACCGTCGACGACGACGACGATTATGAAGACGGACGACGACGGACGACGATGACCGTCGATCGTGACCCCATATCGATATCACCGCGACACGCACTACATACAGCGTACATCGTCGATGTCGAGCAAAAAGTATAACGCGTTCTCGTGTACACACACACACACACACACACACACACAAACACACAAATGCTCGCACGTCCGATCATAGATACGAGGGAGAGAGATTGCAGAGAGGAGAGAACGCGCACGTGCAGCGTGTGGATGCTGCGGATTTTAGCTCGACTTTAGAAGCCGCTCCCACGTGCATTGTGGGCTCCCCCCGGGTACCCCGGATCCCGACGGAGCTCGGTCACGGGGGAGGGGGACCACCGCCGCCGTCCATTAGCGCGCTAATCACGCGGCATATCGGCGGGCGAGAAGAAAATCGCACCGGCGCGGCGTAACGATTCAATTGAATCGTCCGAGGGGGGCGGCGGACGGCACGCGGAGACCACCCGGTCATTGTTTTCCGGGCGCGTACGATATATGTAGCGTACACGTTCCGTATATACTTGCGTACGGGTAGGTACGCGGCTGCGTGTGTGCGCCACACAGATTTCCTCTCGGGCCGCGCGAACTGCACGCGCGCAAAACCCAACCGACGCACATAATATTAACGATATTGTCGATGTTATCGGCGCGTTTTTACCGTCACAACGTCGTTTCGTCCGGCTGGGTGCACCGTATCGGCGAAACCGTATCCGCCGCGGCTCTCAATTCATAGGATCGTAATAAGAGATTAGCGGAAGTGAACTCGCGTCGCACAATATACCGCGTCAGTCTTAAAAATACATTAACCGGTGTAAAACGCAATTTTTTTTTAATTTTAAAATAGTACCCCCTCCCCCTCCCCCTACTTCCTACTTGAAAATCGGCCGAATAAATGCAAAATTTGGCACAATTTATCGCACAGTATTGTGTAATATAGATTTAGAGTTATAAATCGAAAGTGACGGATCTGATACTTGATTTATTATATTGATAATTGATTATTGAATTAAAAAATTGTTACGAAATTTAAGTTCAGAGGTTTTTTAAACATAATATAAATTTATGTAAAATATAAAAATGTGAAATTGAAAAAAAAAACACCCCTTTGTACGGCGGTAGACGATCGTATAGATCGCGTGCACGCGTGCGGGGACTGCAGTTTGTGCGTTTGTACTCGAGCGAGACGAACAGGTCGGATATTTCTGAAACACGACCCGTACGGATCAATTTTGAAGACCCGTCTGACAGCCCACTGGATCAGAAGATTTCCTTCCATTTTTTTACAGGCTAAAGACTTAAGGTCTTTGTCACGGTTTAAAATGTTCTTCTCATTTTAACCACTATAATATGACACCCGTAAACTTCTTTTTTATCTCTTTTTTTGTAGTTTTGACTTTTGAAACTACTCCGTCGTTATAAGATAAAAATAGAAAAAACACTTTAGTTTATAAACTATTAATCACTTAAACACGAGCGGCTTTAAACATCTGTCCAAAAATTGTCTGGTAGTACGTCAATAATTTATATATCTGATAACTTATTTATTTATTTATATATAATCAACGGGTATAAACCCTTTAACAAAAACAATACATACTTGTTTCGACGTGAAAACTAATAGAACAAAGTGGTAATAATCAAAATGAAATTTACAAAAACACAAAGCAAAAAATTAAAAAGAAAATTTACATATACAAACAAATGCATTACTAATTTGGCATCCATATTCAAAAACTAGCATATACAGAGTTTAGAGAAAGTTCAAAATAATTTTATTCGTTTCTTATGTTTTCAATGTTTTGTCTTTAGAACTCCACATTCGGATTACGAAGTGGAATCAAGTATTTTTAACACATTTACGTTTGAAACCCGTTTTCTTCAAATAAAACTAAAATGTTTATACAAAATAATAAATAATATGATTGATTGCCCTGAAATACTCAAAAACTTAAATTTTAAAATAAATGCAAAGAATTCTAGAAAAAAAAAACGTATTTTATATAAAAACTGTAACCACGTCCTACATGTCAAATTCGCCGTCAAATATTCTAATGTTAGCTGGTAATTTTGTTGAAAATATTGATTTTTTTAATACATCTTTGACAGAATTTTTTGTTGAAATATAAAGATATATAAAATAAAAAAAATTATAAAAATTTTTGTTTTTATTTTTTATTAATTGATTAAGTTTTTCATGTATTACTTTGTATTCTGTGTAAATACCTTTTGATTTAATTTTAAAATTGTTGTAAATTATTTTTGTAAATTATAAATTTATCATTATAAACTCATAGATAAAAACATTTTGTATTATATTATATATATATAACAAAAAAAAATGTAATTTGGAATTAAATTTCCGTTAATAAAGATTATTATTATATAAAAAAAAATATATAAAATTTTACAAGCTTAGTGTTTTACAAATAACAATGATTTAGCTTTAATTAAAAACTTGACGAGGTAAAGCAAAAAAAATCCAAAACTGAGGTCATTTTAGTAGCGTTTAAAATGGCTGTTGAGAAAAATTAATTTAAACCGCATTTAGTTTTAAATTTAGGTAAATTAAACAAATCAGGATTTTGTGTATTCCTACTGGGGCTTCTAAGACTAATCGAATATAGAATAGCTGGGCAATTTATATAGTTATTTAAAACATCGTAAACAAACATTATATTAAATCACTTCTAATGGTTAGAGAATCGATACTTTTTTTTCGATTATTTGTTTGAATCTCGCGTAATATATGTCATAGTGTAACACGAAGTTATATTACGTACGGTATAGTAATTATTATCATTATTATTATTATTATTATTATATCGTTTACGCGCAGTAATTTTACGAGTGTACTCAACAGAATATATAAAATCAGTCCGAACGGGCGGCACAATTAATGAGCTGTCCAAACGTGCTTCGGCCGGCGAGACAAGGACAACCGCGTGCGCGTCGTATTATTGTAATACGCCAAAAATAAGACGTGGAGACGGCGGCGAGACAATATTATTTACGTGTCGTGTCACCGCCGCCGGACCGCGTACGTTTCGTGTCCGTTGCGCGTATCGTGTTTTTATTGTTATTATGATAATACGGTCGTGTACGGCGAGATATGGCATGAATATGCGTACGACGTGCGTGCGCCGCAGTCTGTTTTGTGTCCACGAGCGCCGCCCACGCGAAAACGTCGACTTGTTTTCGTATCGTTTTTTATTTATTTTTATTTTCACTTTTTTTTTTTCCGCGGGGGACCGTAATACGACGACGACGACGACGACACACCACGACAGACGTTCGGTGCTCCGGACGCGAAAAGATCACGATAAAGCGAAACGCCGCCGCCGCCGCCGCCGTCGTCGTCACGTTAATTCCCTCGGGAAAAAACGACTGCTGCTGCGAACGGGCGAAATATTATACGTTTACGTTATTTTCTTCCCCCCCTCATCCCCCCGACACGTCGACGCCGTACGTTATTCGAATTTTTCCAACACGCTCGTAGCGAAACCGATATGATTAGAGAGACCGATATGCACACGGAAAAAATATTCACCAAAATATTTTAGTTGAAAAATATTTGGTTGATTTGCCTAAATTATTGTAAAAAATACTAGCTTTAGATGGTAGGGCTGACTATAAAATTATAGGTGAATATTTTTAGTTTTTTTTACCTATATTTTAGTAATTCCAACTAAAAGTTCATGGTATTTTATTATTGTTATATACTTATATATTGACTATCGCAAAAATAATAGTTGTAACAACTAAAAATCGGTTGATCTAACCAAATAATTATTTTTATAATTACAATAAATTCAACTAAAATTATTTAGTCATATCAACTAATTATCTGGTTGTCACATATATAACTAGAATTTAAAGTAGAACTAACTTTAAAAATGTTCAATCTTACTATATATTTTTTTCCGTGCACGTTTTCACGAAAGTTTTTCTCGACCCTCGCGTACGCGAGTCTATACCCAAAATAAGGGGGGGGGCGAGGTTTTCGAAATACCGATCCGAAACCGTAGCCGAATACACGCGGCCGCTCACGATCCGTCCGTCAGTTTCTTAACAATACGCGACGACGTGCGCGCGGGCAGTTACCTCGACCTGTGGTGGGTTTCCGTTAAGAGAAAAAAAACACACACACAGCACGTTATTACGAAAATCATTACACGACGCTAATCGCACACGATCTGAAAACGACGATTGTCGTCGAGATAAAGACACGACGCCGCCGCGGCTAGAAACCGGGTACAAATGGGTTTCGCAACAGAACAACGACTGCACAGACGTTCGGTGCCGAAACTAGTTTTCGATATCGAGCCGTACAGTAACGGCGTACGAGATAATATTATTATTATAATAGGTACATAATATTATTATTATACACGCGAACCGTTTAGGCCAGTGGTTTTCAACCTTTATGACAATTTGGCACACTTTATCTCATAAAAAATCTTCGCGGCACACCAATCCATATAATAGCATATTATATACCAGGAGCGGCCATTAACCTTAACTTAGGTCCGTCGTCCTGGCACCCGCAGGTTAAAATTTTGAATGAAAAACTATACCTATTTTTTGTAATTAATTCGTAATTTTTTGTAACACCAATTTTGGAATTTGTAACCTGAACAATTTAACATAATACAACTTTTTGGTTTCGGGTGCTGGAACGACGCCTTCCTAGAACCCGCAAACAGAAATAATGATCGGATCGACTTCGGATCTTTTTTAACTTTTAGTAATTAATTCGGTATAGTTTTTCATTCAAAATTTTAACCTGCGGGTGCCAGGACGACGGTCCTCCTTAACTTTGGGAGCCACAAAATTATAAAGTTAATTCGAGATCAGCCACTTTGTAAAGTAATGTTTATAAAATGAAGATACATTTTTCATTTTAAATCGAATGATGGAACATTTATATTTTATACTTCAAAACACATTATCGTTATTGAATATTGACATTGTAACGTTATGATCTCACGGTTCTAATGAAATTATATATTTATTAGTTTCAGTCTAAGTTTGGTTCAAGAGTCGCACGAAACTGATTTAAGAACTGCATGCGGCTCGCGAGCCTCGTTGTGGCCGGCCCTGTTATATACACTATGTTAGATAATTAAACGTTCTGCGACGCGACGTAAAACGATAGAGACGCCTGCGACGGGCATACTAATATTGAACTCTATCATATTATCTACGATTAATGATTCAGCATTTATGTTTGGTATTTATCGGTTTTTCCAAGGCTTTGCTCCCGGACTAATCCGAAACCTGAAAAAAACCAGAATTTTTCTTCATTGTTGAAAAAACTATTGAAAAATTAGAAAACCCATCTCAAGGTGATTTCTATAATCTATAGAGATACTGGATAAATCTTTTGGACCGAATCTACTACCGGAAAAAGTGTGTACAAAAACAAATTAACATTGTAAAACCGAAAAAATCTTCCCTCCACTTTAAATCTGAAAACGGGTCAATAACACGAATTTATTTGTGGGGATTCAAAACCCGAATAATTATCCTACACCTTTGTACGCACCCGTTTGAAAACCCAATTTAAAATTCAAAAACCCGAAACCCGAAAAACCCGAAAAAACCGTTCGGGTGCAAAGCCTTGATTTTTACCGAATATCGATAGTAATGCAGGCGCAAATACAAAATTATAAAATTATTAAGAGATTTATCGCGGCACACCGGTTGAAAACCACTGGTTTAGGCGTTTCTTTTTACGTCTTAATCGCCTCGCGCGCACGCACAGTGAACGCCTATCGTATCTGCAATAAAACGTATAACGATGATGTATCAATAAAATATTATGATCACCGTACAATAATAATTACCGACGGGATCGGCGCGGGCGGGTGTCGAAATCGCTTACGCGCGCGGCCCTGCTCCGCGTGACCGTCGACTCGTCCGTCCGTCATTGCCGGCAGATTGATCTATGCTCGTACACACACACACACACACACACACACACACACACACACACACACACACACACACACACACACACACACACACACACACACACACACACACACACACACACACACACACACACTCACACACACACACACGAGAGAGGCGGAGGCGTCGCGGATCGGCGATCGATCGCGTCCAAGACCGCCCGCCGGAAGGTAGGGTAAACGTTCGATCCTCGGCCGTCGGTGGTAAAGGTACGGTTTCCTAGACGCGACCGGTCGCGACGGTCTCTCTCCCACTGTTTTACATATGTATTTTCTATTGACTGGTTTCCCAAACGCGACGGTTGCGTTGCGACCAACTTTTTTCGCCGCGACCGGCGACAGCACCGGTCGGAAAGCAGTGTATCGCGACCGTCGCCTGCGACGATATGGCAAAATCAACTTTTTCGGCCGAAGAAGAAGAAGATAAATCAATTGAAGCGATTCAAAAAAAAAATCGGTTATTTACGATCTTGCGCGTCCAAAATATAAAAACACAATTTACAAGGACGAAATTTGGATGTATAAATAATTTATTAATAATAATTTTATTATTATTAGTTATTATAAATAGTGATACTCTTGTTGAAACTAAAAACTAATAAAACACAAAATACGTCTTCACGGCGAGAACACTGAGACGATACAAAATATAATGTAGACCAGTGGTGGGCAAAGTACGGCCCGCGAAAGCATTTAATCCGGCCCGCCGAGGGTCCATCGATACTATATATATTATATATATATGGAAAGTTTATATTTAAGATTCATTTTTTCGAACCACCCAAATGGATAGTATATGGCCCGTCATAATTATTACACTCACAGCGTGGTGTAGGTACTATGATCATGGGCGCCGGGTTTCCCAAATTTCACGGGGTGCCTAAAATCCTTAGATAAATGTCAATTTAAATAAATAATAATTTTTTTCCGGCATAAATTGTTACCTTATTTAATACGACCTTTTTCATATATTAAAACTTTTAAATACATATTAATTATTATACATACAATTATTTTCATTTCATAAACGTATGTTAGGAACGAGTTATCAAAACATCCAAAATATATTGTTGCCATAATATTATTATACAACGAAAAAATTATAAACGTATTAAATTACATATTGCTCTATATTTTTATTTCACGGGGAGCAGAGCACCCCTTAGAATGATTCATGGGGTGCTTGAGCACCGCAGCACCCCAATAGTCGGCGCCCATGACTATGATAATAGGTATATCATTTCAATTTTTGTTCATATTAATATATATTTCCCGGATCTCGGTTCGGTGCGTCCTAATCGTTAAAGTTTAACACGAAATGCATTTTTTCTATAATTCCGGCCCTGCTCTAGAATTTCTTAAACTTTGTGGCCCCCCATTGAAAAAGTTTGCCCACCACTGATGTAGACTAATTGTTGTTGGTCTCGGCGACCGGTCGCGTCTAGGAAACCTAAAAAGCTGCGCGTCGCGCGGACGATTGAGACGTGCGTAATATCACACGGAGAACGATCCACGACGTGTTTTCTACGACCACACGACCGCTTTTCGGTCCGTGCGCGCGTACATTTCGTACGTATGGTATACCCGTGGTACGCGACGGCCGTACCCGCCGTTACCAGTCGCGCGGTTACGACCGATCGCGCGCGATAATTGGCAATTAATAATCGTTCGCACCTGCGGACGGCCGATCCGGCGCGGACGTGGCGACGGCCACGGTGGCGGCGTCGGCGATTTATGACGACGGCCGGCAATTATCGTCGATCACGACGAACCGGCGGCGGCGCTCCTCCCGTCCCCGTCGTCGGCTGCACGCGCGCGTGGTACGCCCGAGCCGTTTACCGCGCGAGCGTGACGACGAGTCCGGGTGCCGCGACCCCGGTCTAGGAGCGCAGCGCACGTCGTTTTCGTCCGAGAGAAGATGACGAGAAAATATTTCCCCCCCCTCCCAGATACATAGGTATGGAAAAAGCGTTTTAAAGTAGATTTTCATAATTTTCTAAAAAAAAAAAACCGACTTCCCAAGGACATACATTATTAATTTATTAGATATCTAATAATCATACCAATATTACGCGTATATTTACTTTTTGAACTATTTTATTGTCCATACATATTATCACACTATTATAACCACTTCTATGAATTTATAATTTTTAATCTATAATTAATTTATTGTAAAAAAAAGAAAAACTAAAAAGTTGTAATACCAGTATTATGCAGCATGCGCTCAAACATTTTAAATTATAATAAATGAAAAAGAAAATTAAATAAATCTATAATTCCTATAGATTTTTCAGTCGGTAAAACAATTGCATACCTACCTATGCCGATGATAGGTTGTTATTACGACCAAAATGATTCATGAATGACAATTTAAAAAAAAAAAAAAATTCAATGCTCGGCGAATATTACGACTTTCGTCTATGTGTTGTTGAAATGTCTACGTATTGAAATATGTGAAATATTACGTATTACGCTGAAAAACCACATTTTTCGTTTATTTTTATTACGGACATGAACTACGACTGGTGTTTTTAATCTTACCCTACAATAAGTTATTTAGAAAACGTCCATAAAACAAAAAAAAAAAAAGGGGATCCGACTGGAGATAAATCCGGCGGCTCCTATCGACGTGCGCGTTTCGAGCAACACGAATTCAGCCCGTGCGCATTATTATTCCGGTCGCGCGCACAGAGTCCAATCTTTGATGTCGTTCCCGGTCTCAAAAACGCATTTGGACCGTGTCCCGGTCCGCGTCGTGAGAAAACGAGTCGAGTTCGCGTTTTGTTTTCTCGCGTCCTAACCTCGTCGCTTGTGCACGCAACAAAACGCCGTCGCGGCGCCAAGCTCACGAGACAAACATCACATAACGTTGTACGTCGCACGGTACTACGGCAGCACTTGCCAACGATTCTCCGAGTGAAATATACGGGAAGAAAAAAACCTCCGAAAGGATAAAATATGCGCGGGTCGACGATTCCCCCTAGCCTCTCTCTCTCTCTCTCTCTCGATATCTTTCTATCTCTCTCTTTCTTTTGAGAATGATCTCGCCGTCCTTCCTCGAGTCGATCTTTCATTAATTTCGTGAAAACGTGTTATTTATACACGCTAGTATATATATATACATGTATATACGACGGCGAAACTCGTACGCGCAGACTTCTCGAGGACCTCGTGGTCGGTTGCCAGGAGAAATAACGTATTACGTACGTTCTTTTCTCTTGTAAACAATATCGTAACCTACGTGCGGGATTTTAGAGTAAAAATACTCGTTCGGCCAAGGAACCGTATGTGTGTGTGTGTGTGTGTGTGTGTGTGTGTGTGTGTGTGTGTGTGTGTGTGTGTGTGTGTGTGTGTGTGTGTGTGTGTGCTGCGCGCGTGTATGAAATTCGTACGTCGGGTTCGCCGTGGTGCGGTGCACGTCGCAAAGCGCACAAGGCGGGTCACGTGCTCGTACCGATCGCGTAGCACCGGGGTACGTCGTGCGATACTTACAATTTGAAGTGAACGGATCCACAAAACATTCTGGCCGAAACGCGTTTCGAACAGAATTAAAAAAAACAAATGAAAAAAAAATGAAAAAACCCAAAACACATTACGCATACCCACACACGCGCTCGCCGCCGTGAAGAATAATAATAATTGTAATTATATCACATACGCCGCGGCACGGGTGTACGTGTAATATCATAACGTATCGTACACCGCCCGGGTAATAACTTTTACCGTTTCGTGACGCGGGACAAAAGTCTCCGGTCAGGTGCAATTATCTCGGCGTGACCTTTATACGGCCGCGGAGGATAATAGGAGTAAAAAAAAAAAAAAATTAAAAAAAACCCACGACACGGGCAATAATCTAATGAGCGAACGCACGTCACAAAATACAATCGTATAATATCATTATTCTCTCGATCCGACATTAGGATTTCACTCTATTATATCGAACAGTGGCACACGCGTTGTGCACGCAGCACGCCGCGCCGCGCCGCACACACGTCGTACGCCGCGCAACGCCTGCACACACGGCGGAAATAATAGTAATAATAGTAATAATAAAAATAATAATAGTAATAATAACATACAATATCGTATTGTACCGGTGTTTCGTATTGTTGTTAAAGGTTCCGAAACGAATTATTACGGAGAAATTTCCTAATAAACTGTGTTATTACCACGGAACGACCAACGTCGCAAGCCGAATATCTGTCGATTCACCGTCTTCGCCGCGGAAACACATCGGACCACATATTATCAAAAACATTGTTTTCTCGAGACGCTCGGCCAACTCGCGAGCAAACGTTTTCAAAAAGATTCAAGAGAAAACAGAGAAAGATAAAGAGAGAGAGAGAGGGAAAGACTAATGCGGTGTCCTACTGGTGGCTTATGTCAAAAGCGCCTTATTGCGCCGCCACCGCCGATTTTTATTTTTTTTTTTTTTATTATTTGTTATTGTTGTCTTCTCGTGACTTTGGTCACAAAAGAAAAAGAAAAACATTAGCGCAGTCCGTGAGCGAATTTAGTAGTTCACAACGGAATTTAGACAATCTGCCACGTATGTGAAACGCGGTCGAACGCACTAACGCAACACGCGTTCGTTCGATTCCGGTCGTGGCGATAAGTTTTCGTCTAATTGTGATTATAACGTTGCGCGATAGATCGATTCGCGAACATTCTCCCGAGCCGGTTAGTGTTGAAATCTCGATAGACCGTGATTCGGTGCGAATCCGCTCCTGCAGCCAGAGTCGCCGTGCAAAACAAGCGAAATCAAAGCCCCGCGAAACGGCAGCTGCACAAATCACCGTGTTTTGTTCATGTGAAAAATCCACATCGGGTATGGGTCTCGTGTTTAGTCAAAAAGGAAAACGTACGAAATTATAATTTTGCCGAGACACAGTGAGAGAGAGAGAGAGAGTGATAAAGAGAAATAGAGAGAAAGAGAGAGAAAGAGGGGTCAAACGAATTGAAAAAAAAAATCCGCATCACATTATTATACACGGATGACGTACACGGAGCGTAATGCAGTGTCGTCACCATGATATATCGATGCGCACACGCGAAATCATCGGAGACGACACGGAACGCGCTCCGCGGGGGTACTTTTCCGTACGGTCTTCTACCCGGGTCGACGGACGTGTCGGCCCCACCCGGCCTGTTTCGCGCGTTCCGGACCGTACACGCGAGCCGTGAAAGCTCTGAAAACATCGGCGATAAATCAAAAATCTCGTCGTCGTCGCCAAGAGCACGCCTGAAAACGGCATCGTCGTCACGTCCTTGTCGCCACGCCGCCGAGGGAAAAAAAGGCATATTATCATGACGTTATTGCTCACGTGCGTAATATACTAATACGAAACTAGTTAATATTATCTCCTCTCTCGCTCGTAGTTCGACCTCGCGTCGGTTTTGCGTGTGACCTTTCACTTGTCGTCGTCCGACCGTCCCCACGATGTACACGTCGGTAAGTGCGTTTGTGTGTGTGTGTGTGTGTGTGTTAATGCGTATCTAGAGCAAACCGAGCGCTCGCGCGGGCCTATCGGGGCACGAAAATCGACCGGCTGTCGGTTTCGCAACGTTTACCTCCAAAGATAAAAATAAAACATCAGTCGTGACGGTCTCATAAAGAGGAGAAAACAAAAAGTAAAGGTACGCGCGTACGTGTGTACGCGTACAACATACCTATATACGTATATGGATCACGGTAGTTAAATCTTCATTTGCAATATGTCATGTCTTCGGACCACCTGCTGATGTTACCGTTGATGGCTCGTGTGCGCGCGCGCGGTGCATCGTGCTCCGTAACGCCTTTACGAAATTTCAACGTTTCACAACCGTCGAGAGACTTCGGACAAGTCACGGAGTCCGTATTAATAATAATAACGGAACGGAAAAAATAAAATAAATAAAAGATAAAACCGTACGCGCGTCATACGCTAGTGTACATACACGGTATTCGTATATTATACTCTGGACTTGGCGCGGTTATCTCCGCCGGTGATCCGTGGCCATGACGCCCCGCGGTACGTTCACCGTGTGCTTTAGATCCTGCAGAAAAGCCGCTTCGCCCGCGCGTTCGAAAGTTCAAGACGACCGTCCGAGCTCGGCGTTGCGTTACAACGTGGTCATAACGACGATACGTACGAACGTCGTTGTAAATAATGTCATGACAGCCATTTACGCGACCGCAGTCACTCGAATCGAATCTTCGACAGTGATTATTGTTTTAAAGCTTTGTTCGTGCGTAGACACGGTTTGACCGCGAACCGGTAAGCACGAGCAGAGGCGCAGACATGGGGCGTGCGGTGTTGGATGATTTTTGAACCTCCTCTCCCCTTTCTCGCTTATTTTCTTCGATAGACACTTCAATGTTTTAAAATCGGCACCGCTAATTTACTTTTAATATTATTTTCGCTATCACTTATCGCGGTCGATTTTGACGTTTCGTCACACGATATCAATGTATCCGTTAGAAGGTACACCTCGAAACACGTGATATCGACATTTATTTAATGCATAACGCGTGATTGTTTTGTATTTGTCGTATTTTACCTCCTAGTGTTGGATCATTCGATGAGTAGATGAACGATTCACCGAGCAGATTTCTGATTTTATACTCTCGTGACGTCGGCGGCACTCTGGTTAGTCGCTAAACTAACCCGACGCTGTGGCACGCGAGACGCGTTGAAGTCGAAAAATCAAAATTAAATCGAATACGAAAAACAAACACGTCGCAACAAATCGGTTTTTGAAACGTACGCCCGACACGATACGATCGATGAAAGTGTTGTCGAAAGTGCAAATTTCACTACACTCGACGTCGGCGAAGAGGGCAATGAATGTATAAACGTGTATCACTATACCGAGACAATGATATCGACAAATATAAATGAGTTCCGGCGTGAAAAACAAAACATGTAGTTTTTTTTTTATATAAATTACGACCTTCTCTCCTCCCGTGCGCGATTCCCGTCTACGCCACCGGGTACACAAAGAGCATACGAACACCACGCCAACGGTTTATACCCAGACTCGATGGTCGTAAAACATAATATCGACGTACACGGCGCGGACCAATTTTATCTCCGTGTAAACGTCATCGGACTACTGATTGACCTAACGGTTCGTGTTGCCGCGGTGTTTTGAATAAAAAATTAAAAAATTAAAAAAAAACAGAGGGTTCGTGTTTTTTTATTTATCACTTCTGCCGCGTGCAGCACCGATTCTAGTTGAATGTAAACGATTTTTAATTCCTCGTTCGACGCGGTTTCATACGGTATAAACGTCACTGCCAGGGTCCGGATTGTATAGCATTTGCTAATAATTATTATAGAATACAAATAATAATAGCAGGGTGGGATATAAATTTGTTTTTATACACCGGGGACTCTAAATATGAAATTTTATTTTGCAACTTTTTGCACGTTTGATGCATTTTAGATTTTTAGTGCTATTTTTAAAGTGTTGGTACTATTTTTCTCGTATAACGCTTTATTTAGTAGTTTTCATAAATATCGTTTATGACAAAAATTTAAACTACTATTAAAAGATGATAATTAAAAAAAAAAATTGTTTTTTCGTCGTTATTTTTGATATTTTTATGGAATATCATAGCGCATATTTTAAGGACTTTTTGGTGCTATGAAATCCGTACCCGGGTCGCTGCGATAACGCTCGCGACGACGGTGTTGACCGGGATAAACGATGATCGACAACAACGTTCGCGAATAGAGCGGCGATACCGCGGCGCACGTCAGAATTAACCGTTCAGCAATGTTAAACAAATATTGGATTTTCATAATTATTATTATTTTTTTTTTTTTTGTCGACACGTCGGATATCGTGACGATAATAATACGACGCTGACGTCGTGTACTCAGCGGAATATCAGCGGATTCTCTAAACAACTATCCTCTTTGTACACTATACATCTTAGTGAGTGTATTTGCGATCTTTCTCATATATTATTTACTCGTCCTGCTCTTAAATCTGAGCGGCAAGTTTTAATTAATTCTCTTAGATCTCTCAATCGCCCTTTTAGTCTCCGCTCTATTCTCAATACTAACTGCACCGTCAACATAAAAATTATCCAAAGTTTTATTTCGGATGCTGGTTTTATTATAATAATATAATAGTACCTATCTTGGTTTTATTTTTTGTTTGTTTTTTATTTAATTGAATTGTAATCTATACTTTTGTATAATTGTTGAGCTGTTTAAGTTGTGACTTAAAGCTATAAAAAAAAAAAAAAAGAAAAGACAAGTGGCATTCGGGGACTGCCGTGATAAAACTATTGCATATTAAATAAATAAGAAGTTGATATAATTTTAAATTTTTTTATCATTCTAGTTATTCAGGAATAAATATCATAGAAACTATAGGCCTATGATAACTAAAATATGAAACATACGATTTTTTTTCTCATAAAATGAGTTTGTTTTGTTGGTATGACAATACGGTTCGCCGCGCGGTAGACAGAGAGGGGGATTACGGGATTCCACAGGTAGTGGTCACGCTTTTTCGTTACGAAAAATTTTTTTTCAATCACTACACCACACCTGCGATAAAAGCTATGCAATAGCTTAAAAAAAAAAACAGCGGATTCTGAGCAGTACGGACTGTAGAGGTATCGACGACTCGCGTACGGTAGTCGTATGAAAATAACAATATTAATAATAATAATAATAGTTGTAACGATAACACTATATTATATCCATTTGTAAAACCTCGTTATCCGACGCGTCCCACGCTCTGCCGCGGCGGCGGACTCTCTCGATTGAGTCGTCGTAAATCGCCGGCCACGACGGACACGTATTATAATATGCGCGCGTGGGCGATTACGCCCGGCGTCCGGACGCGGGTCATAACACGTACGTACGCGTAGACGTATCAATCCGATTGGAAATATTGCCGGCGTTCGAATCTCGGATAAGGCGTGTCGTACGCGCGCGCGCACACACCGAGAAGTGATTATATACGAATTACGAATCGTACAGGTGTTACACGGGTGATAATGTTATACGGTGTACGGGGGGCTGGTGTGCGGCACGAGTTCGATCTCTACGCACACTTGTATTGTATTTATGTGTTTGTGTTGTACGTGTGTGTGTGTGTGTGTGTGTGTGTGTGTGTGTGTGTGTGTGTGTGTGTGTGTGTGTGTGTGTGTGTGTTGTAAGTGTGTGTGTGTGTGTGTGTGTGTGTGTGTGTGTGTGTGTGTGTGTGTGTGTGTGTGTGTGTGTGTGTGTGTGTGCGTACGCGGGAAAAGCACGCGTGACGTATAGGCGTGTGATAAACGATCGCGCGGACCGAATCGTTATTGCCGTTGTTGTACGTATACGACGGCAAAAAAGTCGCGTTTCGTACGCATTATTCTGTGATAACGCGGTGTTTTATTGTATCACGCGGGACGGAAAAGTAAAACGAAGGTATGCCAAACGTAACGGGTACGATATTAACGTAATACGTTCTCGTGTATAGCAGTGTACGTTACACGCGTCTCGTTTCTATCCGTTCGACGTCCGACGACACCCGGCCACACGAGCGCACATTCCTCGGCCGGAAAACACGACGACAATAATAATAATAATAATAATGGCGAGATCCACGGTCTACGCGCGTCTGGAGGACTTTGGCGGACGAGTGTCGAAAAATCTCGACTCGAAAGTCAGCTCGTGTCCGGTACGCGTTTTCGTCGTGTGTTGTTTGGCGTTACTGCGGTTACTTTTGTGAGGGGAAATCGTGTACTACTCGCTGCTATATCACTGTCCGTTTAGATACCCGATTCGTCAAACGTCACGTTCACGTTCGTCACGTTCACGCCGCGTTTTCAAAATGAAATATAATTCGTCGAATGTATTTTGTTACGATACCAAAATGTGTCATACGATCAAATTCAAAAACAAATTTGGATTTTTCCAATTGATTTACCGACTACGGATATGTAAACATTACTGATACTAGCTGCACGTGTGATGTATATCGAATCGATAGTATATAGATATTATCGATAGTACCGCGGGTGTTTAAAAAATATCACAGAACACGCAAGATCCGAAATCGTCCGACGCAGACCTCGAGCCGACAGTCGTGGGCGTCCAGAGAGACGAGGGCCGTTACCCTTTGAGGTTTTTAATTCCGTAAGCCCGGACATTATCCACCATCATCCAATGGCGTTGCGTTAAAAAACCAATTTCAAAACGATTTTATTTCAAAATCTCAACTCTTTCGCGAGACGATGTGCTCACTTGTCAATTAGTAGCTCATAGTTACACGATATTATTTTAAATGCATTACTTTAAGTAAGAATATACGGTACACGACCGTTCTAATTTAACGCAGGCGCTCTCGAGCACTCCCAACACGGTCGTCGGTCGACACGCTTGTTGACCGAGTAAACTGACCGTACGAAAACTAACTTTCGCGTTGCAATCGTGGTACAAAGTTAATCGTGTTTACTTTTCGGACAGTTTTTCGAACAAGCGCTATATAGCATTACAAAGTATTATAATATTATTTCGTTCATAAAAAAAAAAAAAAAGAAAATATCATCTCAATTTTCTTTCGGATTATCTTTGTCCCCGACTCCCGCCCGACGGAAAAGCGTCCGCGGACGCGCCCGTGCCGACACACTCTGACGACGAGAACACAAAAGTCATAATAATACGTATTATACCGTACCTGCGAGTATTCGGCGCACAAGTCGATGGTGCCCACGAAGTCGCACACGTCGTCCACCGTCCACGCGGCCACGGTCGACTTGTCGGCCGCGTTGGGACAGGCCGGCTGCTTGTCGGCCGCGTTCGGACAGCCCGTCGGCCGGTCGGCCGGGGCGGCGCACGCCGAGGCGCACGGCAACGCGCGGCCGGGGGCCACGGCCTGGCCGGCCTGGGCGCCGGCGCACGGTTTGGCCGCCTTGGCCGGTTTCGGCGACACGCTGCCCAGCCGCTTGTTGCCCGCACCGCCGCCGCCGCCGCCGCCTCCACCGTTGGTCAGGGCGACCTTTTCGCGGGACTTTTGCAGCGCGGCCAGCCCGAACGCCGGCATGCCGAGGAACGTCTCGGCGAACGTGCCCGCGGCGGCCGCAGCGGCCGCGGCCGCGCTCTCCCAGTGGCCGGCCATCACGGCGGCGGCGGGCGGCGGCAGCCCTTTGCGCGGCCTCTTGCACGGGCTGGACGACGCGGACGACGAAAGGTCCAGCGGGTTCTGTTCCGCCGCCGCGGCCGCGGCCGCAGCGGCCGCCGCGGCGCCTGCGCTGTTGTGCGCGTTGGCCGCGGTGGACGACGACGAGGCGGACGAGGAACAGGGCCGCTTCGTGCCGCCACCGGCACCCGTCTTGCCGCTCATGAACGCGTCGAACTGCGACGACCGGACCATGGACAGCAGCGCCTGCGTGGACGACATGTCCATCATGGGCGGGAACATGGGCACGTTGGTGCCCGGTATGGTGGGCGTCACGAACGGGAACCCCGGGGCCAGCAGGCCGCCGACGCTGCCGTCGACGCCACTGCCGCCGCCGCCGCCGCCGTGGTGGTGATGGTGGTGGTCTTTGGACGCGGCCGCGGCCGCCGACAGTAGGCCCAGATTGAGACCGTTCCGCGACGGCATGTACCTACGGCAAACAAACACTCGAATTACACACCGGCGGCGTCAGCACGTTAAAATATTGAAAAAACAAAAAACGTACGATATCATAATGTACGTATAATTAAATTTATTATCTTAATTTTAAATTTAATTTACGATCACTCGATTATAAGAGTAGATGGATTCTTTATCCTTATATTATAATTACTTCATAATATTATGTATTTGTAATAAATCGTAAAGAAATCTATCAATAAAAAAAAAAAAATAATAATAATAATAATAATAATAACACAATAGACGTTCGCGATAAACGGTATTACCACGTCTCTTTAACCCGGTTTTAACCGGGTTTTTACTCGTAGGTGACATTTAGGTGAAGGGTGGATATCGGGGGGACTTGGGGCTGAATCCCCTCTAGAACGTTATAAAGCTCTCACGGAATGTTTCGATTCCTCATCCAACTATACTTATAGCACGTATACAATACATCGTTGTGGTAAATAATCAAAACTTTTTAAACAAATTCGCTAAATGTTTTTTTTTATCGTAAAAGCTTATTTTCATCATGATATTATAAATTTAAGTCTTTCGATTTCATCGTTCATCAACATTGATAGCAAAAAGATGTGTTTACCTATAGCCTCTTTAATCGATTTTTCACATTTTTTTTTTATTGCTTGTAGACTGTACGTAATTTGTACGACTCTGTACTGCCGTGTTTGATACATTTTGTAATATTATGATTTGTGTAATTCAGAAATGGCATAGTGACAAAGAATTGTATATTGTCATAATTACTGATGAATAAAATATAACTTCAAATGTTAGGTATGAATATGTTTTTATCAAAATATTTTCTCTAGTTCATATAAGTTATTTCGAGTTGCTATAACAGTGATTTTAACAGTTCCTTCACTCGTGAACGGAGTTTTTTGGCCATGCGTCAAATAAAAACACTACTTCGAAGTTCCATGTCACGAGAGTGTATTACTAACCCCTCTATTTCGTGTATTGAAAAGAGAGTATTTAAATGTATTTATACCGATCGAATTGTTGATATATTTATAGAAAAGAATCGATTTATTACATAAAACAAGACATATCCAGTAGATATCCATAGTTTAATTGTTTCTTTTCATTTAATTTATGTTTTTATTGCCTATATATATATATTTAGTATTTCGGCTAGAATTAAGTCGAGTAGTCTCTAGCGGGAAAAATTTTGATAATTTGATACATTATCAATTCAATATCCTTAAACATGAATAGTCCTATTCAAATAATATAATAGACGGATGAAAAAAATAGCAATAATATCAAATTATGAAACATAAATAACAAAATTAAAGTAACGAATCAACTAGTACTATGTATATTCGTTACGCCCGTCGTTTTCTATTAACAAAACATATTTTAGAATAGTAGAACCTATAAAAATTCTAAACGAATGATTCAAGGGTTATTTTTTTTTTTTTTATTATTCCAGAACGGTATTGAGTCCGAAAACTGCCTTCCCCCCCCCCCGTAAATACGCCACCGAAAACGTCTAACGAAAATCATTGTATCGTCGTACGGCATTAGTATTTATCAATCGCGTTTGATCCGTCGTTGAACCATTAGATTCGAGCGCCAATAATACCGTAAAGCGCCAATTAACGGAGCCGATAACAATTAGTAAAAATAAAAGTAAACGATTAATCGTCTCATGGCGTCCGAACACCACGCCGCCGTTCGTTCCAAACGTCTTTAATCAACAATGCCATTATAATAGTATTATAATAATTTATATAGGTCATTCGCGTTAGATAAAATTTCGTTTTATCGTACTTCTCAACCGCGCCGGTCGTACGGAGTACGCTGTAGTGTAGCGAACGTATTTACAGTACGGCCGTTGCAATTAAATCGTAATCGACGTTTACGACTGATCGATCTCGAGATTCGGTGAAAACATATGTGCGCGAGCGTGCATGTGTGTGTGTGTGTGTGTGTGTGAGTGTGTGTGTGTGTGTGAGTGTGTGTAAACTGCAGAGTGAAAAAGAAAAAAAAACCGACACGCGTCGTTGACCTAAATAATTTTTTGAAGTATAGCCCGACGACGGTGTATGGTAAAATATATGGTAAACGGATATGGTCTGACGAAAGGCCGCGCGTCCCCCCGACGACGTACGTATACGCGCGCGTGTTCGCGGCGGCGCGACTTCTCTCGTAAAAACGACGATGAAATAATAAAAAAAAAAAAAACATATTAAAACAAGTGCACACTATATCATAATAATAATACTTATAATAGGAATAATAATAGTAGTAATAATAATAATAATAATAATATACACGTATTGCGATGTATACGATGCACGCACATCTAACTTCACACGTGTGTGCACGAAAGTAGAATATTATCATTTTCCGCAATATTATTAATACGATTACCGTTTATTATTATTATTATTACTATTATTTTATAACACAGCCGACTCGCTCCTATGTGTGTGTGTGTGTGTGTTTGTGTGTCTACTGCTCGGCTGCGTGTGTATATACACCGCGTTTGCCGTGATTACAAGGCGCAACCGTGTCGGACGTGCACACACGGTAAGTCGTAAGTGCGTTATAAATAATAATCGCACGGCGTCCCGTAGTTTAATCGTCTCACATTATACAGGTGTACGCGTAGGTAAGAACGTACGACCGATTTCGTGAGAACATCGCCACGACCGCGCGTCATCGTCGTCGTCGTCGGTCGCATATGTAAAAAAAAAAATAATAATAAAAAAAAAAATGAAAATAAAAAAATAAATAAAAAATAATACGGTTTTGTACAGAAGGAAAGTGCGTGAGATTCTATAAACACTCGACTAATAGCGCGAAAAAATCGTGACGGAAAATATTCATTATCTTATTTTATTTTTCCTTTTCTTTTTTCTTTTTTTTTTTTTTTATCGTTATTATAATTTCTCGACGATTAACGATCGTCGTCGCGTCGTCTTGACTCGTCTCGTCGTGTTATTATTGTGATTTTATTATTCGCGCCTCGACACTCGTCGTACCACAAAAACGACCGTTGCCGTGACCCGCGGATTAATTAGGTACAATAATAACATCATCGTATATAATACACACACACACACACACACAACGAACTGGTTCACACGGAAATATTCGGGTTTCCGTCGATGCATCTCGCCAGACAAACGCGCGCACGCACGCACACACACACACACACACACACACACACACACACACACACACACACACACACACACACACACACACACACACGCGCGCGCGCGCGCCGAAATACGCACGCGGTGGCGACGACGACGATAATATAGCCGTCCGCTCTCCGTGTTACGTCGTCGTGCGATATTAACCTCGAGTCCTCAATTAGACCGTGAATTTTCGTGTTTTATAAGCTCGGACGGATTTTATAATTACGCCCGCGCACACGTGTGTACACACATCATGACGGTAAAAAAAAACCCTATTAATTCTGTTTTTCAAACGATCTACATATTATAATGCGCCATGGAAACGTGTATATATACGGAATACGATCGCATCTGTAGCTCGACGTCATTATTTCCTTTAAGACCGTGTAATTTAGGAAAAGAGCGTACAACGTTAATTGTGTACAGGTACATTGAAAAATAAAATAAAAACGAAATAAAAAAAAAAACGAAAACCATCTCGTAAAGACTTCACACGATAATATCAGCCCATGACGACGATACAGTAACCCGCGTGGCGATGTATAGCTGCTCCGCATTAATTAGTCCGCGGCGGCGTGTGCGTATTGCGCAATTACTATTAGGTATACGCGGGTCAAAAGGGGACAACGAGACGTAATAAATATAGTAAATACAAACGGAGCGGACAGTGAAGGAAAACGATCGGCGGACCTTATAAATCGCGTTAAAAGAAAACATCGCGCGACAACAAAATGACGCTTATCCTGTGTGTTCATCAAACGGTTATTTGCTCGTAAATATAATTTAATTACCCGGCCCGTGTGTTGTTTCTACGCCGTTTACAACGTGTCGTACAGGTCGACTCGGCCCGAGTTGGGACCGTCAATTATTTTTAATGTCCGATTGTTATGCACTCCGCCGTTTCTGTTGTACAGATCGTATTATCATTATTATTAGTGTTATTGTTATTATCATGTCTATTATAATCGAATAAAGCCGCGTGCGTATTTTTTTTCTCTTTCTTTCTTTTCGAGTTGGTACAGTCAAAATACCGAATCGAGCACACGACGTCTTCGACCGGGCACCGGCGATAAATCACCGTAAATCCGTAGGATTTGTGCACCGCGTATACCAGCAGTTTCCGTCCGAAGGGCCCTTTCCCATCTTGTTACGCTACTGTTTCGATAATATTTATTCGAATATTATGTAGACGCCTGACGTTTCGAGATTTTTTTTTTGTCGATTCATAAAAGTTTTGCGAGAATAATAAAACGTTCGCCGCGATGACATTTTCGAAAAGTAAAAACTTTTCACGTCATATTATCATCGTGATCGGACGTCAGCGTAAATCGTACGAGAAAAAAAATAAAATAATAATAATAACAATAAATAATACGCGAATCGACCGGACTCACTCGCTGGGGTTGGCGTTTTGGTACTTGGCGGCCAGACTCCGTATGAGGTCGCTGCAATTGCGGTTGAGCGTGTTTGGCGCCGGGCTGGCCACGCGGTCCGCGGCTACCGCCATGCCGGGCGGCGTGCCCGGGTAACACGACGACGACGGCGTGCCGCTGCGCGACGACGCCGAATCACCTCCACCGCCGCCTCCGCCTCCACCACCGCCGCCGCCGCCGCCCGCCGCCACCGGACTCAGGCGTTCCGTCTTCACGTCGGCCGCGGTCGCCACTTTGCCGTTGTTGTTGTTGTTGTTGTTGTGGTTGTTGTTGTTGTTATTGTTGTTGGTGCTGGTCGTGTTGTTATTGACCGGGTGCTCGATCTGCATACCGACCCCCGAACGTCGGCTCTTCGGCAAACCAAACAAGTCGATGTCTCTCTTGATGTCCACTGTACAATAAGGCAAAAATCAAATAATTAGAAAAAAATAAAACCCGTAGTGTTCAAGAGACGAGAAAAAGACGAAAAAGACGAATCACGGGAGCGTGACGATAATATTATATCGAGTGCGATCGAATTTCCTCGGTGGCAGGGCCGAGTTTCTCGCCAAAAATGTCACGACCACGTGCATCAACACGTTATCGCGAGAACGCCGGCCGTGCGGTTTTGAAATATTTTTAAAAGTCGCCTTGCCCGCCGTTTCGGAAAATAGAGATTCGACTTGAATTTTAGACACGAAAAAAATAGTTTTACACGTCAATCCGTCACGCTCGGGCGGTAGGACGACGAGACGAAAAATGTACACCGTGTTACACAGGCACACGCCGACGGGGCCGATCCCCTTCCAGCCTCCACGCGGTCACGTCTACGTACGCGATCATTAACGTCATCGATACCAGGGGAGGGGGGTCGGCAAACTTTTGAGCCACGCGGGCCGTGTTTTTTCCGATCTCGTCATCGAGGGCCATATCGAAACAAACGTTATTAAAATATATGTAAAACAAATCGAGCGCCATTCGTTCAAGTCGGAAATTTCGAGTTGATTTTCTCAAAACCACATTTAAATGTCTGTAACGTGATCGGGAAAAATGCCGTTTTTCACGAAAACGCACGCGCAAAAATGTCTACTCACAAAATATTATACGAGTGCTGCCGATGTTACGCGTAGTAATCGTTTTTCGAGTGAAATCGGTCGTACGTCTGAAACCAGTTTTCGTGACTTTTTTTTTTATGACTTTAACGCGATGTCGTTTGAAAAAATCTCGAAAAACACTCGGACGCACGACAAACGTCGGATCGATTCGAGTTATACGCGCGACCGCGGCCGCGATCTCTATAATATACACTGTCGGTAATCGTCGTCGCGGCCCCGGTCGTTTGCACTTTGCATAAATCACTACGCGTCCGGTTAGGTTATTATATAATAATATAATATTATGAATTAAAAACCCATTTAAATATTTGTGTTTCAAATAAAATTTAAAATGTTTTATTTCATAAAAATTGTGACTATTGTGACTCTTTTTGGGTTCTCAGTGTGTAGTTTGATTTACTGGCCGATACTCCGAATAGAGTCTCAGTTATCTGTGTTTTTATTGCAGAATTGGATTCTACAGCGTGAGCACATTAATTTGATTTTGATTTTTTTGAAAATTATAATCGCACTTTTAGGCGGCAAATTAAAATAGGCCAATCAGAAGCAGCCAAGGGCGTATTTCTGGAGGGGGCGATGGGGCGATCGCCCCCCCCTGGGCCTTTTCAATTTTTTTTGTTTTACTTTTTTTACATTATCTGTATTATATTATAGTAATCATTAGAAAAAAATTACGAAATTATTTAGTCATAGATTATGATATAGGTGTGTATAATATATTGTTAGAAGCGTTCCGGCGCTCGGGATTTACCCAGCTCGTATCGTATCGATTTTATAAAGATAGATACTTTTAGATACACGTTATCTGATACTGAACGTTCGATAATTTTTTTTTTTGCTAAACACGAAATGGTAATGGTTTAATAATTGTAGTACACGAATACGTCTTCACAGTTCACGTAGTACACTAGATGCGTGCAAAATAATAGATAGATTTGCAGAACACAAACGATTCAAAGAATTTGTTTTATAAAATAATAATTTTAATTAGTTTGTGCTTCATTTATAAGAATTTTTACTTATTTTTAATCCTAAATATTATAGTTAAATTATTTTTGTTTATTTTTTATTCCTCAACATTACAAGTCTAAAAGTCGCCCCCCCCCCTGAAAATAGGGTCAGGGACGCCCTTGGAAGCAGCAAATCGATACCGGGTCCATAACATGGTGCGGTATGTTAAAATGCGTCCGGTACACACAACGGCTCCGGCGGCTGCAGCTGTTGTCGCCGCGTCCGGTGACGGAATATCGTGATTTGTTTCGCTCCGACAGTAATATTATTTCTGCTCCGAGCCGTCGCTCTCGTCAGATAGTTTCAGGCGTTTGGGTGAGATCGAAATGGGATCGGTCGTGTTTTAAATCTTTGTGCGGCGTGTTTGCTTGGGTTTCTGTTTTTTATTTGATTCGAGGCAGAGTTCAGTATGTTTATATATTTTTAAGTTTTTAGATAGCTTTGAGATTTCTTCATTGATGGTATGCGATTTTCGTTGAATTCAGAATTGAATTATTATCATTCATGAACCAGAAATATCGCGATAGCGCAATGTGTCGAGTTATAATATCGAAAACGTATTCCAACCCGGGTGGTATACGTAACGCGTTACGTTGTGGGCACGGCACCGCGTCCCGTCCTATAACCTAACCGCGAAGAACCGGAGCCGCGGCGGAGTGGCTCGTTATAATACCGATTATAATATTATTATCATTATTGTCGTGCATAATGTGTTCCAACAATGAAAAGTCGCGGCGATGATGACGAAAACGCCGGCCGCCGACGCGATAAGTGTACAATACACAGACACACGCACGCACTTGACACACCGTTTTTCTGCGACTAGAGTCCTTATATTATTATTATTATTATCATCATTATTATTATTACTATTATTCGATCGCATTGTACCTACTATATTACCATTATTATTATTATTATTGTTATTGTTATTATTGAAATAATCTCAACGATTCGTTTCACGTGATAACTATCCCACACACACACACACACACACACACACACACACACACACACACACACACACACACACACACACACACACACATACACACGCTCGCGCGTGTGCACACGCAGAAGGCACATACCACGGTACCGACTGTTTTTTTTTTTTTTTTGGCACCCGTTGACCGTGTATATTTAATGGCGTGCGTGCGTGAAAAAAAAATAATAAGATCACCGCGAAATAAATCCGCCCACGCCGCCACAGTTATTTTTCCACGCTTATTTCGGAACGCGCCGCGCACGGCCAATTGGATAACAGCCACGACGTACACACACACACACACACACACACGCACCCTACTGCTGCTGAGGAATCTCGTCGTCTCGTGGCCGCCTCCTCCTCCTACGTACAATAGGCCTACTACACCCAAATATCGTATTATGACCAGACGCGTGCGTGCGCGAAAACCGGAACGTTTTTCGTAGTCGTCACACCGTCGTCGCGCTAACGAGCCCGTATACATGTATAAATAATAATCAATATTTATATATATCGATCGCCCAGCACGTCTAGCGCTTTTTGACATGTCCCGAGACGAGCTAATGATCAAATCGAGATTTTTATTGTTATATTATTATTATTATTACTGCATTTCCCGCCGCCGGCCTCTGCGATCGCGTACGATGCGTGACGTTGTCACGTAAGTACGTCACGACGGTCGTCTTCAAAACAGTGGCGGCTATCCTCAAATTAATATGTGTTGCTGAAAATATTTCTGAGGACCCACCCACCTTCATATATTTATTAGAAAATATAATTACCAATTATCAAAATATAACTTGTAATAGCTAAAAAAAAAAACATTATCCTCTATTTTATAAATTAGTTACAAAATTAATAAATTATACTTATGACTATGAATTAAAACAAGAACAACCGTTTTTTAATTACAAAATATACATTGTGCAATACCCTTAGTACAATTAAATTAAATGTTTGCTTAAAACCACACTTTTTTTAGTACTGTTTCGTTTTTACTTATAATATTACACTTATAAGTATTAAGTAATAGGTCATAGTATTATAAATAAATACTCTAACACCTAACATCCATTTCACCACCAACCCAGGTACCCACCCACCTACTAAAATTTTGTATGTGTTGCTTAAGCAACACATAGACCATAGGATAGCCGCCACTGCTTCAAAATATCACAACCGAAAAACAGCAACGCGCGTTATCCAAACGATATATCCGACGATCGTTTTGTCGCGGGCGTGAAAAAAATAAACACGTTTCGTCCGGCGCGACGCGACGTATATTACGACATCGTAATATACGTTCGCATCCGGATTGTGATCGAAAAAAAGAAAAGTAATCCGATAAGACGTATACCTACGAGCGTGCACCGTACGGGTATTATGTGACACAGTGTCGTCGCGTCGTTTCGTAGCGATAAAGGCGAGTGTTATGAAGATTACATATTATGCCGTACGTATTAACATCACGCGCTGTGTATAGTCAATGAATCGTCGCACGTAGTGTTAGATCACGTTGTTTTTCGTGCGACCCTTTTGTTCGATTTTCGTCTCGACTCGTGTAGAGTAAATCGAACGATACAGACATCGACAGAGCCCAAACATTGACAAATAAACCGTACGAAAAAATGTTTACGTGTTTACTCTAACAAGCGCGCGGTTGGTTAGGTCACGTTAAACCAACTCATTGTTTTATCAGTGCGCCTAAACACCAAACACCAATCCATTTTATTTTCTGGCATTTTGTACTCTCTCTCTCTCTAGAACGTGCGTTATTTCGCTGATACCAATGGTACCGAGTCATATCTAGTCGTTCCCGTTTTGTTTTTAAAATGAAAACGCACGTCCCAGTCGTGTCGTTTCACTATGTGTCGTAAGCAATTGAAATATAATATTATTATTATGACACACAGAAACAATCACGCACATTATCGCGTGATTGTGCGTAATATATATCTATTAGACTATTACATTCGGAGCACTTGAAATCGATCGTTTGGCCGTTTTTACGATTTTAGAGAAATGAATACCTACCGCCGAGAATTCACGGTACGAATCGGTTACAACGACATTTCTCGGCACGACACGAATATTTTTGACACGCCTAAATATTACGGTTTACACGTACGCATTTATTCGAGTATCTGTTAGTACGATTTACGTATCGGATAAAACAGCCAAATTTCCACGGTCCTTCGGGCCGACGACGTGATTCAAACAGATTAATACTCCGTAAAATATGTGCCCGAAAGTGTAACAAACAATAACGTAACAGTGTCGTATAATGCACATTCGTTTTACATTCGTAAACGTGCAAAAAGCCGGACTCGGTCCCGGCTGGTACCGAATTGGTTCCCGAGCTCTAACCTCACATGCCGAATTGGTTCCCGTTTGAAAAAGGTATTTTATTAAGGTAAGCTGAATTGGTTCCCGTTTAAAAAAGGTATTTTATTAAGTTGAGCCGAATTGGTTCCCGTTTAATTACGCACATTTTCATGTACATATCCACCTCTGTATGTTATCTGCTAGGTTCTTTTGGAATCCAAACTTGTAGTTGTCAATAATCAACAACTTAGTTCCCTTTTCACTCAACAGAAACTCCATAATTACGAAAAATTAAAATTCAAAAATATAAATTAAAATACGAAATACAAGTTACAAATTTACACGATGTGTTATTCGAGACTGTACAGTGCTCACTGCTCACCAACATTATTGTCATTCGTACATTGGATAATATAGACGATATAACATACAGCTATAAAAGTAGCTGTATGATATATGTACATATATCTCAATCGTTATCTTAATTGATAGGGATATCACCGATAATTTGCTAAACTTTCAATATATAAATATATTGCCATCTTATTGTATATTATACTATTTATACTATAGATATATAATATATAGAGACATTTATATTTTATACTGTCTAATTTATATTTTGTACCAAATTAAAGATTACCTGTACACAAACGGGAACCAATTCGGCTCAACCTAATAAAATACCTTTTTTAAACGGGAACCAAATCGGCCTAACTTAATAAAATACCTTTTTCGCACGGGAACCAATTCGGCCAAACGGGAACCAATTCGGTTACTCCCTCGGTCCCGAACCCAGAGCCATTTCGATTCCCTGCAGCGTGTTATTTCGCACGGGCACGTCACGGCGACGGACCGCGCGTATTTGTTTTAGTCGTCGCTTATTTATTATTATTATTATTTTTTTTTTGTATTTTTCGTTTTTTCTCTCCGTTCACGGTGCGCGGGCAACGCGGCCCGCAATAATAATAATTGTCATTAGTCTCGACGAATGGCTGCCGGACAGTCGTCTGTGCAACGGAGATGGTGTGTGTGCCTGCTAGTGATTTCGTGCCTGGGAAATTAGCGTCACGAAAAAGACATGTTGACTGCCACATAAATATCGTACGTGATTACGCCTCGCGCTTGAACTATGACACGCTAATAAGCGCAATCAATTATTGGGAGGACGCGGTAAAACGAGAGGGAGAACGTGAACACACACACGCACACACACACACGCACACACACACTCGACCGTCGCGGCTCGTCCGCTCAAAGAAGAACACATCACGCACCTCGCGTACAAGACACGCCGCGGCCGTGTCGTGCCGATGACGAGGAGAGCGTTACGATATGATTATAATATATTATTATAGCCGAGGCGGTGAAAAAAAAAATAAATAAACGAAAAATATCCGTACCCACGGCGCGGCGGCGCGTGCGTGAAATTTATTTCGTAAACTAACAAATTACATTATTATTATTATTAACGCAATTTAACGATGAAGACTCTCGTGCAGAGGGTTTTCGGACGCGGACGTGGAGCACAACACGCGCAGTCGTTATCGGGCGAATAATTTTTCACCAAAACGCGTCCTGTTATTATCATTATCGTCGTCGTCGCCGCCGTCGTCACGTTATCATTATATTATAGTCTGTTTCACTCGACGTACACACACGTCGAGAACGCGTTTCGGTTTTTACACTGTGGTGTCTACTAGGTATAAAATTATACGTATTATAATATTAAAACGTATTACGCGATAAAACGTTTCTCGTATCGTCATAATAATATTACTTTGTATGTTTTTTTTTTTTTTTTTCATTGAGCTTACGCGAAAAATCGCGAATTCGCTCATTGCGCGAAACACGTTCGTATGAAATAATTTATACGACAAATGTTCGCGTATTGTATTACTAAAACTTTCTACGTATTGAATTTCCAGTAATTTAAGTTTTTTTTATTAATTATTAATGTAATTGCGTAAAAACGACGCCCTTTCTCCGGACAATATTCGTTTAATTATTATCAGCAATAAACTCCTTGTTAATATGTTTGTTTTACACACGTTTGCATATGAATGTTTTCGAATCATTTCGGAATGAATAGCCGCCGACTAGTGCTCATATAGCGTAATATAATTAATATACGCTAACGGTTGTACCTGGACGCAGAACATCCGTTTTGATGCGTATGTATAATACGAACCGGACTTAAATGCACATCAGGTGCTTAACACGTGAAAAATCCGTTCCAAAAAAAAAAAAAAAAATCGTATTTTATCAAAGCGCACGGTAATGTGAAACATATTCGTAATTAATAAGATGTTATATTTTAAAGGAAATTATCATCGGACATATTACCGCGAGTCTATATTATGAATGTAAAAAGCTCAATAGCTTTTACTGTTTCGATACGTTTTAATCAGTAGAGCTACTTGATAATATTACACTATATATTTTGTCAACTACGTACAGTATTTCGCAAGCAACTATTTTCTTTTTTTTTTTTTTTTACATACGAATTCGACGCACAAGCACAATATGACTATTGCCATTGCACCTAAAGAAAAAATATTCGGTTAAATACCTAGGTTGGTGATATGATTAAGAATCGATAAAGAAAAGCTGCACGACAACTTAATTCGACCAAATTTTGAAGTACGGCTCACGAAAATTATTTTTGATAAATGTGTAACGCTGTTTTAATGGGGGTGCTATAAATATACAGTTTGTATCACTAGGTTTTAACCGTTTACTACATTAACTCATACAAATTACAACATCGCTAAAAAATATACACTTATTATTTATTTTTCTCTTTTCGCTGAAAACACTGAACATGCGCGAAGAAAAACATATTTTACTTCAAATTATAAATCGTGTTTAGCAACTGTCTATTAACGTACATACGTATATAATATGTATATAGATAATTTCATACATTAATACGCGTATTTTCGTACTGTGCAGTATTATAATGATATTTCGCACGTTCGAGTAACCGTTATCGCGTTGAAGCTTAGGTGCAAATTTAGTTTTTTTTCTATTTTTACATTATCGAACAACCTACACGACACGTCAAATAGTTTCCAAATCGGAATTGTTTTTTTTTTTTCAATAATTGAACATACAATATTTTCTCGTATAAATAATACTAAACAACCTTGCTCCAACCAAGACCCTATGATTAATAATCTAATTATTAAACCATAAAAAGCGAGCTCTACCGCTGCCCGTGCGACGTCTGCATAAGAAATTAATTCGGATTTAATGAAGATATCGGCGAGTTATACAACAATATTCTGCAACGACATTGGAAGGAGATCCACAGTAACATAATTATTATTACAAACGTTTCAGATCGATGAAAAGCGTTAAATGTCACACGACCTTCTACGGTCCATAAGAAATGTAATATATACATTATAAAACAGGTTACATAACGTTCGTGTATTACTATTATTTTATTTTATTATTATTATTATTTTTTTTTTTGTTAAAATCGACTGTATGACCTCAATGGTCAGTTCGTATCCGTTGACCCTTGATCAACAATGTGTGCACTAATACGTATTTCATACCCATTGTTTTGGCCCGGCCCCAAAACGCCACGGCCGTGAAGTTGGCCCCCCGACTTTGTCGTAGAGACTCCAAAATCGTGCCATTATTTAGCAACTATTTTGCAACTTTTAGCAACCAACATCAAAAAATTTGCAACCTACAGCTTCAAGTCCAAAATCTACATATTAAATTCGGGGGGCTAACTTCACGCAGCCCCCCGACTTTGTTCCATCGACTCCGGACCTTTGCCAATATTTAGCAACCTATTTGCAACTAATTGCAACCTGCTTGAAAAAATTTGCAACTTATTTTTTTATGAGTTATGCAAATAACACATCCGGGGGGCTAGCCCCCCGACTTTGTTCCATCGACTCCGGACCTTTGCCAATATTTAGCAACCTATTAGCAACTAATTGCAACCTACTTGAAAAAATTTGCAACATAGTTTTTTAGAAAAAAAATCCAAATTTTTGTAAAAAAACGGTAAACATGCGCGTAACGAATCGCTTTGTATAAATAACGTAAAATTTAATCTGATCTACAAGTATATATCGACAGTATTTTTATTCAATGGTATAAGTTTATTGAAAACTAACAAATAATATGACTTAATTAGTATTTAAGATGTTTAATTTAAATGATAAAAATTCATTAAATTACTTTAAATGTACATTTTATTTGTTATTATATTTTTTAAAACATAATTGTACTCTATTGGATGTTCTACTTTAAAAACAATTAGAAATTTCTCTAGTAGTCACGTCCAGCTTATAATATTATTTTTCATTTTACTTTATTCTAATGCTATCTATGCAACGTCACAACCAGAAAATTCCCCAAAAAATATTCCTCTTGATGACTAGCTTTATATTTATATTGGTCGACGCATAGCAGTTACAAAAAATATTAATAAATAAATTATCCTTTAAAATGCATTTTACTTGTCGCTATACTTCAAAATGGAAAAATACGCAATTCAAATTTTCGTATTAAAGTTCGCTATGACATAAAAAGAGGGTACCTATGTCTTACTTTGATTATTGAACAGCCATTTATTAAAAGATATGCAAATGCAATATGTTCCGAACACTATAGTTATCACATTGTATTATACTGTTGTTATATTATATTATTAGATATTAAAATACAATACATATACAGTATAAAATACATCATATAACAACATGTCATAACAATGATTATAAGTTACAAAATCATATCTATAATATAGATTATTAATAATCTATAAAAATTAAAAATAAGTTAAAATAGATTTGGAACAAAAATATCTGTACAATAATAATAATAATATACTACCAGGTTAGTAATAGATCTATGCAACATATTATTACCACCACAAAAAAAACAAACATTTCAAAATAAACATTTCGTCAACAAAACGATAAAATCTGAGCGTATCTTCAGTGTTATAACTTATACCTACCCAAGAAGTGAGAATCTTATTGTCAGTTTTATATTGAGTATTATAACATTTTGATAACATAATAATCCACTACCTATGTCGATTCAATTATTCATGCAAAATTAACATTTCCAGTGTTTTGAAATTTAATGCTCCCATAATTTAACATTATCTCTTCTAATTTTAGTATGAGAAAATTTAATATTTCAAGTATGCCTATATTTGAGTAAAATTGTTAACCCTTTAAATATAAAACAATAAATAATTACAAAATAAATATCGTGACTTAATAATAACGTTTTAAAAATATATTTACCACTTATTGAATAGATTTCTATTTAAATGGTAATTGGAGATATGATAACATGGTATTTAGTCACTTGCAAATATATTTCATAATCTACATAAATGTAGATTATATTATCATAATGTTGATCTACATACTTGTAGTCGTTGTAGATCAGATTGAATTTTACGTTATTAAATAACGGTTATTTATACAAAGCGATTCATTACGCATGTTTACCGTTTTTTTTTACAAAAATTTGGATTTTTTTTCTAAAAAACTATGTTGCAAATTTTTTCAAGTAGGTTGCAATTAGTTGCTAATAGGTTGCTAAATATTGGCAAAGGTCCGGAGTCGATGGAACAAAGTCGGGGGGCTAGCCCCCCGGATGTGTTATTTGCATAACTCATAAAAAAATAAGTTGCAAATTTTTTCAAGCAGGTTGCAATTAGTTGCAAATAGGTTGCTAAATATTGGCAAAGGTCCGGAGTCGATGGAACAAAGTCGGGGGGCTAGCCCCCCGGATGTGTTATTTGCATAACTCATAAAAAAATAAGTTGCAAATTTTTTCAAGCAGGTTGCAATTAGTTGCAAATAGGTTGCTAAATATTGGCAAAGGTCCGGAGTCGATGGAACAAAGTCGGGGGGCTAGCCCCCCGGATGTGTTATTTGCATAACTCATAAAAAAATAAGTTGCAAATTTTTTCAAGCAGGTTGCAATTAGTTGCAAATAGGTTGCTAAATATTGGCAAAGGTCCGGAGTCGATGGAACAAAGTCGGGGGGCTGCGTGAAGTTAGCCCCCCGAATTTAATATGTAGATTTTGGACTTGAAGCTGTAGGTTGCAAATTTTTTGATGTTGGTTGCTAAAAGTTGCAAAATAGTTGCTAAATAATAGCACGATTTTGGAGTCTCTACGACAAAGTCGGGGGGCCAACTTCACGGCCGTCAAAACGCCCGTGTCCAGAATATAATATCGTCATAATGAGAAGGCGAGAAAAGGTTAGGCGAGTGAAAAAAAAAAAAAATGATAATAACGATAATAGTGATCGTAATAATAATAGTATTAAGAATAATAATAATAATAATAATAAAACAAACAAAAATTAAAATTAGAGAAAAAAAATTCGTATGTAGGTCTCCACACATGTATACGCACAAATATAAATTAGTCACACCTATGTATGTGGCGGTCGCGTAATCAGAGAGCGTGGCAATAAATCAATAAAAAAAAAAAAAGATACATACATAGGTACATATTATATGTGTACCTACAACAATAAACAAGTACTACGGCCGTATACCAAATGTGGATCACTTCCATACAGCATTATGCCACTTCGAGTGGAATGCACGATACAGTTCGTCAATATGACCGCGTGTGCTGAAGAGGTGTATACGGGGGGCCGTGTGGAATAGGAAAAAAAAACGCTCCCGTTTCGAGCTCTCGTTTTCAAATAGTTTCACGTTTGTTGTCAATGAACCGCCGCGAATACACTTTCACAAAATCGCGCGATTCGTCTTCGATTCAATAACAATTATGAAAAACACTGTTTTTTTCGGAAACGCCGTTCGCTCGATTATATCGACTGTAAAACGATGATATTTTTGTTGTTTTTTTTTCTCCCCGGTTAGTAGTGAAATCGCCGGTCGAATACGCAAAATGAAACCCGTCCACTATCAGGCGAACGTTATATCATCTGGTCACTGGATTTTTTTTTCTTATCAAAATTTAAATTAACATTTTTAACGTAATGTCCTACTTTTTCTTAAGCAAAAAATCTATACCTGCAGAGCTCGGAGTAATGTGACAGTTGAATAATTTTTTAATGACATCAAATTATATTCATAAATATAATATAAATAAACATCTGTTTATTTTTTTTTTTTTTTTGTTCATGAGACGGATGTTAATTTTTTTACCATCACGATGTTTGTATTAAAATTTAGAGTATTGTAATTATTGTTGTCTTTAAACGATTTAATGAGTACATCGTTAAAAAAAAAACACCACTTATTGATTTGTTAGTCTCATTGTAATAGGTGATTATTATCATTAATATAAAACGTGTACTTTGTTAAGTTTGTATTCTGTTGATTTTAAAAATTTAATAATTTAGTACGTATATGCTTGCACCACAGAATATATTAATTAATTTTGTCACGCTCAGATTAAATGAAGACGTGATTAATTGACTGAAAAGACTTAAAAAATACAATATGTAAAGTGACTAAAAAGATTTTAAAATTTGTAGGTAGTATTGACTTAGCTGATCAAGGAAAACAACAAATTATATTTGATCACAGACCATAATATTTAACGTGTTAATGATTTTAGTCTAATATTTCACGTTGGACATTTGTCTTATCATTTATAATCTTCAAATAGGTCAAGATCTAAATCTTTAGACAGATTCCAATTATATAAAATTAATCACGGTGACTTAAATCTAAGTTTAAAACGGTTGATGACTGGTGAATATATCGTACTTTATCAAAATACAAACGTATTTGAAAAATATATATTAAGTCAACATATTATTATACAAATAAATTACAAATAATAATAAGTTAACATTGGCTTATCGTTGTTTTATTAGATTTAATAGAATTTTCATGTATCAATTCAACACAATAATCCTGTTGAAATCATATCATTTTTATAATTTTTTTTTTTTTTTACTCATTCAGAAAATAAATTTGTCTCGCTGTTCAAGTATGCGCAATTAAAATGCCATGTTTGTAAATGTATGAATAACCCAAGAGTCTATTATCATTAAAGTTTTTAGAGAATAACTAAGTCGACTATTCGAAATGAAACATTCCAACCCAAAAACATTCAGGTTAAAATCTATTTCCGGTGATTTTTACTCCCCTTCTCTACCCTCGACCCTTCCTGACCGACATCGTTGAATATCTATTCAATTATTTCTGTGTTTTCGTTTCACAAAAGCCGATCAAATTGAATATTTAACTCATACTCCACGACTGAGGAGATAATATTAATTTTCCACCTTAACGTTTTTCCGCTCAAAGTTTAATTGAGATAGCTCTTCCCACTCGTTTCGGTATTTTATAAAAATAAACAAACATAATACAATATTAATTATTTTGATAATTTTTCAAAACGTATACACTATTTAAGACCGTTGTGATTGTTAACAACTCGCGATCGTTAGTTACGACCAAATAAGTACTCCACAGATCGTAAGCTAATTATTTAGAAAAAAAAATGAAATAAAGTAGTTTTTCATTACTGACGTCGAGGAGGCACACATTACAATATTACAGAGTAATGGTCTTCTCGTGAACCATGAAATTAACAAAGTAAATATAAAAAAAAAAAAGTTATCACCGGACGTCCGGCCTGAACCAAAGTGGCAAAAACGTTTGTTAGGTACTCAATTTGAAAGCCTCGTCGCTCGAGTCAAGTATTATTTTCGGGGGTTGTATCGCTTGTTTCGTTTTAAAGTAAATTCCTTAGCCTTCGTCGCCATCGTTCGATTGTCATTTCAAACGTAACAATAATCATAATATCACAGTCACAGTTTTCAACACGTATGCGATAAATTATTATTACTGGTCGTCCGATCGAAACGGAAAATAATAATAATAATGGGGATTGTTGAAACGTCGGACTTGGGCACAGTCGTCGTCGGGACGGCGTATGCATTTTTATTGATGATTATAATTGTTCCTTCGGTAGGTCGGACGTAATTAAAAACGGCAGGTAGCTGACTTGATAGGGAAAATGCCATCAGATGAAATATTTATTGCCGTTTACCGGCGGACCAGTTTAGCAAGTAATGTGTCAGCGTGAGTGTGTGTACGTGTCTATATGTATACGTGTGTAATCCAGTTTCACCTGTGTGTTTGTAACAATCCCTACTCTTTTTTATCTTCTTTTTCCCTTCGTTATTATTATACTTTATATCCATACTTTTTTTCCATTACGAATTCCCGCTGTGTGCCGGCGCTCTGATTTGATGACGGGTTTTTATACCAATGGACCAGTACTACAATAATGATAGGGTTTCACAGATAGCTTATCTCAGATGACCACTGTATTTTTATTTATTTTAACGTTGACCTCTGAGCGTAAAATTTCAATCGGCTTCTCACATTTTTCTTGTTTTTTATTTATATTCACTTAAAAAAAAAAAAAAGTCCAATAATAGAAAACATCCCGAAAACGGTGTTTCTCGTAATATAAATACAGCATTTCAGAGCGAAGCACTCTTCTCCACCACACATCACTATACTTTCACTCAAATAAATTAACGACCGTATTCAAATTTATTTAACTCGTTCCACTTGTTTTACCCATCCAGAATTTATAAAAAGAGCAACGAGGTTTTTTTTTTTGCTTTAACCGCTGATTTATTAGCGAGCATCATTTTTTTCGGATTATATATATATTACATTTACAAGTGTGTGTGTGTGTGTATTTATTTTTGACCGTGAACATCTCATTAGACTCCCTCGGGGGTTACGTAGAGATCAAATCATCGTACTAAACACAACTAATTAAAGACATTCCGAAGAAAATATATACAGTGGTACACAAATCGTCATTCATCATAGAGTGCATTAATGTTGCGCCGGTATACGCGCACTGACATCCAAATGCACGCGTACTCGTCGTACGGTGTGTTCGCAGGACGGAAAAGAAAACGAACATCGGCCAGAACGAGTAAACAAAATGCGTAAATACCTACGCGGACCTAATTAGAGGGGCACACAGATTACCTTGACGGCAATGAATTTGCGTTATATTAGTCACGGTTCACATGACTGTGGAATTTATCAAAACAACGTAGGTATAACTCTGATATTATGTTGAATGAACGCGCCTATGTAGAGCTCGGAAAACAAAAGTCACCCAATAACACACGTGACACTGCAGCAGTGGACGTCAAGAGTCCGATGTTACGGCGGCGCCCGTGATGTAGTAAAGCCCGACTAAGCAACACTATTCTCGGATATGTCATTGTTTCCAAAAATGGTCAGACATGAATTCGATTTTGTCACCGATCACGATTCATTATATTATTCTACAACACTTCGTATCCCAGCCATTTATTACGTAAAAAATTGTCCGCTCGGAAGTTTTGTCATCGAGTGGGTTTAAAATATTATTTGAAAGTCCAGTGTTGTCATAATAATTCAAATAAATAAAACCGCTAAAATATACACTTGCTAATAGTAAAATTAAAAAAAAAAAAAAATGTAAGTTCACGAACACGTCGATTCGGTGTTCGTTTCGTCGGTCGAATTACTTGAAAAAACTTGTCCAGTAATTTATGTTTATTATTATCATATAATATTTATATATTCTATTGACATGTATAAGTCATTTTGATCAAAACGCATGCTCGCGGGCATGAAATTATAATAAAAAAATCATTAAATTGTACACTATTTATTAATCAATTCATCACTCGTATTATTATTATTATTCATTACTCATAATATTATTACATATATAGTAAGTTGTTTATTATATTACGGGCATACCTATTTGTTTATATTCAAACAGTTATTCGTATCAGTTTTTAATTAATAATAAACATTAAACAAAAACAAACGGCTTACTATCTGCGATACATTCATGTAGACTCCGCATGTTTAAGACCGTCGTTTTTAGAGACCAATTTAATTTCTTGTGTTCTTTCTGACAAACAATTATCATGGTTTTTTAAGTGTTAATTACTCTAATTTAGTGTTTTGCGTCACATTTAAGGGATATCTCGATAAAAACCGGGTCGAGTGGGTCATGTGTCACCCGGGTGATGGTCTAAAAAGTCTCCGGGTCAAGGATTGCAGAGTGCTCGTGCGTTCGCCTATTCGCTTATTTTTTTCTTACACTCCCGGAGACCAT
This sequence comes from Therioaphis trifolii, assembly GCA_027580255.1. Lineage (NCBI taxonomy): Eukaryota > Metazoa > Arthropoda > Insecta > Hemiptera > Aphididae > Therioaphis > Therioaphis trifolii. Next base: position 21,314,167 of record CM050408.1, read on the forward strand.
AAAGGTCAAAACTAAATTATGCAATTCTCTATCGAGGAAACTATTTAAACTATATGTATATATATATATATACATACAGTTATCTATTCACAGCATACTCTTTAATCATTCACCCAACCCCTCACGAATCGTAATCATTGCATTCATAGAAACTCAAATATAAATTTATGACTATAGGATCAGTTCTGTTTAAAATAGATCATGAACAACGCACTCGACGTAATAAAATGTACGTTTCGAATACGTCTAAAGCTCACATACGTATAGTGAAAATAACTTTTATTTTTTATTTTTATTATTATTATAATTATTCATGTTATTAAAATAATCATTCAAAATAGTTATGCGTAAGCCGATCGTCTTAACGCTGTTGATATTATCAAAACAGTATCATAATTTTTCCTCTTTACGGAAAATTGGTGCCAATGTCAGCTGATCATTGTTTTATGTACCTACTTACACGCATTAAATACAGTGTCTAGCTACAATAACACATATTATACGAATTACGATAACCGAGTGCCCTGGTCAAATAGAAAACATACACACATACATACGATATCTAGTTAATGGGATTGAAAGGCCATTGAACTTATGACCCTATCCTATTCATAATAGAACAACCGGGACTTTAGATAACAAATGTCGGTTTTTTTAAACACACGAGTGAATTATCAAAGTTTAAATATTCAAAACCAAAAAAAAATTTTAAAAACCCGCTCGTAAAAATGTAGATTTAATCGTTTACTTTGTAAAAACTTTATATGGGTACTGTTTACAATAATAATTCAATTATATTTTGGCGATTATAAATAAAAAAATCTATTATTTTTAGCTACCTACTTGTATGTCGAATTTCAATAACTGTTATTATTATTATTATTATTATTTTTTTGCTTTTATTATAAAATATTCATACGTACATTTACACATAAAAAAAAAAATTTCGGGTAAAAGAAATATTAACATTAATACCAAAGTGTCAGTAGGTACGTAAATCAAGTGAAAATATACTTGTCGAACGCCATTACTGTGTTTTGAGTACATGTTTAATTTTCCAGCGTTTTTTCCTACAAACATTTCGAATTTCATACACCTAGCGTTATTAATTGAACGATCATTGATTGTCTAGGCACTAGAGTTACATTACACCGTGTTAAAACATGTAATACTATCCAGATCACGAAAGCTCGAATTTCACGATTATTAAAACTCGAGTGTACGTGTATAAGTATACGACGAACGGTTTCATTCACACCGTATAGATACGGTTGGGATTATGACAGAATCGTAAAAAAAAACGGTCGGAACCCACGCGTCGCACACCGCGGCGGCGGCGGTTGCCGACGAGCGAATCGCCGTACGAAAATCCTTACCCGAATAACACCATGGAGGCCAGACGACGGGGCTGGATGCGTCCAAATCCCGCATCATGTTATCACCGGCATGATAATCCTTGGGGCGACACTCGATTAGAACACGGCGGGGGGGAAAAAAACCGACGACTACGTCCGAAGAAATCGCTGTTTGTTTTGAAAAAATCCGATATCGTCCGGTCGTTTTTTTAAATTTTTTTTCAAAAATCACGAGTAGAAAAATCCGAAAAACCACCACGAAACCGAACCCGTCGATTGCTTATTATCGGTTTTTTTTCTATTATTATTATAATTATTATTATCGTGCCGGGTACGTTTGTTTCGAGAAACACCGTCGATTCACCTTACGGCGTTAAAAAACGAAAAACGAAACGAAAACAAACGGGGAAAAACAAAAAATAAAACGAAAAACGGACGCGTGTAAATAATAGCGTTTCGCGACGGCCGTGCGGTGGGGAAAACAAACACGCACAGACACACAGACACAGACACACGCGCGCGCCACGGACGATCGTGTGCGACAGACTGCGTGCGCGTCGGGTCGCGGACGAACTGGAGCGCGGCAAGGACGTTTGACCGTTGACGACGACGACGACGACGACGACGACGCGCGCGCCGGCAGACACGAGCAGAGGCGGCGGCGGCGGCGGCGGCGGCGGTAGCGACACGCACACACACGCACACGGGTCGCCCGCGCGCCGTACCCTCACGGCCGGGTCGGGCGGCGGCGGCGGCGGCGGCGGCACCTGTACGAGAGCGAACTAGTGCGCCTGCGCGTCGGCGGCTGCATCGTCGGCGGCGCGGCGGCTGTGGCGGCGGTCATCAGGTGGTAACAATAATAATAATAATAATAATAAACCACCGTTTCCTCTTCACCTCTCCTCCCGCCTTGCACTTACCCTCCTCTCAACGCGTCGTCATCGCGCCCGAATTCGATGTCACAACCTACACGTCGCGATCGCAGCGTCGTCCGTGTCACTCGGGTGACGTAACGATAGAACGCTCCGCGACGTTTAACTTGAAAATGTATTTTGTGCTCGATACAAATAGATTTTGGATTTCGTCGAAAAAATGACGATTTCGTTTCGAGTATTCGAATTTAACGGCGGCGATTATAATATTATTATGGAAAGGACACTCTGATTTTAATGTCCTGATTGTATCGAAAAAATTGCACATACGACCCAAAAACTCATAAATTTGTTAATTGATTAATAGTAAATGCCCCGAAAAAACGATAATGTAAAAACGTTTCAAACGATAAATAATTATCGTTCGGCAAGAAAATATTTCGACAAAAGTTTAATGAAATCAACTCGACCGATTGGTTGGTATGACAAAAATGTCAGCCTTTTCTTGTTAAAAGCCTGCAAATTACCTGTGTTAGTATTATCGAGAAATCAGTCAAAAATGTCATACGAAACGCATTAGAAACGTCAAAAATGCCCCGAAAAGCTTAAAATCTGCTAAAAATGCAAAAACTGCTACAATATAAAATTTCACAAAAACAATATGGAGTAATTGAACACATTTTTAGGTTGGAAAGTATTGTGTTCGATATTAAAAAAAAAAAATTCAAAAATTCAAGAGCATGGAAATCTGAATCTTGATTATAAATAATTATTATAAACGTATGGTTTTCAAAATATGTCTAATCGTTAGAAATATTATTAAGGATAAAACGTCGAGATTGACAACCGTATTTCCTAGTGACCTATTTCCAAACATTCGTTTGATTATTTAAATATTGAAAAATGTCGACTGTAATAAATTAATAACCCATTTTTTTTTTTTTTTTTTTTTTATGTATAATTTGTAAGTCGAAAAGATCTTCATAGAAATCAGAGCCCACCGTTTTATTTTGCCACGGGCATTGTGAATTCTAGTCACGCCACTCGTTTATATATCGTGAGATACAACGCCGTAAGACTTTGAAAACCGTATTTTCTTTTTGTTCTGATCAACGCGGACGTTATCGTCGCTCGCCTCCAACGTCTGTTTGCTCGTTGAAACCGCTAGTTTTCGCTGCGTGTGGTTGAGTACGGAGCTCTTTAGGAGCCTCCCAAACGTCGAAGGATCGAAAGAGCTTTTTGTAATTTAAAATTCAGTGAAAACTTGCGATCATCCAAATTTCATTTCTACACTAAGTTTTATTTATTTATTTATTTATTTTTTTTTTTTATTTGGCTCAGAGACAATATTACATAACGTTTGAATCTTTTGGTTCACGTCTCAGACCTATTATTAACCCATTGATCGGTTATATTATGTAAGTAGCGTTATAGATTGTATCCGTGTCTTCCAATTTTTGACAAGTGCAGCGTTGAAAGAGAATTTTCAAATTTAAATGGATAGGAAAACGAACGGAAGTGTGCCTACTATGAAAAATCTGCTTCTGAGCGCTTCGCCACAAATGAACATAGAGTTCTCTGCCAAGAGAAATAGCTGTCGATGCAATTATCGCGAAATTTCAAAAAAAAAAAAAAAAAAAAAAAAACATTAAAAAGTATTAAAGTATCTATGGCTTGTTGTAATTTTAAATTTAAATCATAATATTGTGTATAATGGAAATCGACTGTAGCGATAACAGACGCCCCGACACATTAAACATTTTTTTTTAATGATTATTACGCACAATCAATTCGTTTGTTTCGTTTTGTTTAAAAAGATAAAAATAAAGTTATTTTCAACACACAATATAAATAAACAGTTTAAGGGACCTTTCGACTATCAGGCTCCGGGCCCGGTAAACTCTTGATCTGCTCTCGTGTCGCGCCAAACGCTACAATAGCTGATGATCGTGGTTATACGGTCGTTTTTCTCGAGTACCACACAATAACCGTGAACCGTGTGCGCCTGAAAACGTAAACAATATTACACCCATACATCAGAACAGTACGTCCTCTACGTTCTAGCCTAAGGTGTGCGCGGTGCACGTGTGCGTGTAACTAGGAGAGCGTATGCAAGGAAGGCTTGGGGTCAGACTTCACCTATGACCTTTTTTCAAGGCCGTTTATAAAATAATGTTTCGTTGAAAAAGCTTAAAAATATAATTGTTGTTGGTGTTCGTTAAGGGAAAAAAAACGAATGTTTTCTTTACAATACGCATGCACATACAATAGTCACATATTATATATTATTAACATCATACGAATTCCATTTTTGTTGGACTTCACTGTAGACTATATTCCATGTTCTGTACACTCTTTAATAGTTTAACACAGACATGTTTGTACCCAAGAATCAAAATATTGTAAACAATAGATACAGTATTCATTCGTAACTCTGTGCCTTTTGTTTATTATAGTGATAATTTATTACTGATGGATATTGGTAAAATATGGTCGTTTTATCAATTCATGAGTCCTCTGGACTAAATAAATATAAAAGTCATAACTATATTCATACCGTTCACTCATAAACACTGCATAAACATAGAGATGATATTAGATGTTTGATTTGTAGAAATTATCTAAATTTTTTTGTGAAACTATCGAAACCTATTCAAAAACACTTTTTGGTACCAATACAGGTCAGAATATTTTCTTCTCCCCCTCTTTCCTAAAAAGATAATAATTATACGTACGCCACCTGCGTTTAAATACAATAAGCCAATTAAGTTAGTCGGTTGCTCGTAACGTAATTTTATATTACACACACACACACACACACACACACACACACACACACACACACACACACACACACACACACACACACACACACACACACACACACACACACACACACACACACACGCACGCACACGGGTGGTGTGTGAGTCGAATAATTCACGACGTATCGGAAATGTGAAGTGCCGGGGCCCGAGGAGATATCGCAGAAGGTGCGTGGAATATAATGTCATAATAATAATAATAATAATATAATATAGTGTAGTGCCATGCGCGTTATCTTCGCGTGTGGACACCGCCACGTCGTATCCTTCGTACGTCGTTAAGAAATGTGCATGTTTAACGACGTTGTAATCGACATTCCTGCGGAGTTTTACTGATTTAAATGTATTATCGACGACCGAAAAAAGGAGAACCGAAATCGAAAATACAATATCCGCGTGGAACGGTGATTTTCACGCCTGTCCCGCCGTTCGATGTCAAAATCAATTATCACTATTCACAGACCTGCAAAATCGTCATAGAACACAGTTCACCATTCAGTTACACGTGCAGGTATTGCGATGTACGTTATTCGTTTTTCAGACGATTTTTTGCGCTCTCCAAATTTTTTAGTTATGAAGTCACTTCATTCATTAATTAATTAATTTATTTATTCTGTTTATTTAGTACTTTCAGTACGTTGTTTTATTTTACAGATAATCGCTATCACACTCGGTCATATTATGTTCATACATAATACATATTATTTAGACATAATAATGATTTGACTGTGTGCGTGTAAAAAAAAAATAAAAAATAAAAACCCTGACTACACGGTAGCGTAAAACGTATTTCAATTAAAATGCACGTCATACGACTAGTGTATGTTCACATGGTACGTTTCGGTTATGACACATGTCATGAGCATTAACCATAAACACCAACGTTGAAAAGTATTCGAGCCATGGAAATAATCGATTGATTATCCGAATAAATTAATTCACGTACGATACGATTTGTTTGAATATCAAACGCGTTACGCTTGCCGAAATGTATTGTACGCGTTTTACTATATAATACAACAATTTAGCCCGTATCGAACTTTGAAGGCCTGTATAATTATTATTATCATCACTCTGGCCCACCCGGTGCACGGCCTACACAAACGATTAGCCGATAGTAATCGATATGGATTGTAGTGTAAACAAGGATGATAAAAGTAAATAACACCGCAGAGGTGGAAACGAGTTTATAATTTAAGTCGATCCGTGTCCCGCAGATAAAAAAAAAAAAAAAAACAATACGTCATGTTTTACAACGACATTATACTTTTACTATTGACCAAATTCAAAAAAAAAAAAAAATAATAATAATAATTATAATAATAAAAAATAGCCGGTCTTTTTTTAATAACATCAACGTGCCCGGTCTATGCGTGTATAGGTATATATAATACGCTAAGGTATAATATTGCGTTTATGAATGAAGCGATTTCGCTAACGTATACTTCGAGTTTCTCACGACACGGTCTTCGTGAAGGCCTCCGCAAAGCTCTACCTGCATTATTACAGGAATAATGAATGACGACGGAATATTACTTTCGGTTCCCGATGGGTTTCGTTCAATACGGCCCGGCCGACCGTGAAAGACTGCAACATCGCATCATATCATAACACGTATTCGTAGTAATGCCGGTATTATACACACGCGGACGAGGTATAAATCGTTTAATGTCAATGTTAAACGGGTAAAGTACAAAAACGGTTAGTGTACACATTACCCGGGTAATGTGAACCTCATCCATATGAACAGTGTAATGTATACACTGTTATCCACCTTGAATATGTAGTGTCCAATCAATTTATACATTATCCGGTGTGCTGTGGATAAAGTAAATCGTATAACTATAATCGTAAACTTATAACGTCGGTACAACATGACCAACGCATCAAACACTTAAAATGGTACAGATTATACAGAATCTTTCTAGTAGCAAAAACCAAATTATACTAATGCACGATTGAGTTCTCTAAACGCGTTAATTTTTTTCAAACAATACGTTTTTTTTTTTTTTTTATAAAAATTACTTCGTATGTAAAGTTTATGTTTTTCATTTTCATTATTGTTTTTCCCCGTGATTTAGTCAAATAATGTATTTTTACACTTTTCTTTTTTAAACACATATTTTGTGAATATTGTACAATTATATTGTATTGGTACATTAAATAATATATTTTTTGTCCTTTTTTTCTGGATTTCGTTCTTTTCTATTTTCACAGAGTTATCTGAGAAATTAAATCAAATTTTTCAAAAACTTTCTACAATCATCTCATTTTAAAGTTATTCCAAAACAATTTGAACTCCGTTCTAGAGAAGGGATTTATCATCTTGATCTGTCCTCCCCCGGAAATACGCCACTAGTCACGCCTAAATTAACCAATGCACTAAATATACTTAAGCCTAAGCTCTTGATTTTGTTCGACCCAAAGCATTAGCCTCATTAATAACTGTTTAGTATTTTTTTCGTACAAACTGTGGTAATTTTTCATGTCAAAAATGTAATCAACCATCGCGAATAGTCGTGATATGCCCAACATGTTTCTTATTGTTATGAAATGTTTTTATTGTTTTATTTTGCTTATAGTATCTGCAGTAACTAAGTACCTGTGAGTTATTTATTATTTTGTTGATGAACATTTAAAAAGGTGAGGTTATTACTTCACACGGGAAGAAGTATTTTATTGTTAGTAAGTCCATTTCGTTATTGATCCGGGCCTGTTACTAGTACTACAAAATACCATCGCAATAATTATTCATTTTAAATTATGACATTACAGGTGTAGCCTTATGTAATAATGTCTGTTGTCTACATGATTTTATTAAATAACTAATAAATGAAAATACTTACATTTTTTTAAATAGCATAAAGTGTATAATTTTAGAAAAAAATTGAAATACGAATTTTTTTAAAATATTAATACACTTTGTATATGGAAAATAATATATTTAAATGTACTAACTTTTGTTGACATCTCAATTAAGGTAAACAAATAAAACAGTGCCAATAATATTTTAGACGTTAAAATTACAGTCCATATATGTTAGAAATAGGCAAAATAATATGATTTTTAATTTCTAAAAAGGTCCAAGTCGATTGTATTATTAATATAGATACACACGGCGTAAATATTAAAATGTTAATACTCAAGCTGGCCCGGATAGAACACGCAGTCGAGGAGTCGAGATGATCTCGAAGAGTCACTCAAAGTTTTACTGCTATAATCTAATAAAAACATTTGTTTGACAAAAATATCTCTGAAATACACATACACTGAATCACTCTAAATTATACCCTCGTGGTAGGAATATCATAGTGGACGGGCGTAAAAATAAATCTCGTGTACGTATAGTGTATGATCGTAGGTCCCATCCGTACTGTCCAGTCCGGAAAATTAATCAAACAAAACCATGTTTTTATTTAGACTTTATTACACACAATTTTAATCGTGTTTCTAAATCTCTCGTTTCGTACACGAATAATCGAATAAATTATAATATAGTCATAATCACATTATTAAGTTGGATTTATTTTAATAATTTTCAAATTATGATGTAGAAATAATAAACTCTGCGAGTGTATTTTATTACAGGCATTTTAAGTTACTGAATCAGTGACGATATTTATTACAGACTCGTCTGAATGATATTCACAATCTTTATATCGACTATAAATAGTCAGGGATGACGGTCGAAATCCTAGGCGTTAAATATAAACTTGTAGATCGCAGTTATTTAAAACAGATATTATACTATAATTTCTCGCCGTGCACCATTACAACTTCACCACATTGGTCAAAGTCCACTAATCATGCTATTCAAGCATATTATTATCCTGTTCTATTTCTAGTTTCTTAGCATGTAGTTCATTCGAATAGTTTCGTTAATTTAATACGAAAGCTCATTGAATAAACTGTGCACCGAGCGAAGATAACGGCACATTATTTACATAGGCCATAATGTCATATTATTATCATGCAGTATTTACAATAAATTATTAAATAGGACAAATAATAATTTTAAATATTTAAAACCCCTTGTAAGAAATAAAAAAAAATCCACTCATACACACACACACACACACACACACACACACACACACACACACACACACACACACACACACACACACACACACACACACGTGCACGCACGCACACACACACACACACACACACACAAACACACACACGCACGCACGCACAACTCACGTTAGTACGTAAATATAGGTTTTTATTTATTCTACATTTGGTCAGAATTTCTATTTGTGTTTTGTGTTAACCTCGCTCTTTCTGAATAACTTAACTTCGACGTAACCTTTGATTTTTTGACTGAACAACGGTCAACAAAATAAAATGAATAAATGCACGCGTTTTTTTTTTTTTTTTATACTATATACCTACCTATGATATAGCATACGCTTACGGAACGCGGTATCGTTGACACGTGAAACGCAGTTTGAAAACGTACCTGGTATGACTGTAGCAGTTAGCTAATCACTTATATTGATACTGACTAATTTTCGCGTAAGTTATTATCACGTGAAAACGTACAGCGCTCGTAAACGCACCGAAAAGTACAATGGGTTTCGTACGTTATTATATTTTGTAAGACGAGGTAATAAATCGCGCTACCTGTTTGTGTGCGGAGCTACGTTACTAGTTTTTTTTTTCACTCTAAAAAAAAACATACACACACACTCACACGACATGTCGAACTCGATTTCAAATGTATATGATGGGAAAAAAAAAGAATCACCATGTAACCTAACCGTTGTAGTCCCACGAATCGGCGGAGTTTCTAATTGCGATGCATCATGACAAAAAAAAATAAAAAATGTAAAAAACGTATTTAGATGTGTATTATTATTATTATTATTATTATATATCTCACCACGACTAAACCTCGCCTAAAAACCATTGTTTTTCATCCTTTTCAAATCGAATATTAGTAACGGTATACGATTGTATGGAATGTCAATGCTCATTATTATTATTATTACTATTATTATTATTATAAAGTGGACCACAATGATAATAAGTGAGTGTTTTTCTTTGATAGTCACGCTACCGATATCCTTGTGACCCGTGGCAGAAAAACGCTACTTACTACTTACTGTTCGCGGCACTCCGTCCGGTAGACTTTCTCGGTTTTAGTCGTCCGGACGTGTTGCATAGACTACACACACACACACACACACACACACACACACACACACACACACACACACACACACACACACACACACACACACACACACACACACACACACACACTCACTCACACACACACATACACACGGGATCGTTACAATAACGCGTTATTTATAGTGTGTACCACTACAAATCGCACTTGTCCGTTTTATAAGCCGGACAAATAAATAGCGTAAACGGGTGCTGCGGATCGCCCGTAAATCCGGATCGATACGATCGAAAATATTATAACGTTCGCGGCCTGCAATGATATAGTTAGGAACTCGCCGGTCGGGTATGGTCAGGTGGTTAGGTGGTCGGGTGCCGCCGGAGCACAATATATCTCTAATCGCTAGAATACAACGCGTAACTGGTCAGTTTAGATAATATATATTAATCATTGGGTCATTATTCATCGTAATAAATGATCGTGGCAATTTTTTATGTAATAACCTATTCACACCGCGCCGGTAGGTACAGCCACACATACGTATATTTTAATAATATAATTATACCTGTTGGCTGTTTGGTACGCGTACGATTTCATTTACAGCGTATAGTGTATGTGTGTGTGTGTGTGTGTGTGTGTGTGCGTGTGGCAGAAACTGTTGCAAATGACAACCAAATCTTTGAACGCGTACACATAGTCGACTGAACGGGTGGTTTTTAAGTTATATTTTATGCCAGTGAAATCTCCATCCGCAAAATTAGAAATCAAGTATGACATCTACTTTGCGATTGTAACACTTCCAATTAAAACAACAATATTTATTCCATACTAGGCGCGTGTATTTGTGTGTGTGTGTGTGTGTGTGTGTGTGTGTGTGTGTGTGTGTGTGTGTGTGTGTGTGTGTAATCGCTTAAAATTATTAGAATAGAAGTTATGAGAACAAACGGACCGGACGAAACGACTAAACAGATATTAGGTTATACCTAATAATTATAATAGTAGTAGAACGTTTGTGCATTTTTCGTCAGTCTTATTGAAACGTGCTCATTGCCGGCCGCCGTCCGCGATTCGCACAACGCATTTGACTTTTGATTAATTATTAAAAAAAAAAAAAAAAAAAAACACCGCGACGATTCGCTAATAACTGTACTCCGGCAAAGAGATTTAACTGCTTATCTCACATGGTGAGGAACCTTAATGACTCGTAATAATATTTCTCACAGCCTCACTTGCATTATCCACACTTTTGATATATATTTATATTATTGCTTCACTTTTTAACATACATATCACATACACCAAACTCACCACGGTCGGCCAATGCGAAATTAAACGATGCGGCGACCCATGGTTGTTACGACACATCACGTGGTATTTTTCACGTGTTATCAAGATAATACGCACTCACTGGTCATACGATATATCATAGGTACTCGTCTAAAGGGTGTGGTATTTACGATTTCCTATCCGATAATTTGTACAAAAAAAAAAAAATCGTTCCGTTTTCTATGTTTATATACAGAGTTCCTTCCCGAATAGTGTACCTATAATAGCTACAGTGACGCGTACGCGTTTCCCTGCAGTGTAATTTCAACACCAGATAAAACCCAAAACGTTTTAGCCGCGTTCGTACGTTGATAAATCTAAATAGTTTGTAAACATTGTGATATTTCACTAATCCCACTGCGTAATGCCCTCGCGGGGAAGGTATAATTGCCACTTGTCTTTTATAATTTATATCACTTTATGATAAATGATCGATTAAAATCATTTTGAATAACATCTGAATGTATATTATCGACTTTCTTTTTACAACTGCAAAATAATATACATTTTAAAACGAACTAACGCTCAAGCCGATAATAAACATTAATACAACATTTCAAACATCCCTTCTCGTTTTATTTGATCATATTCGAATTTATCTGATTATGCCGTAGTAATTATTGTTTTTTTTTTTTTTTTTTACCTCTATCATCGTTTGAACATTGAAATGCGCACTATGTCTGCATGCATTTTCATTGTTACGATATAACATCTAAAACTTAAAGTTACTGTTACAGAAGAACACGAACGAAATACTATGATTTCCATTGGTTTGAGCATTGAATCGGACAAATATTATATTTTGAAATAAAACCATAATTCATCGTAAAGAATCCGTGCCGTCGAAAAGTTTTATTCGATCAACTATCGTAGTAAAAACAACAATATTAATAATAATAATAATAATAATAATCTAAACTAAATTTAATCGTATTAAAACGACTGGAATAAAACACGATTAAAAATCAAATACGTTTTAATTCGAAGAGAGTGGTGAAGCGTACGAGTCCATTTCAATATGCGATATTCTGTAATCTGGAAACAAAACCCACGAGTACGCGTGCGGTTATGGATTGACCCACCAGTTTTACAAGTGCAAACAATGATACAATGTATTATTTAGCATATTGCATACATAAAATGATAATTTGTTAAAGTCGCGTACATTTGAATAATACAAGGAGCGCATTTTTATGTATATCGTACAACGTATTATTACTATTTGTTCTGGTATCGACTGAATTCATACATTGAACGGTTGGCAAATGTGAATCGTAAACAGTAGCACAATAGCTGATAATATCGTTATTGATATACGAACAGTGAAACATCGAGTGATTCGTTAATAATATTGTATTAACGAAAATCAAAAATAAACGAGAGTCGAATTGAATAATAAAAAAGCTGGTAAGTGAGATGATGGTGGTACAAGTTCGTCCTTCGTCCCTTCGGTCCTCGGACAAGATATTGGTGATGAATGTATTAAGTTTTAAAGAAATGATGACTCATTTCTTTAGTATAAAACGATTCTGAGCAAAGCTTCAGTGTAATATAATATATTATTATTTAAATACTGTTTACGTATTTTACGGTTATTTGTATAATTTTTGGTGAGTTTTTTTGTAATTAAACCCTCATAAAATATTCAATTAGATATAACTCATTTAAACTTCAATTGTTATAACAATTATAACTCATTAAAAATAAACTTAAAAGAAATCAAACAATATCGAAAAAAATCGTATGATAATTTATTAAAGTGTGTATAAAAAAAAATCCTGACTAACGATTTTGGAACTTTTGTTAGGATAATTAGGTAAGTATATGAGTAAGGTCATATTAAATTTTCAGAACTTTTTGTCAAATATTTAAAATTATATTACATAAAAACTTTCAAACAATTTGGTAAATTAAAAGTTCTATATTTAAGTCAAAAGTGCTATAATTGTTCTGAAAATTTTGTCTAATATAAAAAAGTATGTATTTGATATTGGATACAATTTTCAAGTTTCTAGCTTCAATACTTTTTGATTTATGAATAAATACCTAAAATCTGAACAGTGAAAATCTCGTTTACGGCGGATTTTTACCGATTTTACCATTTTTACTCAGTTTTTCGATCGTTATTCTTGATTACTGGAAAAACTATGGAGATTTTGGAAAAATGACCTCTCTAAAGTACCATCTCAGTTCAATTTTGAATCTAAAAAGTTGCTGGACGAAACTTTTGGACAAGGATTTCTATACGAAAAAGTGTTTACAGAAAAAAAAAAGAAAAAAAAAAAAAGAAAAAAAAAAAAAAAATGAACATCATTGTAAAACCATAAGATCCTTCGCTTCACTCAGAATCTAAAATAAATTCAAATCTCAACGATATTAATATTTTAGGTTCACTCCGTTTCGTGATCGCTTTGGAGTCATGGATTAGAAAACGAATTGTATACGACGGTAACGTGGGAAATTTTAAGTTTTCAATCGAGTGTCCATGTTGAAAATTATCGTGACAGCTAATATTACACCGTTCTATACGTCATACATTTTACATCGTGGTTATCAAAATATGACGCTACGAAAATGGCAAAAGCTTCGAGAACTACATAGATTTTAACACCAAATACGATTGAAACCTCTAAATTATAATGCAATTTGTATAAATGTTTAAAAAAAAACAATTGTTGACATTACTCAAAAAAATAAAAATAATAATAATAAATAAATAAATCATTTCATATGGGATAAATTTTCTCTCGATTTGTATTACATAAATTTGAAATTTTTGATCAGTGACTACCAGATTTATTATTTTTTAAATGAAAAATCATAAATATAGTTATCTCATTAAGGACGTTGTTGAAATAAGAAAAAAACTACTTTTGGTAAAAATTGAAAAACCAAAGAATACGGTTCCGCTTCCGTCTTTGGTTGAATGTTGGATGTTTAAAAAATGTTGACGATAAACGCCCGATTGTGATTCCCAATCAACACGATGAAAGCATTTCATTTACAACGTGGTACCAGAAACGGTACAAAGCACAGTGCACAGTAAATTTGTATTACAGTGAAAACCTTTTATGCGACGACGCTGCAAACATCAGTCGAATGACTCATAAATTTCGATTCCCCGAAGAAATCAATATCTGGGCATTGATGGAAATAAATTCGTTTATTCTACATGTCGTTAATGTCACGCGTTAATTATAAATATTTGTTGAACGTATAATACGATGAATAAAACTCACTGAAAAGAGTGAACTGTTCAAATCGTCTCAGAAATCAGAGTTTTACAAATCAAACCAAGTTGTACTCGGCACGAAATAAAATAGAAGAATTTCGTGCGGTTAACGATATGACGTATAGTAAACATTAACGACTCGGACATATTTGACGAAATAACAGAACAATTATTTCGGAATACGTTAGTATTTTATTATTTCTTAATAAAATACTTAAAATATATTATATTATACAAATAGTGCACCTTATGATCGATGACATTGGCGCCAGTCCAAGAAGCGACCTACACGGATAATCGTCCTACAACTATCGACAAGACGTATATTATTGTTAGACTTAATAAATAATATACGAAATGATTTATTTGATTGTTACATATCGTAGTCCTGGTAAACCCAACTCGAGACAATTCAGTGTTAAAAAATAAATGAATAAATAAAATGATTTATAATTTTACAAATAACGCTTTTACGATTTTAAATTAAAAACAATATTTCAAATTCAGCCTTATATGTCTATAATTTAACACAATTTTTTCAAACCATCATAGTAGATACAAATCAATAAGTACAAACACCGAATTTCAAATGTACGTAAACACAAAATAACTTGATTTGCTAGCTAAGAGAAGTCAATTATATTTGATTTAATAAAATAATTTAAAAATTTAAAAATTCAGGTTTGTGCCCACTATGTGACATTATAATATCAAAATCTTACACGGTGTCGAAGTAACAGTAGTCTTTTAAAACTCAAACAGATAATATAAATTTGTATCCAATCGTAGTTTAATAATTGTTCCGTTCATAAGTTTTGGTAAAGGCGTGATTGGGTTTCGGTTAAGATTATTAATGACAATAAAAAAGAAGCGACTGTCAATTTTCAAAGCGCGTAAAGTTAAAACGTGTCGGAGCTACACGTATGTCTACTTAAAGCGCCCTTTCAAACACCGTCAATTCGTTCACGTGTCATCGCAATATGTAAATTTCATTCGAGAACGCGAACGATGAAATATCATGTTCATCGACACTTATTGTTCTTCGTATGACGACGACTATATGTTCCACGATTACCCGATACGTTCGCATAGCGTAGCTTTCAACGAGTAAAAGTAAAAAAAAAAAAAAACAAAAAAAAAAAAACAAAATAAAAGAAGGCTTGGTCTGACTGGACTCGGTGATTTCGACAAATAAGAATAACGTAGTAATACGTATGTGTAAACATCATATTCTCCGTACGCGAATTAATTGTGTGCGATCGCGTTTCACCGGTTGTATAATCGAGTTTTTTTTTCTCGTTTCAACTTAATTGATTTAATACACGATATCGTACAATGGTTATTTTTGACCCTAGCATTTATCCAGTGAGTGGCACACTACTGATTAAGTTTTACCATCGTTCGCACCGACAGCAGGTTGTCAAGCGTGTAACTGACGTTTTTAAAACGTGCACCATGTGTGTGTGTGTGTGTGTAACCGGAAAAGGTTCACAGGTCAAACGGTTTAAAAGTTGCGTTGCGTTACAATGCATCGGCTTCTTTTTTCCACGTCGTCTTTCTGAGTCTCGGCCGGTCTCCGTCTTTCCTCTCCGCTCCCGCTGTCCGCCCGCTGCAGCACCAGCAGCACCCGGCCACGTCTGAATTTCAGCGTGTGTGTGTGTGTGTGTGTGTGTGTGTGTGTGTGTGTGTGTGTGTGTGTGTGTGTGTGTGTGTGTGTGTGTGTGTGTGTGTGTGTGTGTACTAGTGTGTACTCACACGTCATACCTACGCGTGTATGTAATTTATTCGCGCGTAAAAGAAGGTCACGCCGACGAACAAATAACTTTTCCGACACCGGCGTATCACGGGCACCGGACAGAGAGAATTAGGCATCTGTCGTAAATAACGTAAGGAAATCGTTCGGGGGGAAAAAAAATAAATAGCCGTCCGTTATCGGTCATATATATTTTTATAATATATACAATGGGCACCGTGAAAATGATACATTTACAACGGGCACAAACGTACGCGATTGTGCGAACGCGAATTAAAATGGAGGGGGAACGTGGAACAAATTTCATTGCACGCAGTTTAATGGTTTTTTTTTTTTATTATTATTAGATAGTATCGGCAAATTGATCGCGTTTAATAGGTAGCAGTAGGCTGCTGCAGTAGCCACTACTCGTCGAAATACCGTACATTATTATCTCAGGCTAACCTAACCGCGCGAAAAGGGGTGAAGTGTATACCGAACGAAATCATATCATAGAACGGCGTGCTTCGGCGCTGTTTCGAAAAAACCCTTTTCGACGGGAAAACGACGATCTATACAACCGCCTGAATTTCAAGTTATTTCGTTGAACATAATATTATTTATTGAACGCGGGTTTTTTTTTGGGGGGGGGGGGAATTCTCCTTGCAACAGACAACTTGATTGCTGATTTGCTAGTTAAATTATTAATTTAAATTAAATTAACAGTACACGTTTTTATTGCTTTATTTAGTGTTTCGTCTGTGCAAACAGTGCTTAGTGTTTACAATAAATTTAATGGTATAATAACATATATACTTGAATGCTGAGAAAAAACGTGTGTATTCGACCCGTGTTTTTGTTATCTACAATTCAGTGCTTAAGTAGTTAAGTTATTCGGGTTAGGTCAGTTTTTAATTTTTGAAAATGCAACGGTCGTTTTTTTTCTCACCACACGCGGTAATTTTTTACGCGCATATTTCTTAATTTTTAACGTATGTACCAACGGTTTTTAGTGCATATTTTAGCACTTGTTGTTGTGTTTTTAAACGTTGCGAATCTCGGGCCCCACTTATCAATATCAATTATTACGTTTTATTATTTTATTAATAGTATGCTAACGTGAAAAAATTAGATGATTATCACTTTTGACCCTGTCGGGGGTAGTTAGATTAAAATTCAGTGATTTATATTTAATCATTTTTACGTGCAACTTTTGAAAATAAAAATCAAATTCATAACTTTCTATAGAACATAAGATCATGTTCTAACCAAAATTCCAAGCTTTAGGTCCAGCGTTTTGATCAGGACATTGATGAGTGAGTGTATCGGACATAGTTTTTTAGACACACAGACAGATATGGATAAATATTTCTATTTATTTATTTTTATCAATCAATACGCCCGCAGTGGCCTGCCTAAATTTAACGTTTTACATTTTTTTTATATCCTTATAAATGCGTTCGAATTTACAAAATCAAAAGTAAACTTATTATAATTTCCGAAATCTATTGAAAAATGAATTTCAATTTCAACTGTATAACAAAATATATCAAATCAATGTGGAATAAATGCGTTTTACGTACATGCATTAAAAACTCGGTTGTTTAAGTCTATGAATTGCGAAATACCAATAAAAATAGCTTTGTCGCATTAAATTTCATTAGATGTAGGTATACTAAAAAAATAATTTTTAAGAAATAACCTTGAGATGTAGAAAATAAAAATAAAATTTATTGCGTTTAAATCTCGGTCTGATTAAAAAATATATACATTACTCTGTTTTCTCATTGAAGTATGAACTGTAAATACAGTCAGATGTTGGACACTTTTCACGCTCCGTTTGTCTCTTCACGTTAGCCAACGTTACACTATTATTTTATATTTGAAGCGATGATAAATCATATTACTTATAAACATAAATTTAAAACAAAGTTTGGTATATTTTTAAACGTTTTTCATATTTAGGTACATTGCAAAAATAAACTGATACTAAAGAGTTAAACATTAAACAATCGATTTAATGTTATTATGATAGCGATTTCCGATTAAAAATTGTTATTAAAAATCAAAAATGTTCACAGTATTAGGACAGTAATAATCTTATGTTTGAAATTTTAAATTATACTATCAAAAACTACAAGTTTTTGTACAGAAAATTTGAAAATAAAAAATATCATATTTATTACTTTTATATTAAAATATCATTAATGTTTCATTTATATATTACATAGCGCGTACATGTCAGTGGACAGTGATGCTCGTGATAGGATTCACGGTCTCCTAAGAGGTCTTAAAATATTTGTAAAAAGTCTTAAAAAAATTTGAATAATAAACTGATAAATCTACTAAATTTTTAAAATAAAACCCAGTGCTCTCTCACCTCAGAATCCAATAACATTATAATTAATATGTAATAATTTTACTCATTTGTTTTTTTTTTTAATACAATTTAATCTAATTTATATGTATATATATTTTATTTATTTATTTATTTATTTATAGCTTAATTAATTGACTCGGACTACTTTTTATGCCTTAGAACTAAAACATATTTTTTATGTAATTAATTCATAATTAAGAAAAATCGTGTTGAAACATTTACAGTGTAAAAACTTAATTACTATTTATAAATTAATGAAATAAAAATTATATTCACATTATTTACAATTTTCTTTTGAAGGGTGAAGTCGATATAAATATATATTTGTATAAATTAATTGTTACGGTTCATAAAACGTTACGCACTACTGGTGTTTATCATAGTATACTATTTAAACTAGAATTTTAACACAAATATTATTATATCAAACTCATTACTGTTATTCATCAACACTTGAAATAAATATTAGTATAGATAAAACAGTGAAAGTCAAACACTATTTTACACACTATGTGACAGTAAATAAATCGTTTTATCATTGAATGAAAAAAACACATCGGTATAACAACAACATTTATCAGTAACAGTAATGATAATAATACAACATATTAGAAAACACGTTAAATTACGTTCAAATTAGATTAAAACGCTTTTCGGTAATCAAGTATTGTGTGGTGACTTCAACGTCCAGTCAAGATCGTATTTAAAGCGCAGAATTATCATTGACATGACAGAGCCTGAAATAAATAATTGCGCATTTATCGCGATTCACGAGTTCACGACACCGACTGATGCGCAATCACGTCTTTTTATTTTATTATAACAATCGATATTAACAAACGCCGTGCTTTGTCGTTTCAGACGATATTTTATCATAAAAAAAAAAAAAAAAGTAATAATAATAATAAATAAATAAATAAATAATTATTTAGCGTTTCTTTATTGCGTCTTACGTGTACAAAGATCGCGCTACAGCGCTAAAAGCAGCGCAAATCTCTCATCACTACGCGGGTGAAGGGATTACGAGTTTGCTCTATTTATCGAACACGACACGCCTAATGAGCCAAAATTATACGTCCAATACGTTATGAGTATATACATATAATGTATGTGGAATAAATCAGTGGTACACGTGGGTCGGAAGTCTTTGGCCGAGTAGGCACACACACACACACGGCACACGGTGAATGATATTCACGTGTACAACACACGTACACCGGCGCAACAGCGGAGACCAGCTATAATACGCTTGCACGGTGTGTACGTCCTATGCTCGTCAGACGTTAGTGCGATGTACGGACGGAGTACTTACCTACATGATAGTATTCTAGGCACTGCCGTTAATTTAATGGACACAGTTTTGAGCACGGCCACGCCCACGCTCGCGCGTATTAATTAAAAACTAAAAAAAAAAAGAAAAACCAATGAAATTTGTAAATAAGACGTCCGCGACGACGTATTCCGGTTAATTGCGGTATAAATAATTACGCGTGTGGCCGTCCGGTACCCCGACGACTGATTAATGTACACATAAACCTATTAAAAACGGTCTGGTACAGAAGAAAAATAACGCTAATAATAATAATAAAAACACGACAATTAAAAGAGCCAACACCGGTCAGAGCGATTATTTATAAACCACTCGTAACGTATAGGTACGCACACCAACGAGTGTACCTACGTACTTAGCCGCGGTGTGTGTACAGTATAAACAATCGACGTGTTGTGCCCATATTATATACTTATTACACTGTATCATACACGTCTTAACAAGTAAACAAGTGGACCGCTATAATATGTTGCGAGTCCGCTCGTAAAAATCACCGGACCGTGTGTGCAAAAATAAAAAAAAAAAGAAGAAAATAAACGCGAAACAAAAAGTGATTATTATAATTTTTTTTCGTGACACTCCGCGGTTTTCTCGAATCTGATTACACGTGTATACAACACGAAACGTACCGCGGCGAAATAATTACCGTCCCGGCGATCCGGGGTCCATGACGAGATAATCGCGTTCGAAACGTACTATATCGTACACACGGGATACACCCAACATACGTATATAAAAAAAAAAAAAAAACAGAAATCACGTGTGAGCACCGATGTAAATGTACACGGTACGATACGTAGGTATTTAACGGCTGTAAAAGCGGAGAAATTATGAAAACTCGTTAGTGCGGTCGGAGTGATATCATTACGTTGATGATGGAACACCGCCGGTGGACGAGACGCGAATAATATGGATTAATAATTACGGCAGTAAAACAAACCGAGAAACTATAATTACAAACTGCGGGAGCTACGAGTGCAAACAATATCATGGTCCGTATCCCGGCGTTTCTACGTAGTTGGAAATTCAATTTTCCACAATCGCGTCGGGTTAGGCTATACTGCTTTATTCACTCGGCGACCTAAGCGCGCCGGCTTTTAGCTCGGTTCAGTTCAAACCCACTCGCATCGATGCATGTTTTATAATACGTCGTCGGTAAACAGGGTACCCACCACGACGCTCCGAGGGCCAGAAATATCCGCGAAGCCCCTCCTACACGATGTGTTCCCGTCAAACGTTTCGTACGAAACATCGCTCTGGGGCTTCGTAGTAAATGATCATTATGCCGACGTCAAACGGAATTCGCGGCCCACGAGTCGTTTGAATAAATACCAATTACTAATAACGACGATAATTGTACGAATATTCAGTTGCTTCTGTTGAAGAGAACGAGAGGAAACTTAACGGTCGTGCTTACTCGACGGCGTCTCCATACGTGTTCTGTTCACGAGTCGTCATATCTTTATGTTTATCATAGTTTTATGAACGTCGAAATGAATAACTTAAAATAAATAACACGGCAAAAGCGTACGAGTGCGTATACCCAAAAGAAACCGAACTATTTTTGTACAAAGTTATTTATTACATTTTTTTTTTTACAAAAAACGTTTATTTTTTCAAATTTCCTTCAGAGTAGTCTTCGTTGAAGTTAATGCACTTGTCCAATCTTTTGTTCCAATTTTCAAAGCGCTTTTTAATTCGTCTTTTGTGATGCCTGCCAGCGGCTTCGTCGTTTTTTTTTTAACTTCATCAATGTGTCCGCGAAACGCTTTCCTTTCATATCCCTTTTCATTTTGAGGAAGTAAAATAAGTCGCTGGGGGCCCGGTCGGGTGAATAAGGTGGACGGGACACAGTGGTCATGCCGTTTTTGGTCAAAAACCGCCGTATATAAAGGGCTGTGTGAGCAGGAGCGTTGTCATATTTTGTTAGATACTCGTCTCATTCCCAAATATTCACTTGAAATTCTCTGTATTGAACTCCATGTAACACCAGACCTCTCCGCTACTTCTTTGATGGTTTGCTGTCGATCTTCTAGGATAATTTTGTGATTATTTCATACATTTTCGTCGGTTCGTGCCGTCAAAGGACGTCTAGACCGAGTTTGATTGTCTATCGACATTTCGCCACTTTTGAAACGGCCAAACCCCTTTCGAATACTTAAGTTTTCCTTAAACAATCACCTTTGTAAGTCGTTTTCAAAATTTCAAGGGTTTCTCCGCCCATTTTCCCGAGCTAGAAGCAAAAATTGCCAGCCGTGCGCTGTGCACCGCAAATCAGTCATTACAAAAACGACGAGTACGCAAAATAACTTTAAAAAAAAAAATCACACCAATGTTAAAAAACTTTTTACAGAGACGGTTGTTGGCATACTGACTGTTAAAAAGTACTTCTATACGACATCATCGGCCAAAAATGTGGTACTACTACTACTCTGTCCCCGCACAACATCAGTTCGGTTTCTTTTTGGTACGCCTTCGTATAGACAATTCAGTGTTGTCCATTGATCGACGTACGATTTATTTTATTCCGAAAACTATGATACATCCCGGACGTTTATATTTTCAAAAACCGTACAGGAATCGTGACGACGAAAGAATACAGTCCAACGGTATGGTCATCGAAATCATGCTGTCAATCGATACCGATGACCAAAGAGCATGTCGCGTCAAAGTCAATGAACTCGCAAGGACGTGGTCATAATAGGTACCAGAATTCCATAGATCAGAGTGGAAAAATCGTCCACAGAGATTCGGTATAAATTGAAAAACAAAAATATAAATCTGGAAAAAAACAGGATCCGAGTAAGTTGAGTTTTTTGAGTGATTCGCACGAATTTCGATACTTGTTGGAGAAACTCATTTTTCCCTCTGAACTGTGAAAGCTACTCGTTTTCTAGATTTAACTATCGTATACAATCGATTCAGTTCCTTGAACAGAGCGATATTATTTAGGCGGTATACGCGTTATATTATTTACACGTGTATATTATAATCGTTTTGGTGTTACGTAAACACCGTTGAATGCACGGACGTTTGACGAGAGACTGTTCATTCACGAGTATCGGTTGAATCGGAGCATCAGACTTCCATGCGGTTAATAACGATTTGTTCACTGTGTAACGACGACGACGTGCACCGCACTTGTGTACCCTCGGCACACGAACTCATCACATCCAGTCCAAGTGGACGGGCCTACAACGCGGTCGTGTTCCTTTCACTAAATACGCGTCGCGCAGGAACGCGTGATAAGAAAAAAAAACCGGTGGACTCGAACGTGTGCAAATAAAAATAGTAGACGAACGGAATGGAAGAATAATCAGAAGAAGAAGAAGAAGAAGAAGAAAAAAGAGCTTTTACCACCGATCGTGTGAATCGGCTCAGAGCGTAAGCGCTCACACGCGCGTGTGTGTGTACACATAAATCTCGTGTAAGTACACGCGAAGAGTAGTGATATTTCGTGATGAACTCTTTTTTTTTTTTTTTTTTCTGAAGGGAAACATTGTTGCAGACTCATCACGGCACAATAGACGTTTTCCGAGCGCAAACACACGCGGCGGCAGCAGCGACGGCAGTGGCGACGGACACATCCTATGGGTGTTGACCCTTGCCGAGGGGGGTCAGTCTCCGCCAGCGTGTGTCGAGGAACGTGTGCAGTCATGGTCTGGTGTACACACACACACACACACACACACACACACACACTCACGTAATCACGTACTCGTACACGCACACAACAGTTCGAAATATGACCAACACAATATTATTACAAACGCAACGGTCGAGGGGTGTGACGGGCGGAAGGAACTCGGGTCATTTTCTCTCTTTCTCTTTTAATGATTCCGTATGACAACAACATTTATTCGGATAACCTAACGACAGTGATGATTGTCCGACGGCCGGCAGCACCGCGGCAACGTCGACGACGTTTGGTCACGATCCGATACAATAATAATATGTACCTACTCATATACACACACGTCTACGCAAATATTTATGATGTAAGTGTGTGTGTGTGTGTGTGTGTGTAATCCTGCGCAGTAAAAAGTCCTACACACAGTGAGCTGAGTCAAATTATACGTACGAGCTACCACGTACAAGAATTTTAATTAACTCATGGTCGCCACATAATATGTGTCCAGCATTAGATAGAGTGTTATTTTGTCCTGTTTAATGTAACGTGTCGGAATAGTTCACTGCAATCGCATGGGAAATTATTATTACAAAATAATTAATATAAAAATAGTTACGTGTGTAATTATCGCATTGATATACTGTACGAGTCTTGTCGTCGCCTTTAATTTACTGGTTTAGGCCATTTTTACGATCGACACCTAATAATTAAAAAAAAAACCCTAAACGTCACTGCACTGCTTTCCAATACGGCAACAGCGTAGATTACAAAGTGACATAAACCTATCTAAAATCGTTTGCGTATTATATTGTTAATAAACAGATATAACCGTTGGAGAGATCTACACTATTAACCTATATAGATATCTCAGTTGTAAGTTAAAACGCTATTCGGCTTCACCTGAGTAAATATTTACACGATTTCGTTCGTTCCATATTATAATTAATACGATCAACACTTTAACAACACTATGATCTATAATAAACTTATCATACTGTAGTATTTCTGTTTTAAATGTATGTACCTTCGATAATATTTTTTTATTTTTTTATTTGTGAATTGACTACGCGTTGAAATGTTTTTAAAAAAGACGACTACGAACTCTTTTAGTAAAATATAAATTACGATTCAAAAAAAAATCTATGTTTGATCTCGTGGAAAAACGTCATTTTTCTTCATCAATAAGAATACATTAAAACTCTAAAAATACATTTAATAAATGTTACTAGGTACGAAAACATTGGACGTCATAGTTGGTACCGAGAGACGGACCTTAACTGGTACAGATAAACGACTGTGACTGTAAGAAATACAAAATATGTGTTTTGATTAAAACGTTTTGAAAAAAATCCGAGATACGTTTCATGAACACTAATTTCGGAGAACTTGTATTCGTACTATTTATTTATTTACGTAATGTTACCGGGCTAAGCCTTTTTTTACAAGAATACATTTGTACATTATTTGAAATTATAAGATACAAGAATATAAGAAAGTATTACGTTGTACATACAATTAAAAACTGAAGGTGGGGTCTAAGTTGGCATTTGTCATTAAGCGTCTGATTGGCTCGTTTTTCAAATTATTGGTAGAGGCATGAGGGACGTAGAAAGGAATGGTATTTTTAATGGATCTTTGAGGTACTTTAAAACATAAAAGTGAGGTGAGATCTATGGAATCAATCCTGCCATCCAATAGATCTTTTACAAATCTGTTACTAACAATACGCCTACGTTCAGCCGAGGAAGGAAGGCCAAGTAGTTCAGAAAGAGGGGAATAATCGTGAGGAGCACAATTAATTTTAAGTGTGTAACTGACAAAACGTAAAAACTTCCGCTGGACTCGTTCAAGTTGTGAGGAATCTGAGGCAGTATAAGGGTTCCATATAATGCAGCCATATTTAAAAATTGGTTTGACAAGAGCACAGAATAATACTTTTAGAGATGTACCGAGTTTAAAGTCTTTAGCCAATCTCATAACGAAACCCAGTATTTTAAAAGCGTTGCAACAAACCGTTCCAATATGCAGTTTCATATCAAGATTGTGGCTAAATCTAAATCCAAGGTCCGAAACATAATTAGACTCACGCAAAATATTTATCTCTCCGATCCAATATAGGGATAGTATATCGGGAATTTTTATCTATGAAACGTTAAAATGTTACAACGTTATTACGTAGTGATAACGCGCAATATGGATAGAACTGTGATTTCACCACTTCTTTCTATTCGCTCTTCACTCAAACCGAAAAGCGTACCTACTTAAAAATCTACCTTGGCATTTTGAGAAAATTCTTTGATAATATTTCATTGACGTTCATAAAATCCACGAAAATAAATTACAGACTAACAGTAAGATGTCGGCACTCTGTTTTAGCACTTGATCGAATTTTCAACAAAAAAAAGAAAAAAGAACAGAATCAATGAATTTCTCGTGCTTCAAAACCCTCGATTACTACTTTCAGGAAAATCGAAAAAAAATAAAAATAAAAAAATGACATTTGCGTAGTACAGTGTACAAAGTAAACGGTAAATTCTGTTTCAACAGTATTTTACTAGGAATTAGTTTCGTTTATTGTGCCAACTCATCGGCTAACGCATTTTGTTTTGTTATCACTCGAACAGAGTTCGCGGCGTCTAGAACTACGCGATATGAAACCGTACACACTATATTACGTGACATCTATACGTCGTCGGAATAGGATAAAATAACAGATTACACCAAACGTACGTATTTCGCGTACCATTATTTGTGTGAGCACATAAGGCGTAATGTGAATTGCTATAATAACCGTGAAAAAATTCAAACATTTTTTTTTTGAAATATGTTTTACCACTTAGAACGGTTATGTGAATGACCACTATACTTCGTGACTTCACGTATTTCGATATCATTATTGTGATATTATACAGCATTACGTTTTCATCCTTAATGTCACAGTGAGATTTATGTAATATTAATAGCGTACAATAGCGTGTGTATAATGATTTGCGCAATCGTTAGAAATATTGAAAAGCCGCACACGCACACGCACAGGCCGAAACGTTTGAAAGAAAACTTTGAACCACTACTCGTTCGTGTATAATGTGTACGTATTTATATACGTATTTGTTTGAGAACGCGTTACTCGGGAGGTTCACACTTCAAGAAGTGATATATTCTAATTTTCACTACTTTCGTCTTCGCATTGTCTTCTGTTTAATTTGAATAAAACACCGAGTCGAAATTTCAACCCGCACTCGGTCGACCGCGTTGGGCGGCAAACTTGGTCGCTTTCGTATTGTTCACCGTCGACTGGTTCAGCACGAATTTGATTGTGTACACCGCGCAACGGTACCTACAGCGATTTCGAGAACTCGGTGAAAAGAGCACACGCGTAACAACTTCTGGTCCGACGTCGCGTCGTACCGTCTCTTTCAAACTCGCTCGATTCTTCGTCTCGAAAACACACTCGACACAGGTGTACGGTGGCGTGCACAAAACGATCGCACGTTGTTTTATCAACACTAATCGAAAGATACGCGCGTCCGTATCACGTTTTCTCTCTCTCTCTCTCTCTCTCTCTCTCTCTCTCTCTCTCTCTCTCTCTCTCTCTCTCTCTCTCTGTCTCCGGTTCCACTGACATAACATCGAACCGAAATAAAATGAATTCGGACTACGATCGGACTGCAACGCGTCCGAAACGATGACACACACACACACACACACACACAGTGGCGTATCCAGAATGACTTTATGGGGGTGGTTACAGGAATAAAAATATTGATTAAACATTATATGTATTGTCATTCTTATAAAAATTAAAAAAAATAATTTTACAGTTAATAATAATAATAATAATAGTAATAATAATTTTAAAAACATATCCATTATTCAATACCAATTGAAATAAATTGCAATTTTTAATTATAAAATTTAGTTAATTTTTCTTTTTTTTTTTTTTGTTATTTCGTTTAAAATAATTTCAGAATCCACATTTTTTCCCCTATGAACGTGTAATTGTGCGAGTACATTTAATCGATCGTCTCCCATTGTACTTCTTAAATATGTTTTTAATCTCTAAAAAAGGAACGCTCCGGGGTTGCTGTAGTTACAAGTAAAGTTGCTATGGTTTTTAAAACTTTACTTATCGAAGGATAATCAGCTTCATTAAAATTGTTTATAAGTTCTGTTCTGATATATTTGTTGGTATTTTATCCATACTTTGAAGACTTTCTCACCATATTTTAAACTCTGATATTATACTATAATTTGGGAATTTGACGGTAAAAATGCATTATATTTTAAAATCAAATACGTAAATTTTTTTTTCAATTTTTTCGGTAATTTCTTCATTTTTTGGGGGAAACAAACAACCAAAACTTGCCAATAATTCTTAATATTTATGTAATCTATCGCTTATCATTAAAATAAAATTATCCACGAATGATATAAAAACAGTAATTCTATAATATTCTTCTGGCGTTTTTAATAGTTTATTTTCTCTGTGCGTCTGTTTACCAGTAAGACGTGGACATGTAATTCCGATATTTGAACTGTGTGACACAACACACACACACACACACACACACATACCGACCGCTCGCCACATATCAAAACACTTACGTCGTACCGAGATCACACGCGGCAGAGTTTTGCGTAATAACCGTCATTAGTTTTCCCGACACGTTTTGGTTTTTAACTCACGTCTAGCGTACGAGACACGGAGATAAAGTCTCCTACGATGCGTTGAATATTTTGAGAAAACCGACTCCGACCCGATTTCGTCCGAAAACGCGGCCGAACCGCGTGTGGTTTTTGTTTTCACACGGAAAAACGACGCGTTTTTTTATCGGTCATGATAATATTATAATATCGTTACGTAAACCCGCGTGCTGCTTTTGGAATCCGTCAACGGGTTTCACTTGAAACACGGTTCCTAGAACAATAACGCAATGCCGATATGACCCCGGGAGTAATTACACACCACACAAGTGTACAGAACACCGTGTCCGCGAGAAATTATTATTATTATTATTATTATTATTATTATTATTATTTGTTATACGTTCACGGTGCACTACGTATAGACGTAACGTGGAAGTGAAACATAATAATAATAATAATAATAATAATAATAATAGTACGTACCTACGTCAAATCGTAATTTTTTTTCCCACCGGATTGACCTCAACGTGTGATGAAATGTTCTCTACGGTCGAGACTTTTTACCGGGTACACCGACGTGGTTATCTTTAAAAGCAAATAAATGTTATAAACAAAAATCGTTTGGCGTACAACGTGTCGACAAATTATTCCCATTAGGCTTTTAATTTAAAAATATAAACTTATGAAATATAGTCATGCTGTCTAACAGTGTGGCAGCGGCGTGTAATAGTTAGATGTCGTCGACGACTACGGTCGTTGTCCATGTGGACGGCGCCGTGCGTGTTATGAAATATCGTAGAAACAAAACCACCGGTTGGAAGTCGGAGCGACACCAGCAATCACGAGCAACATATTTTGTTGTGTTCACATTTACGTAAAACGCTAAAACGACGTCTATGACGCGTTTCCCGTCACCGCACCAAAAGACAAGTGACCTCTCGTCATATGTGCCTCTCGAGTTGCATTACAAATCTTTTTTCATACGAGATATATCTGAAAGAGATATATCCTGTGACCTGAAATGGTTCGAAATCTATGGAAAGAATTTTACGTCAACGTCAGAATTTGAAGACGTTATTAATGTACACATGTCTAAAAATAAAATAAAATTGAAGACGTTAACAATAAAACGATCCAACCCAATCATATCAGAGATGGATCAACAAGGAGACAAAATATCAAATATTTAATTACCTGTGGCTCGAAAAAAATTCGGTCGAGATTTAAAAAAAAAAATTAACTTTTATGACATTTTAAAAACGATATAAAAAAAAAAAAAAATGTTTTCGTAATCATGAGTAATGACTAATGACTTATGTGATAAAATATTGTTTTATCAAATGTATTATATAACTGTTCTGTTAACTATGTTATCACATCAATTATTTAATTATGTTTTTATCGTTTTTTCCTAAAAATATACGAAAGAACATTTTATTGCTATATAATGAGATCAGTGAGTTTTTATGATCGTGGCTCGTGTCTTTTTGGAAATTTCAATTGAATTCATACTTAAATTTTGGTCACGGATGACACAAGAACAAAAAAAAAAAAAAACGTTGTTTATAATAAACAAAATTGTAATACAACTATGATAATATTGTGATAATTTATTTGATAATAGTGTGTGTTAAAATTATTTTACACATATTTAAATACTCATCTGCTTGATAAATATGAATTCTTTTTCCATTCGTCAGTTCTGAATTTTCAAGTGTACATTAATATGTGTACAGCTTGACGTTTATGCAAAACGATTATAGTTGAAAATCGAATTAAAAAAATAGCGTAAATGCCCGAGAATTGCGTATAAATGTGACTCGTTTCTAGTGTTTTTTCACACGACGAGCCTTCCGTCCCTTACACTGGTGGATCTAGGATTTTCTTTTGCAAGAGGAGACCAACAGTTTTACGATATAATATCAAATACAAATTATTCATAAACAAAACTACGTTTTTAAAACACATTATCGTAGTGATTATTAGAAATTTGGGCATACTGTAAAATTTGTGAGTTTTCAAGATGAAAATCGGATGAATTATAAGTAGGTAAGTATAGTGAAATATAACGTTATACAAATTCAAAAAAAAAAAAGCCGATAAGATAATGGTGGTGGAAGTTCGTCCTTCGTCGCTTCGCTCCTCGGACAAGATAATGGTGAGGAGTGTATAGCACTTTCTATCATGGGATCACCTGGTTTACGATAGTTTAGTTGTATGGTACTTTACATTTGAATGCAATGATAAATCATTGTAAGTTAAGTACAGGATACAGTAGTTGGGTGGGATACACGAGATGCATTGCTAGATTAGGCATTATTGGATAGATTTTGGAATTATTTTATATTATAAAAAAAAAAACGATTCTGAACGAAGATGAAGATGTCAGCCTTAAATTGTAATATATATTTTATTTTAATATCCTAGATTGGGTTAAATTTACATTTGTCTATTCATGTGACTTCTGCTCGTGAGCATTGGACAAACCAGGATGTGCATAGATAGGGCGTAGGTAAATACCATATTATTTGCCTAAATGCACTATCGTGACGGCACCACCCGACCCCGCCGTCCATATATGCTGAATGCTCCGTGGCTACGTCTATTTAAATATTAATAATTAATAATAATATATAAAATCCGCATGTTTATGGAACTGATACACGCATTAAAATAACTGGAAATTGGAAGTTAGTAACGTTCTATTCAACCATGTAAAGGTACGTTATACACCTTGTGTTTACAATCTACCAATATTTTGTATAGAACAGCTGTCAGCTACTGATTATATTATAATAAACTTAATCTATTTAATTATCTTTATCAGCTGTGATATTACATAATATTTTCATTTCTTATCTTTGAATACAAAAATTTTTATACATTTTCAACTACAAAATAATTTGCAAATATTCGTGATTTTGACAAATTTTGTCGATTTTTGAACTTCAACTGCTTATAAAAAAAAATTGTGCCTATGTATTTGAATAATTTTTGAATCACTCTTAGATCAACTTATTCAAAACCTTCTATTAAATTTTCAAGCGATTTGGTAGGGCCAAAAAATTGTTATCGACTTTTATAAAAAAAAATCTAAGAAAAATCGAATTATTCAAATGCCTATAAATAGCTCAAAAATAAACGAAATATTTTGAAAATACAACTATGTAAAGAAAATGCCTATTTAAACATTTTGTAAAAGTTTTAAGTTTCTACGACCTATACTTTTTGAATAAGAACAAATATCAAAAATCAATGATGCCTAAATTGTTATTTTACGCGATTATGTGAAAAAATTGTAATTTCAAACACTCATAAAAATTTTTGATTTTATTCCAGTGCAAATTTTTTTACAGATAATTGAAGGAAAACGTATTTCAAACTTTGTACCGAATTTACAATTCTTAGTTTTGAATACTTAAAATTTTATGAATTTTCAACTGCAAAATACATAGCAAATATACATGATTTTGACGAATTTTGTCAATATTAGCACTTATAAACGCTTATAAAAAAATTTTGTGCCTATGTATTTTTATAATTTTTGAATGGGAGTTAGAACAACTTATGTGGACCCTTCTATTAAATTTTCAAGTATTTCGTCCGAGCTACATCTTTTTTATCAACATTTATAAAAAAAAAAAATAAAAAAAATCGAATATTTCAAATGCCTATAAATTGATTAAAAATGAGTGAAATCTTTTGAAAATAAAATTATATAAAGAAAATGCCAATATAAACAACTGATAAAATTTTCAAGT
Source organism: Therioaphis trifolii (assembly GCA_027580255.1). Lineage (NCBI taxonomy): Eukaryota > Metazoa > Arthropoda > Insecta > Hemiptera > Aphididae > Therioaphis > Therioaphis trifolii. The sequence goes on from CM050408.1 coordinate 21,346,395, forward strand.
TTCTACAACTTATACTTTTTGAAAAAAAAAACAATTAGCAAAAATCGTTTGAGGCTAAACCGTTGTTTAACGTGTTTTTGTAAAAATTTAAATTTCAAACACTCATAAAATTTTTTTGTCTGAATCCGGTAGAGTTTTTTTTGCAGATAATTGAAGAAAAACTAATGAAAAACCTTGTACCAAATTTTCAAAACTTAGTTATAAAATAAAAAAATTTTACGATTTTTCAACAACAAAATTATTTGCAAATTTTCGCAATTTTTACATATTTCGTATAAATTGGAACTTTGAGCACTTATAAAAAAAAATTGTGACTTACGATTTTGGATTTTTTTTTATCAGTTATGGAACAACTTATAAGAAACCTTGTATTAAATTTTCAAGATTTTCTGGCAAAAAAAAAAAATTTTATCGTTATTTTAAAAAAAAATACTTAAAACAATTGAAAATTTCAATTGTCTATAATTAGCTCAATAAAAGTCAAAAGTGTTCAAAAATTTTACCACGTATAGATGATTTCAATATAAACATTTGGTGAAAATTTCAAGTATCTACAATTTTTGGTTTTTGAGTAACGGCTAAATAAAAAAATCGATTTCGTCGAAAACGGGTTTTGCACAAAAAGTACCGGTTTTTCCTCATTTTTTGTTTGTTTTTCCCGTGGCATTTGAAAACTTTTGGGAATTTTCACTTGTGACCTCTCTAAGGTACCTCCGATATTCGTTTTGCCACCGAAAACATACCCTGAAGTTCAAAATTGAAGCATTATTTCGAGTAGTTATGGTGTACACAGACACAAAAACAAAAAAAAAAACAAAAAAAAAAAAAAAAAAAAAAAAAAAAAACAAAAAAAAAACAAAAAAACACACATCATAGTAAAATCAATACATTCTTCACTTCGTTCAGAATCTAAAAATTGTCTTGGTATTTCGAAAAAAAAAATAAAATCAGTTATATACAGAATTAGAAACGTCTAGAATTTACTTGTCATACAGCCGCTTTTACATCGGTTTCAGAGTGGATATTGAACAAAACAAACCCGTTTCAATGCGGTCCACTCCAATCTTCGTTCTCGAATACGGTTTAATGCTTTTTGAAGTGGGAAATGATCTCTCTCATTTGCAGACGTTTCGATTGCGGGCGAGTACAACGGCTATGATTGACGAGAGTAGACGGACGTTCGGAAAACATCCATTTTCTGACGATAAGATGGGATTATTTTTTTTATTTTGTCATCGCGTTTTACGTCATAACTTTTAAAACACTTGTCTACCAGAGGCTCGTGACGCTAACGAGGGTGGAGGAGAGGATCCTGCAGGTGACACCGCCACCCTCTCTATTTTGATCCGCCACTGATCCCGACAGCGGCACAGATCACGCGGCGTTTTCGGACGTCCGGTATCCGCGGCCGTGGCCCGACAACAAGACGTTATTATCGTGTCGGCGCGCGTTGATCCGCGGCGCACGGCGACCAATTAAACGGCTGCATCCGAGTTGGGTCCGAAAATAAAACTAGTTTTGAATTTTGTACGAATTGGGTCCGTGTGAATAAAATGTTTTGTCTGAATTGGGTCCGGCCGTGTTGAATGATGCGTTTGAATTGGGTCCACTATAGAATTTCACTCACGCTTAAATTCTATGTTTTATTCTGATTACCTAAATATATATATCAATTTATACACGTTTTAAAAAATATTCAAACAGATGTTTATATTAAAATGAAAAGTCCAGAAGGAAAAAGAAGAAACTGTATAACTAAAGTGGCCATATATTTTTTTAATCAAAACATAATTATTTGTTACGAACAAATATTTTTAATTTAATAATATTACTAGCAAATTTCTGTGGTATTTATAATTTTTTTAAAGGACAAAAAAATTAAATTAACTTATTACACTTACTAGGTAATTAACTTATGATAAACAAAATGTTTTCGTGTAATAATTATAAAATTAAATACTTGTATATTTTTCTAAAAACGATATTTCGTCAAAGAACATTTTTATTTTCATTATTTTTTTTGTCTGCTTATTGAAAACGGGACATTTTAGCGTCCGAAGATTTCCCAGGGGACAACGAGACAGAGATTCAAAAAACGGGACTGTCCCGTTCAAAACGGGACGTATGGTCACCTTATGTATAACACATAAGGAAAATTTCGTAATAGAAAAAATGACAGAAAAATATGTTTAAAAAATAATTGCTACGAATTCGTAAAATCTATGTCTTATAAATTTCAACCCTTAAATTAAAATATTATTAATCATTATAAATCAGATGAATGACGAACGATTGTAAATCAGGAAAATTAGAAAAAACCGTTTTAACCATACCTGTAGTAAATATTCATGTTATTACAGACAGTCCTAAGTCTGTAAAAATGGAAAGGAAAACGTTTTTTTATTGGACCCAACTCGTACAGTAGACTGGTTTACACGGGACCCAACTTGTACAGTAGGCTATTTTACACGGGACCCAATTGGTGAACAATCCGAATCATGGGACCCAACTAGCATGCGCCGGATTAAACGGCCCCGTCCGTCGTATGCGAAACTCTAGGGCAGTGATCTCAGACTCAAATTACCTACGGGCCATATATTTTTTCAAAAGAAATTCGCGGGCCAAACTTTAAGTGACATTTTTATACTTTACACTAAAAACTAAAGACAAAACGAAGACAAAACAAAGATACATACAAAATCCATTTATCTAAATGTGATATAATATATTATGAAATTAGCCCGTTAGCCTGTTACCCACTGTTACACCAAAGTACAAATTATATTTATCTTTGTAGATAAGATTTGATTTCAAATATTTTATCGAGTATAATTGGATTTTTGAACAAGTAAAAATAAAACATGAACGTTAGATAATACCTATATTTTAAAAATAATATATTATATTTAAAATAATTAACAATTTTCACAATTTTTTATTTTTTTATATTTTTGTTCAAAATGTATTTTTATTGCGGGCCACATAGAATGTGTACGAGGGCCACAGGTGGCCCGCGGGCTTTATGTTTGAGATCACTGCTCTAGGGCGACCCGCCATACTGCACGGTCGATTCGTATCGATCGACGTCACGTCATCAAATCATCTGTGAGTCCGTGTCAAAAGACATGTGGGTGTGCGCTTTTTGTGATTTTCGTCTCGGCGTACCAACGTACACGCGTAAATGTATAGTATTTTCCTTACGAACAAAACAATTAATATTACGGCTGACGATTCAGATGGTAATTTAATAGCTCTTTCTCCGGCCGTTTCTTTTGGCGATACGAGAGATTTCGGGATATGGAGTGATTAAATAAGCGAAATGAGCGTAATCGATTTCACAGTAATACTGCCAAAATTTTTTATTCGAGCCACGATCAAAGCGACCAGAGGTTAACTTTTAAAGGGTCGTTAAACAAAATACAATTACACGAGAACCGATTCCAGTGGGCCAAAGTTTTCTTCGATTCTACGTTAGTAAGCAACCGGTAACAACCTTTGCAGATCATAAATTTATTACTGTAATAATATTTCCACAGTCAATAGGCAGAATGGTGATGATTGATACGTGTGTAGCGATAATACGCGTTAACTCAAAGAGTCAAAAATTACATAATATAGACAAGAATTTGTTGTAAAAATTATTTTAAAATTTGAAAAAAATTAACTTTTTACTAAAAATATTTACACAGTATCACATGACAATCAATAAATCTTTTAACTAAAGGTATTCTGAATATAAACAACTGAATAAAAAAATAATTATATTTTAACTAATTTTATCGCAGTACAACAATTGAATTAGTTATTTAACTGCACAGAGATAACATTTGTTTCAAAATATTGTCCAATTCCAGGATTAAAAGTAAACAGTTTTAGACACACGAATTAAATCGAGTATGATCTATGTATATATAAATATGAATCGATATTTTGTTGGTGACGCCATAGGTACTGGAAAATGGCTCAAATGATCAAACTAGTTTTTTTTTTATAATGGAAGTAGTTTAAAGAAGGTTTTATGGAGAAAAATCTCAGAAAAGTTGAACGGATGCTCCTTACTCAACCTCTAAAAGGTGGCTGATACACATTGGCTATATGAACATATTCAGGATAAGAAAATTATTGAATGATAATATTAATAATAATAAATAATAATAATGCAAAGACCTTATACTACCTAGTATGAGGTCTATGTAATAATGATAATAATAATAATACCCAAGGAGAGGTACATAATATATACTCTATGTACCTATGGTACAGAGAATAACATAAGTACTCTATGGCACGAGTATTATTGTTCATCTTTATCCGAGAGAATTCTTATCTTTACTCATTAAAACCTTTTTTTCAGTCTGATTCAACTTCCGTGTAACTCTCAATATGTAAATTAAATATTTGCATAGTTATTTTATTATAGTTTCAGATCTAAATTGATGAAATAATATGTTAAGTGTTTGGTTAACTTGACATTTTGATTTAATCACTAAACTTTCCATTTTCCTACTAATGTGTAACTCATCTGATTGAACAATTTTCTGCCATGACGGGATAACGTGATATTATATATTTTAGATTATGAGTGAAACGAATAGAATTTTTCGTAGATTTCATAACGACGTTTATTATTTTTTCTGTTAACATTTTCGGGCAGTAATGTGGTCTAAAAGCTACGTTCAGTCATTCTATAGATGAGAAATTTCATCTGGATCTCCGGAAGTGTGAGGAAAAACAGCCGGAAAATTGAATAAAAACAATAAAATATTTCGTAACGAGATTTTCATTAAACCGGTTTTATTTATTTAGCCGTCACTTCACAACTCATCTGTAACAAAAACTAGGAAATCGAAAAACGTTCGATCAACAATATTATACTTCCAGAAAACCGTCACAAGTTTCGAAAAAAAAATTCCAACCAAAAATCGCGCGGAGAAATTATTGATTTTTGTTAATCTTCGTGAAACTTGGAACGTGAATAGAATAACGTTGTGTGACAGGTTCGCTGGTCAAAACAATTTTTACCGGATCGAGATTACGACGTTTAACGAGGTTTTCGCTGAAAAAATCACTGTTTTACGTGACAATAGCGTGAAAAAACTATCGAGAATGTCGAAAAATTACGAGTTTTGAGTGCCAAGCATGTACGGGTTTCCTTGTCTGCAGAACGACCGTACGTAACTTTTTAGAACCACTGTTACGTCCCGAATTCAGCGTTCACGGGCATAAAACGACCAATACGCATTCTTCGCTTCACCCGGAATTAAAAAAAAAACAAAAAATCATCAAAGACTTTCTCTGTAACGCGCAAAACACGAACGCGTGTACGTTATGAATGTGTTATTATTACGTGTTTTATTTTTGTTTGTTTGTTCTTTTTTTTTTTTTTTTTTTTTTACACTCGACACGTGGTACTTATAATACGTAAATGCTCATGAAAACGTGTAACATCTGCTCCTCCGCACCGTTGTCGCAGTCGTCGGCTCGACAAATCGTCACCGCTCTCCGGACCAGAAAAAACCACACCGCCCACGCGTCCATCGATCGCACCCGAAACACAAAGTCGAATCGACGACGCTTAATAATAATAATAATAATTATAATAACGTGCGTATACCGACGCCGTTCAGCGTAGGTACAAACGCCGGCCGCCACGTGTGTTCGCGTGTTTCTAATAATAATAATAATAATGAACTTACCTTGCGCTCGGTGCAATAGAGTAGATGCTGCACCTGAAATTGATATATTCGAAGGAATCAAAGATATTTTTACGAACGATTTTGTATCGGCGACGGTGTACTACCTCGGCGCTCGACCACTGCGTTCAAACGACTCCGGTCTTTTTGCTGATACGACACGACGAACCGCATTGATAAATCACGAAAAACTGTCGTTGTGCGGTCAGCTTTTAACGAGCCGGCCGATAACACACATCCGCAGCGTGTGCAGTGTGCACAGGTAAGGCCGTGACGCGTTTGCGCACAACCCAACACTTTTACCCACGACGGAATTTTTGGAGAAAATGTTAAAACCGAACGTAGGTATTATATGATATTTGTTCGATTCGACAATGTTATCTTTCAACTAGTGTGATAGCCGGGTGTCCTTAGTAAATATAAATAGTAAATCGACTATTTAAACTATTTATAAGTTATATTTTACGGATGTTTTATAATATCATACGACGTATAAGCATTAACCGGGTAATCGATTTCGAGGAAAACAAACTTAGTAAACTTAAAAACGTTCAAAGTCAGAGGCGACGATGTGTGAAAATTCATTTGTGACATTGTGATTCGCTAAGCATAGCACCCACCAAATTTCAAAATTTTTTTTCGTTTTACCTACTTTTTTCTTGAATTAATTTATAATTATGATTTGTAATTTGGTACTGTTGCTATGGGTGATTTACCAAATGATTTGGGTAGTTGTGTTTTATTAACTTTATTGTTGTTTATTAATATCTTTAGCATTCCAGTATTTATATTATTCAAAACATTATACATTTAAAAGTTATAATGCAACTAGAACAATTTTAAATTAAAAAAATTAATTTTTTTTTTTGTAATTTTCATAAAAAAAAAAATTTCTTACACAGTTAAATTTTACTCAAATACAAATAAGGAATACTTATTTTTCAAGTTTCATATCGTGTTACTGTACTTATCGTATTTCGTAAATCAAAACATTACAGCCTACATAATATAACTATTTTAAACCTGAAATTTGTAAATTAGTAGACCTTTGATTTTAGAGTTTAACTACTTGTAATATTCAACTAATTATACTAACTACATAGGTAAGTGTTAAACAAGTTAACTGTTGAAATCATTATACCTTGGACACAACCCACCTATTTCATCTATGACATGAGTCATTACAAAAGTATAAGTTCGGCGCCTCTCTTCAAAGACATACGTATGTGTTCAAGAGGTATTTTACAGCGCGATTTAAAATGTATAATAATTACTAGCTGAATTACCCGGCTTCGCCCGAGTGTAGTTTTTGTTGTATCAAAATGAAATTCTTAAATCAACACACATTGCTGTGTTTAAAAGGAAAAAAAAATGTATTTTACTTAATGATATAAAGTACTAAATGGTAGTAGTGAATTATAAAGACAACAAAAATAATAACGATAATAATAATATTTACAAATGATTCTATTGATTCTAATGATTACGATTCTATACTTACACTGTTATTAAAAAATGATTCTGTAATACATATATATATATATATATATAACTTTTTTTTATGAATATTTACAAATGATACGTAGATGCTCAATTCTAATACGGTTTATGTCAAAACCTCTTTTTGTATACCACATTTAGAGTTTTATTTTGTAGTGCATAAACGTAAAAATGGTCAGGTCTTCCAACTCTAGAAAACGCCACATACATACTGCCCGTGTGAGAAACTGTTATTTCTAAATCGTAAATTTACAAACATAATTAATTTATCCCACAAAACGTATTTTTTTATCAAACACCACTGTGTATTCAGTCGTTGAGAACGCAGATGGTTTTCAAATTTTATATAATGGTTCTATTGGAAATGATGCTATTGGGCATTGGCTATATGCGTGTATTATCGTAATGAAACTAAGTGCGTATAAGTGTACGTGTTTCCAATAGAACCGTTATATAAAATTTGAAAACCGTCCACGTTCTCAACGGCTGAGTACATAAGTGATGTTTGATAAAACAATACGTTTTGTGGAATAAACGATGTTTGTAATTTTACGATGTCTAAAAATGTTTCAATAACATCGTCGTTTAAATACAAATTATGTATTTCTAAGGCAGTACTCATAATGTTGCAAAGTAAATGACAATACTCTTAAATTGTAATTTAAATAATTTAGGGAAACACAACACAAACGTGCAATGTTCACTGATCACAATCGCAGTACACTGATGAACCGACAATCGGCGCGCGTTCGGCGTCTGATGGATCGTAACACGTTTAACCTTTTCACCGCTGAGCATTAAAATAGCTAACAACCTCTCTGTGCTGCAGATTTTTAAAAATTTTTTTAAACTAAAACTGATAGATGTGTGCATGTAGATAATGAGATAGTTAATTTAAAAAAAATTGAATCAAAACTTACTGAGTTACAGCTCAATGTGTATTTGTCGGCCATGAGTTACTAAACTTGCTCAAAGCGGTAACATTCTTAATTTAATATTTTGTATGGTTTTGTTATCAAATAGATTTTGTTACATGGAAAACTATTGGCAATGTAAACGAATTTTAGGTACGATACATAAAAATGTAAAATTAAACGCGTTAAAATACACGGATTTAATAATAATTTCCATGGATACATGGTTTGAGAACAACTAAGAGGTTGGAAATATATAATACTTAATATCTCTTTGGATATTGTTGATATTACAAATCTGGAAACACCGTTGAATTCAGGAGAACGTGTATATAATATCCCAACTGATAACAATTTTACCGGTATTTTCTTTATATTTTATATTTGATCTGCCGCATATATGCGGGCTTAGCACACGCAACACGTTAAAATTTATTTTTGCCGATTTCAACCCTTTAAAATCAAAATTTTGAAAATCGGGTGACGTGGTGACACTCACGAAGGTATTTGGAACAACTTTGTGAAAAAAAATTGGAAAAAAGTTAAATAGCGTCATCACAAAATTGGTACGTAAAAAAGGCCTGTTCTTTTATATATATATATATATAAGGAATAAGGATAAGGATATTTTTATACGTATTATCGTACATATTTAAAATATGAAAAAATATTTTTATAAACAGTGTGTAAAGTAGGGAGAAAATGCACGAATCGAGTCTGAAAATAAATACCGGATTAAAAAAGAGATATGAGTTTAAATTAAAGCTACACGGCTTAGTGTGTGCAAATAAATCGTCTTTTTGGTCATTTCTGCGCAAACTACGACCGCCCAATAACACTGTGCAACAGAAATCTCCTAGTTCATAAGATCATATTGCCATTATAATATACCCGAGACTTCTAGAATATCATTTATACATTTTTTTTCCATTTCAATCAATGAATAACGACGACTATAATTTGTTGTGCAACGACTTAAAATATTTTTCTCCCGCTAAGCACTGAATAAAACACATTTTACACACGTTCGTATTGTGTCTATTCGTTTGTAGGATAACTAGCACTCGATAATAATTTTCACATTGTTTGTACGTCATTCGTTGTACATAAATGATTAAAGTACGTGTATGTAATGTACAGATATCCATTAATGAAAAAAAAAAAAAAAAAAAAAATACAGAAAAACGTTGAATTGAACTCACTTATTTGATTAGAATGAGAAATAATTACAAAAAAAACATAACACATACAAAGTACCCATGGTTTAATAGAGATGGCACGGTAAATGTATAAAAGAAAGTGAGTCTAAAAAGAATATAATTATATTTCACGTAATACCTACCATAATACACGGTTGATATTATGCGTTAATGTCGTCAACATATTAGTTCATCATTTTTTAGGTATATTAATATGTTGTATATATATAAATTTTTAAATAATTTAATTAATTAATAACAAAAAATTAGAATTATAGGAAATATAAATGCTATGATATCTTGAGCAGGTATTTCTGATTATGCTTTACCTCAGTAAAGCATAATGATTTTAAATAATTTGAAGTTCTCAAAATGAATTCAAATAGCGACCAGATCAACTATCACAACCGGTTTACACGTCATGGTTATGTAAAATAATTAAGCACGTCTTTGATACACTGACATGTACTAATTTTAAAATGATTAACTAGAGTACTAGACGATTCTAATAACAAACATTACCTCGTTGAAAAATCGACTGTTTCTTCAGAGATTGATACTAAAAATGTTGGAAATCTTTTCATAAAAAACACGAGGAAAAGAATATTGACGGCACATTATAATTTGATTGTATTATTCACTGTGCTTTTAACAGAACATACCACTAAATCATAAATTACCAATTAAATAAGAACATTAGGGTTTAAATTGTAATCAATGTGTTATTATGATAAACTTGAATAATTGTTCGAACGAATTCATTGAAATTGAAATATTCAATAATGAAGTACGATAAGTGATGAATGAATTGATTTTATTAAAAAATAATTAATTTTGTTTAAAATATTATAAATATAATAAAATATTATAAATATAATAAATATAATAATATATATATATATATACAGAGAGAGAGAGAGAGAGAGAGAGAGAGAGAGAGAGAGAGAGAGAGAGAGAGAGAGAGAGAGAGAGAGAGAGAGAGAGAGAGAGAGAGAGAGAGAGAGAGAGAGAGAGAGAGAGAGAGAGAGAGAGAGAGAGAGAGAGAGAGAGAGAGAGAGAGAGAGAGAGAGAGAGAGAGAGATAGTAATATTGCCTATTAACCCATCAACCTTCACTGGCAGCGAACACAAACTTCTAAACGATAATCGTTTTTTTTTTTTAACTATACATTTATTACCTACTAATATTTTACTACATATGAAAAAAAACTCGAACAATATAAGCATTAAATGTGTATTGTTTACGTATTAAAGTGAATTATAAACAGCATCGTGACTGATCGAAAGTAAAAAAAAAATAGTAATAATAATAACGCTAAAGGTTTTTAATCGATTTGAAACGGAACGGCATTGCTACGTTATTAATTTTAAAACGACTATATTTTTTTGATCATTATTTCGGAAGTTAAAAAAATCATTTTAACCGATGAATTTCAAACTTGAAATAATATCGTAATAAATGTTTTTTTTATATTATTCAACAGGTATCTCTTTTGATTAAATCAATCGTCCGAAATATTTGTTGAAATGATCACGCAACGTTGTGGTTTGAAATTTTTTAAATACCAATATTGTGATAGACATGAATAATTCATAAATACATTATCACGATACAAAAATCTATGGGAACCAGAAATAAAATTTTATTTTATCGAAATACATTCTAAATTCAAAACTGGTATGGGAATAAAATAATTATAACGACAATTTTTTAGCTATTATAAAATTAAAATATACGTATTCAACCACTTAAGTATAATTTATCGTTTTCATATAATTTTTTTTTTTCAATTACTACGATACACAACTTAAGGGGTACACAAACATTACGAATATTACGATACATAGGTAATATTTAAAATTAAAATACAGTCATTTGTAAATAAATAAGCTCTTCAGTCTACTTACGCATTCTTATATAATATGATATAAAGATATTTACATACGAACATGTAAAAAATACCTACTGCACATACTGCATATTGCGAAACAATGATTCGATATGAACAAAAAAAAAAAAAAAAAAAAATGCTCATTTCGACACGTGTACTTGAATTATATCTTTTGGAAAAACATCTGTGCAATATATAATCGTCACAAATGAGTAACAATAAATACGATAAAAACGTGAATTTATAGACTCGTAGACGTCATTACACAGATGATAAGGACGAGAATTCATTTTTATTGACTTATTTTGTAACGTGAAAGACAAAATAGCACTCCAATGTATGTTTTTATTGCACGGTCACTGTAATTTTTCAGTTGAGAAAAATATTCACGGACTCGTTATACGATTGATAATATGTGAAACGAATTCAAATTGTTATTGAATTTAGTTCAAACCGTGTCGCGACAATCTTTGTTTCCAAACCGAATGCTCACAGGAAATCGCACATAATTACGACCGAGTTGACCTTTAAGTCTAGCCTTTGACATTATGCTCGTGGACTACATTTTAACCTTATTATATCAAACATCGATGATGATATAGTAATAAATCGCACAACACGGTCGTGTCGTCGTGGCTGCAGTACACCATGATAACAAAACGGCATGAAATGGTTTTCGGAACAAATAATACCTTACCGTTTTAAAATAAGTAAATCGAATTATTGTCTGTAGGCTAATGTTGTAAAATCTTTTTATGACATCTATAAAACACGTCGACTGACGAATTAAACGACATGTTATTATCGCGTTTTAGCATAATGTTTTATGAATTAAATGTCACCATTATTGGCACTATTGTAGCTCGCGGTTTTTGAGACGTCTACACCGAGAATTCATATCGAATTTAAAAGCGCTGTACAGAATTATCGTAGTGCGCTACGCCGTCGCTAGTTTTGAAACATTACATTATCAACATACTATTAGATTAGGTGTAAATGAATTACTATAGAATTTGAGAATTAATACAAAAACTAATCATCGAATTGATTAACTTGTCGGGCAAACGGTATTCCACGTGTTTTGACGAATAAATTCTCCATAATCGTGACTGTAACTGTTTAGCGATAGATAGCATCATTAAATGCCGTACACTTGCTTAAATGTAATATTTGATGATTAAAATAATTAGTAAATAACAAAATATGAATCAACGCGTGTGCGTGAAAAATTACGATTCTACAGTTAATTTCAATGCACAACTTAAGATTTCGTACGATAGATTTATGAATTCAATATTTTTAAATAAATGTATGGCAGTGACGCGCAGAACAATTTTCGAATCCGGAGTCAAACTATATAATTTGTTCACCCACCACCCAGTTTTCGTATCAAAATGTTTCTACGGATCATAAACAATAATATTTTATTATCCAACACCTTAGATACCTAACGCAGTAACCATACACCTATGGCTACCCGGATACCCGGCACCCACCCTCTTAAATTGTCCACGAGGCGACTGCCCCGAAAAATCCTTCTTCGGTACGTCACTGAATGTACGAACAAATTAAAAGAGATCTTGACTTTTTTTATCAGAATTAAATTTTTCGTTTTTTTTTTTAACGCCATATGACGATATGTAATTAATTGGAAATTAAAATGAGAAACGTAATCAAAATTATTGTAATTAAAGGAATTCCCTCGTCGAGCTCGATTTTCTATTTTAATATGACGTAGTCATGTAAAATTGTGTATGTTCATGACAATTATAAGTGGAGCATGTGTTTTTTTTTTTTTAAATACCAAATAAAATAATTAATGTAACAAGGTCAGTCGTCTTGACACATGGAACTCGAAATTTTGAAACCGAAATCATGTCACTTTTTTGTAATTATTACGTTGGAATAAAATTCAAATTTTAGTACTCTAAGTAGTTAAAAATGCTCATTATTAAAACCCCAAAAATAAGCAACATAATTTTCACTCATTATCGGCGTGGCGTATATTTTACAATTACATATAGTTCACTATTTTCTTCTTTTAGGTATTTAAGGAAAATAAAATATAAATTTCCTAGAATCCCGGCTAGATTGAATTGAACCATTACAAAAGAAAACGAGTGATAACAAATACGATTTTTGTATAATACGTAAATCAATACAATATTACTATTATTATTATTATTATTTATTATTTAATCGACTACCTACTGTATCGAGACGATACAAAATAAATCTATCGAATCGCAAGCTTTTCAAACACGGGCGTAATAGCATTTAAAACACGTTGTTTACAAAACGTTTGGAATCGTTTGAAGTATTTAATGTATAAAGTCGTTGCGTACGTTCGAATACAAAACTTGTTTGTTGGAAAGTTTTAAAACGGTCGTATTAGATACATTTAATGTAATTACGAATCATCGAAGTGCAGTGCGTTTTTCAAACTCTACACGTAATTACTTATATCGGATAGGTCACCTAATTTTAAAATTGCTGCGATTACAATACGACGTAAACGTATTTTAATATTCTTAAAACGAGAGTCGAATAACGTATCGATGGCGTGTACACGAAACGCAATAATTAATTTGTATTTTATAACCCGTCCGCGTGTTGTAGGATTCGTTTTCGACGGCGGCGACGCGTCACTTAAACGGTACGGTTTCGTCCGGAAAACGTGGTTTTTCGTGATGTGTTTTCACAGACTATCGTATTATAGACGTTCTTTTTATACGAACCCGCGTGGCCGGTGAACATAACAAAGTTTTTAATTTTACAATTATTATTATTGTAAACTTGACTTCTCTCGCCAGACCGTTCGATTTGTTCTACGCGCGTACGGAACACGTAGGTAGAGAGAAAAAAACTCACCAAACAATTTCGCCCTTTTATTTCGATCACAGACACCTATAATAATATTCCAAATAAATACGCGCGTTGCGTATTTTTCCATTCAGTATCAATTTTGACGTCAATCATCGCGTCACATTGTTGTGAAAACACTCGACGTATCCTGCAGGGTGTCATCTCGCGTAATTCGCTTCCCATGACGAGTTCTATTGTGGGCGTTCCGTCGTCAACCCGTAGCCTATTATATAGCCGTGTTTATTATTAAGAGCATGGAATATTATATTTTATTATTATGATTTTTTTTTTTCAGTCCGACAGTTACAATGGCCTCGAGTTTATTACTATTATTATTATTATTATTATTATTATTATGATTTTTTTTTTCTTTCACCGGCTCTTTAGCTGGCAGAAGAAAACCAATGACCTGCGACGGCCACGGATAATATGATATTTTTGTCTCCCAACACAACACATCATGGTCGATTATTTTTCACCTATCCACACCACAGAGATCCCCACCCCCGCCCTTGGTCCACGTTTTGGCCCCGATACGTGACCGCCAGCTATGTGGTTAAACGTATAGGTATAACAATAACACGGGCACATAGGTAGGTACAGCTCTATTTGAGGTTTTTTTTATTATTTTTTTATCTTTTTTTTTTTTTTTTTTTTTTGAACGACGGTGGTAGCGGCAGTAACACGCGTAACAATGGATTCAGAATAGATATCATGCGAGTATGTGAAATCGATGTAGATGAAGACAAAAAAAAATATTAATTGACGACTCTTTCGACCGTATCCGATTCCAAAATGTATTTTACCGGCCAATGGCAAAATCATTTTGACCATTGTCAATGTACAAAGAACATTTACTATTCAAATTTAGAAAAAAAAATTCTTAAATCCATCAACGCGATCGATACCACACTGATTACACGGTTTAAAATACATTAGTACGAGTATTTACTCGTAAAAAACAAAAAAAAATCTCAAATTTAGATGAAGCATGTTATTAATGGTTTATGTTGTACTTAATCAGGCATAATACATGTTTACTTTTTTTAAACGCGATTTTAATAAAAACGGACAAATCACTGAAGCAAAAAAACACGTTAAATATGGTCACTTTTAAAAGTTATGACAACGCAAGAGGTAATTATTTAGAACAAAGAATTTCACATCAAAAGTAAGAAGTAGTTCGTACTTGAAATTAATTGAATATTTGTCCAAAACTATATAAAAAAAACTATTTGTGGTTGTAATTTACGATATTTTTTGCAATAATTTTGGATATTTATAATTATATGCTTTAAAAATAATTCGATTAAACTCATGAAGTCACTCGACAAAAAACAAAAATTTTCAAAAGCTAATTAAAATAGAAGTTAACAGTACTATTAAGAATGATAGGGAGCTGAAACTTCCCTGTAGACATTTTTACAAATGATTAAAGTCACTTAATAAATAGTTTCTGTGCCATTTATTACTTTTATTTCAAAAATAATAACATTATCAATAATAAGTTACAGTAAATTACATTAGAAATTTAATGCTAATTTCATAATACTATACGCACAGACAGTATTTTACAGCCTTAAAATAATGAATTTTACAAAATAAAAATGTGTGATCTCTTTATATAAAATAAAATCATAAATTCGATACTTATATCAAATTTTCGAATAGTGGCCTTTTGTAAAAATTCCGGATTCGATTAAATATAATATGCACGTGCACTTAAGCGGTAACGATAATGCAACACAATGTGCACCGACTTAATTAGGACATCAAATACTGAGATCTAACTGATCTAAGCCCTGAAGGCGAATTGATAACAGTAAATCCAAAATATAGAGTCATTTTTTGTTGTCGATATGCTTTTGTAGATATTATGACTTATATTAAATAAGTTTTCTTAATCCCTTAAAAAATACTCCCTGATCCGGATAATCAGGGGTATGACACTAATCTGAAATCCTACGTAATCGTGATAACGCTTCCTATGACCTTGGAATACGATATGTATATGTAACAACTCGATAGGTGGCGGTGATGCAAACTACGTGGTGGGTGTTGCGGGGTTTGGCGACAAACCACGTAGCGCGAGTCGCAGGGTTTTTTAACTGTTTCAACGGTCGCCAGTTACGTAACTATCGACCAAAATCGTTTCTGTCTGCCGCCAGTTCTAAAACTATCGAGGATTTCAACTCCGCGTTGTATTCGCCAATTTAACCTAACCGGTGCGCGGCGTCGTTTGACGCCTATTTTCGAACGTAGAATTACTCTTCCCGGGGACCGTTGGGGGACTCCAGCATCCCCCCCGTGACGACACAAACTACCCCCGGGATCACACAGATCTGTTTTCCGATGCCGCCAAAATTTTCAAGGCCGTACGATTTGCGGCAGAGCGGGGCGTCACTGCGACGCTCGCGCTTTATCCCGGATAGTCGGGCCAAACGTATAGACTCGACCGAGACGACGATCGTTATCGCCTCGCACCGGGACACTCGTAATTCTCGCAGCGCCCACTCGCGGGGCGACCGACCATCGCGGCCCGGGGCGTGAGGTGTCCGGAAGAGACATTAATATGTCGTAATCACTTGGAATTATATTATACAATCAAAAAAATATATAATAATGGACTGAATATAACACTGTGTTATTTATGAACTTTTCGTAGTTAAAACCGGCTAAATAAAAACACTGGGGAAATTATAAATTGATAGATCATCATAATATACGTAGATATTTTCCAATGTAAAGATAAATCAGCCGTTGTCAATTTATTAATGATTGCAGGTCTACAGCAGGTGATCAACTTGAAAATATTAAAATAATAGAGTTAGAAATTAAAATGTCGCCGTAATTATTTTAAAGCATACATTTTAAATTACATTACAGTCACAATTAGATACAGATTTAATGGTTTATTATCAAACTGTAATATCAAATATCAACTTAAAATGGAGATCGAGGCACGGGGCACCTCCTTCGATACCCACTCCCTCCTGAACTCCAGGGCTGAGGGGGTGATCATCAAAACAATCGATTTTATTTTGGAGACTGGGCTGTCTATATAACTGTCTCCTCTATATGTATTTCTCTTTTTTTTTCTTTATTATTATTATTATTATTATTATTTTCATTATATATATTAATCTCTAATTGTATTATCTGTATATCTATATTGTTATTTAATTTAATTTGTCGAGCTAAATAGTTATTACTAAAGGCTAAATAAATAAAAAAATAAAAAAATATCAAATATCAAAGAAAAGATGAGCAAAAAGCGTATCTTGAAAACAAAAACAAATTATAATAAACATCATTGTAAAACCTTAAGATATTTAGTTACACTCAGAATCAAAAATACAATTTCAGAAATAACATAATTTTCAGAGAAATTTCAAACTTATCAATAATCAGTAATTTAACTTTTAAGTCGTAACTACATAGCTAAGTTTGATTTTAATTTTCCGTTATCGCCTTTAAATGTTCAAATGAATATTCTTATTACACCATACGTTCATACATAACCACAAGAACTTGGTAACTTGTTTAATATATTACTTAAACATTCGCATTAATATAGCTAGTCTGCTGGTGCATGTAGGTACGTATATTAATCTAAAATTATGAAATAATAAAACAGGCATATATCTTTAAAGTTTAAATAAGTAAATAAATCACGATAACCACAGCATAGTGTTTGTAACAAAATATATATATTTACATTTCAAAACGAAATAAAACAATAGGTATGTGTAATTGTACACTTTTTCTTTTACTATTAATACTATTATTTTGTATTTATTTTTTTTTTTTTTAAACCAGTAATACGTGAAACTCGTATTTCATAATATGTCATATAAACGTCAACTGTGTTTTAAACACTTTAATGCTGTACCAAATAAATTGTTTTAACACGTTACATTAATGAACAGGTTTATTATTACATTAACAGGTTCGGTTAATTTTCACTTTTGTTTCACACCAGTACAGTGGCAATTAATATTTATAATTATTTTTTCTTTCTTTTTTTTTTTTTTATAGCTATATTTACGATTTTTATATTGTTTTATCATTCGAAACGATAACTGAGACAATACTAGTACCTATAATCGCCCGTAAAGCACCGCACGTGACGGTATCTCTCGGGACACAGTGTTCATTATTTATATGAGAAATTTATAGAATAAAATTCACGATTTACTAAGTCCGTTGCGTGTCACACAAATTACAATTTACACGCATGCACACACGCACACTACGGTCAACAAGGTGAATAATGCGAGTTACGTCTTAAAGTGGTCCGTAAACGAATATATTTTTTCCCCGACAACATTTAATTATGGATGACATATTGTAAGAAAAATATCTGTACACATAAAAAATGTACTGATGTTTTATCATTGTTTAATAACTCGCTGAAAATAACAATGGTGCATTCCTTGAAATTTCTATGTATCATTCAAAAACGTTTTTGTAAATGATTCGTGTCATCGCGAACAACAGAGTCACGACAACAGACCAAAAACAATACGTTTACAATACGCAAAAGTTACCGCAAAAAAGTATATGATCATTTCATTTACAAAAAAATAAAAAATAAAAAAAATACATCATTTATAAAACAGGATCTTCATTCGACCGCTTTTTTTTTTCGTACAGTTGAAATTGTATTTTTCTTCTTCGGGTTCCTAAATAAAAATGTACGAATTACTTTTATTAATGGCGCGACTCTTTCGAAAATGTCGCGAGGCCGGTAAATTTTCCGATCGAAATCGTACCGGTAAGGTGAATTTCCCGGGTGGTAATTCTTTCGTTTTTACCTCACCCACAACGTTGTCGGATCGTGACACGACACGTACGTTATTTCAATCGGCGCGAATTTAACGTGTTGTGTTTTAATTGTTGAATTCCGTACAATAATTATCAGAAACAATTTTTTATTCGTTGATGTC
This sequence comes from Therioaphis trifolii, assembly GCA_027580255.1. NCBI lineage: Eukaryota > Metazoa > Arthropoda > Insecta > Hemiptera > Aphididae > Therioaphis > Therioaphis trifolii. Next base: position 21,365,406 of record CM050408.1, read on the forward strand.
CTAAACGAAGGGATGCTGATGATGAATGTGTTGTACGTATATACTGTCCATTTCGCTGTTTCACTTTTGTTGATTAAAAACAAGGAAAACTGAAAAAAATAAATCACACGTATTTTTTAATTTTTATTGCACAAAAATATTAAAAAGTATTACTAGTGTTTCAATTCAAAGACTGAAGAAATAATTTCGTATAGGAATTCAAAAATGCAGTGCCTGCCAATACAATAACAACTTACACTAATACAGTTGATATATTCAGTACTAAAATGCTCTTGAAAATGAGTTGTTGCATCTAAAAAATATTTCACACGTGATAAAAACGTATTGATACATTTTTCGCGGGAAAGGTCGAGTGTTGAAAACGTGTATATTCGTTTGTGTTCAGCAAGACTCGTGAAATCTCAAAAATATTTACATTTGTATCTAGGTATAAACTAAAATCGTTTTTTATCTTCACCGATTTTACCGTTTCAGCGTAAATATTCATAACTATTACATCCACCTATTAAATTTTCTCCAAATATTCTTTGAGTATTGTCGCTGTTTTCATGCACCCGAAACTGATATTTTCACCATTTACGTGATATACATGTACGATAATTGAATAATATGAGATAAACCCGCGCAATGGTATATTATTCAATTCGTAACACGATCGTCTTTTTCAATTACCCGCAAAAATAAACCGCAGAAACGAGAATTAATTCGAAAATCGCCAAGACACTATATTATATCTACATAAATCGTATCGGGCATTTTTATAGGGTACTGCACGCTTATAAGAACTAAACAAGAAGGTAAATCTAACGCCTGATCCGGATCGGTCACGCCTTTTAACACGCCTAAATATACTTTCACCCGAATCATGTTTATAAACGGACATTAATAAAAACGTATCAGTTTTTATTTCTACTGCACAACACACGACACGGGCTCGTACAAATTTATATCCCTTGCAGTTATGGCCGCGAAAACAAGCGTACTTGTGTTTTTTTTTTTTTTTTTTAAGTCACGACTTATTGTTTGCAAAAAAAACGTCTGACGCTGTTTCGATGATAGTAATTATTATCGTCGTAATAATCGATATACTCATACAAATATCATACGCTCATGCGGTAAAAACTATATGACATAATAGCCGTTGTTGACAACCAATATTAATACGATCCACGATATCAACACTCTTGATTGCCGTGTTACTTTTAAACGTTTGCAAAATTATTGTTCTATTGGCCTTTCGTCGCGCGATAAAATATCAGTTGCATTATTTTTGGTTGTTGACACATTTAAGCTCAAATACGGTAGTCATTTGAAAAAAAAATTTTTTAAATAATCTCGATTTTCTAGTGCATTTTTTTTACCTAGCCATCAGCTTTAGATAATAGTTCATTTTAAGCCGTCTACATTTTAAACAGCCTTTATTCGAAAAATCTGAAAGCCTATAATAGTCGCGGTATCAATAATATTTTGAAAACACTTTAGGCATGGCTGTCTGTTAAGTTTGGAAAACATACCATTTTCATATTGAACTCTACACGTCGATTGATTTTCAGAAACTCATACATTTTTAAATGCGATACGACCTTTTAAGCAAACCACCGATATAAATTGTAAACTATGATAACATTTTCACATCTCACAATATTCTACTTTTAATATTTATGATGCCATAAACACGCATTCAGATGTATTCGTTCAAAACCAATGTTCTCGGAGCATTTCGGATAGTGGAAGCTGAATATTATCGAGCATCTATGCCATAAATAAATAAAAAATTTCAAAATTCAGAAACCGACCTTAAAGTGTTCAGTAAAAAAATCACAGATGTTCACAGGAGATAACATTGTTTAAATCATGGGTTCTCAACCTTTTGAGGTCCACGCCCCCTTTCAAACTATTTTATATGTTCACGCCTCCCCCCCTCACTACTATAATATTGATATATGCATAACATTTATATGTTAACTATACTTTAATGTTGGTTATTGGATTAATATGAATACAACTGCAATGACGTTTTTTTAATATCAAATGAATTTATTTGCACAAAAAAAATATATTATTATTATTTAAAATTAATATTAACTATTATTAAAAATACAATTAATGAGAGGGTTGGCCCTGTTTATTTTTAATCAATTTTTTTATTTTTATTTTTTAATGAATTTCTTTGCACAAAAAAAATATATTATTATTATTTAAAATTAATATTAACTATTATTAAAAATACAATTAATGAGAGGGTTGGCCCTGTTTATTTTTAATCAATTTTTTTATGTTTGGTGACATCTGTGATAATGCGCATCTCAAATCACTCTCCACGTCCAATCGTGCTCGATATTTCGATTTTATATAAGCAAGCGCTGAAAAGCCAGACTCGCAGAGGTAGGTGGAAGAAAACTGAACCAATAACTTCGCAGCTTCATTGGCAACTTCCGGATATATTGAGAGATAACACAGCCAAAAATCTTCAACAGTCTTATTTTTAAAGTCTTCTTTTGCTTGTGAATCATTCTTAAGGTCGATGGTTTGCTTGTTGCGGTTTTTCGCCGAAACAATGCTTATATTAATACCGTAATTGTTATACGATAAAATCGTAATAATCGCTCGGTGTATAATGTATATCTACTAATCGACCGCGGAGGCGACCAACACACCGGCAAGGTACGGCGTAGAAAATGGCAACGTTTTCATTTCTCGTGTTTTTTTCAACATTTTCACGCCCCCCCTGAAATTTTGTCACGCCTCCCTAGGGGGGCGCGCCCCCCAGGTTGAGAACCACCGGTTTAAATGATTGTCTTCTAACCTCACACTCATTACGTACCTACCTGTGACTGTCCGTTCGGATACGGAAAAAAAAATAAATATAAAAAAAACACCAACATAATAAGATCAGTTATGTGGTCCTAAAACGACTGTACAGGAGCAGCAAGATATTTTTTCACCCGCCGTGAAAGAATGCTACTTTGTGAGGGAAAAAAGAACTGCTGACTAACCGAAATTAAACAACGAGCACACAAAGCCGTGCGTGGAAAACAGATAACATGCACTGATGACTATTTCCCAGGAGCAAAGAAAACAACGTTTTCTCAATTACACCTTATTATTTTTATTGTTATTTCTATTTTTTTTTTTTTTACATAATACGATGAAAAATATTCAAAATATTTTTATTTTTTAAACCGTGTTGTTTTCATTCGATTTTAAATCAAATCAATAACAACTAACCTAGCGATTTTCAAATTAAAACGTACTCAAGCTACAAAATGTTTGTCTTAAACGTGATGCCGATCAACCGGATAAACGTAAAACGTCTTGTGTGCCAAAACCGATGACCATTACAACGTTTTCGTACGATTCGTAGTCGGAATATTTACGTTTCCAACTGCACGCGGGTGGCAATAAACACGAGTGTACTACATATTTTATATTTATATTTATATTTTATGGTAATAAAAATAATAATAATAAAAGTAATAATAATAATAATAAAAGTAATAATAATAATAATAATAATAATAATAATAATAATAACAATAATAATTTAATACGATGTGCGACAATGGATCAAACGGATAAAAGTGAGTGTGATCACGATATGATATCGTCGGATGCGATAATATACACCTGTTGACGTCACGCGATCCGCGACGGTCCGGGCGCCTGCGAACGCTTTGTAAAACCTTACGTTTTTCTCGCAAAACACGTATTGTAATATACGAGTAAGTACCTATATGCGGCAATCGTATTTTATTCCGATAACGGCCGTAATGTGAAGGATTGCCGCCGCGTACGCATAATATACTGTAATATTATAATGACGTCGTGGACATTACGTCGGGACGATATTATACACACGCACAAACACACACACACACACGTCCCGAAGAATGCGTCGTCCGCCGCGTGAAGATGCGGCGAGAGCGTCCACGCCCTTGACGATGACCAGCGCGCCGTGTCGGCACGGCCGGCGGGTCGGCCGTAATGAGCGCGTGAGCCCGACACATTCGTCCTCGCGCAACCGAACGTGCCCCCGCGATTTACATATAACCGGTGACATTTTAACCTCGGCCAAGAGCATATAATAATAAAACGCAGCCATTTATGGAAACCTGGCCGAACAGCACACGGGCCCCCTCGCGTTAGGTTAGTGTGTGTGTGTGTGTGTGTGTATACGCTTCTTTGCCGGCCCGTTAATAAGCCGCAGGTCAGCTCTGGGGGTCTTTTGTTTTCAATGCTATCCGATTGTGTATTGGCTACTTGTATTACTCATGTATATGTATTCGCCGTGATGGTAACAATAATAATAATAATAATAAAACCGGCCGTTTTAAAGCGCTAAACGTACAGCTGGAAAAGAATAGTATCCACTGTTGACAAAGCGACCGTCTCAGGAATTTCGGGATCCGTGCACTTCGGTTAGTGGCGTATTATAATTACACATTATTGTTGTTGTTAGTGGCGCGTGAAACCGATTGAAAAGGAAATTCAACGAGAGCGCGTGCTTTACTTTATAAACATAATATAACACTTTAATCATAAGTGATATTGATAGTAATTATTTCAAGACCTCGGGTTAGTGTAGGTACAACAAAAATAAAAAATAAAACTTTTGATAACGCGTTACGAATATTCATACCGAAAATGTAATTATACAAACGTCGTGTTATTAATGTAACTAAAATTACTTAAACGAGTCACTGCTTTGCTAATCAGATTACGCGTGTACGTACCAATAATACAGGTTTTAGAGATTCATAACCTTCACCGATGATATTTTATTGAATATTTTTTCAATAGAGTGGTCAATGTACTTTATTGAGTAACTGAATACTGATGATCATGTCTTAGTACATATTGTGGTATTATTTATATCACCTGAAAAGTGAACACAATACATCCAAGTACTATACTGTGTTGTGTGAGCGAGTCCGATGTAGAATAAATATGGTAATTTTAATATAAATATTTTTCTCAGACTAATATTGGTTATTGGTCAACGGGTAATCTTAGAAGTGATTCTTATTTATTTTAAACAGTTACATAGATGTTTAAGGTTTAATTAATAATCTATTTATTTGCTAATCCGACGTTTAAGTTGTTCTACCAATAAATGCCTATTTGAATAATTAATATGTTTTTAAAAATCCTTCGGCTTCAAAATATATATACAATTTACAAATAGTGCTTAGAAATATGCGTCGGGATTCAAATAGTTTTTTTTTCGTTTTTACAACTACACAATAATATTATGCTACAGTTTCTAAATTTTTAAAAAATTTCATTGTAACATATGATTTTCATTTTCAAACCGCTCCTAAAGTGTTGTACAGTAATGAAGTTGTCAGATGTTGGACGAAAAGAACAAAATCTCTATTAGAATATCATACAGTCATATGAATACGCGCAATGACATAGGTTCCATAATGATTACCATAACAAACCCAAAGTTCTGATTTATGGTTCTAAAAACGAAATCGTCACCAATTGTGTTACACGGACACCTACTAAACACACTAAGAATGAAATCCCATGGTATCTCTGAAGCAAAAAATATGAATGGAAACACTTCTTTACTCTCGGAGATTCACAACAATAATAAATTAAGTTTTTTGACTGGTTAAGGTACATTATGTTTCTCCCTTTGAGGATTTTTCATCTTTGTCCGTGTATTTATTTTATTTTATTTTTTATTTTTATTTTTTTTTTTTTGTCGGTGCATTTGTATGCTTTACAGCGATGTTTCCTGCTTCTTTTTCCCTAACATAATGACCGTCGATTATGACTAGTATGTGATTTATCACCGTTTTACTTCATCTGGCTATTGTATGACCTTTTTGGTTACAGTCGTCATGCTTGGGTCAGGGGCACTATTAGAGCAGAGCAATATAAAACTAAAATATTTAATGCTCTTTAATAACACAATTAACACTTAAATAACCCTAACATATTCCCATCATTAATATACTAAAAATGAAAAATAATACCGTAATAAGTTACAGGATGATATTTATCTTTAGAAGTATGAAAAATATTCGAATTACTTAATATGCAATTAAATGTACAGATTGTTTTGATTGAATTTTCAAATTTTGTCAAATATGACTAAATTACTAAAGTCAATTAGGTGAACATTTTGTTTACGACAAATTTAACCATTTTTTTTTTTCAATTTTCCGGTAGTATTTCTATTCTAATCTGGATGTTATATTATAGGATATAATATTTTAGGAACTTAGGTTTATAGGGTTAACTATGTAGGTACCATACAAATTCTTACAAATATCATACCTATCTCAAAGTTATTTTTCTCATAAAAACTTTTAATTAAATATATAATAATATTTTATAGCATAGGTAACATTGAAATTGATTGATTATTATATAAAGATATTTTATTTCTTATAAATTTATAAATAATATTCATAATACAATTATTTTAAAGGTAACATATCCTTTTGATACTGTATAGTGTAAGGTAAAAAATAACATAATAAATAAATATAAAGTAACATTTTTTTTCTTCTGATAAATAATAATAAAAATCACGAATATTTGCAAATTATTTTGTAGTTGAAAATGTATAAAAATTTTTGTATTCAAAGATAAGAAATGAAAATATTATGTAATATCACAGCTGATAAAGATAATTAAATAGATTAAGTTTATTATAATATAATCAGTAGCTGACAGCTGTTCTATACAAAATATTGGTAGATTGTAAACACAAGGTGTATAACGTACCTTTACATGGTTGAATAGAACGTTACTAACTTCCAATTTCCAGTTATTTTAATGTGTGTATCAGTTCCATAAACATGCGGATTTTATATATTATTATTAATTATTAATATTTAAATAGACGTAGCCACGGAGCATTCAGCATATATGGACGGCGGGGTCGGGTGGTGCCGTCACGATAGTGCATTTAGGCAAATAATATGGTATTTACCTACGCCCTATCTATGCACATCCTGGTTTGTCCAATGCTCACGAGCAGAAGTCACATGAATAGACAAATGTAAATTTAACCCAATCTAGGATATTAAAATAAAATATATATTACAATTTAAGGCTGACATCTTCATCTTCGTTCAGAATCGTTTTTTTTTTTATAATATAAAATAATTCCAAAATCTATCCAATAATGCCTAATCTAGCAATGCATCTCGTGTATCCCACCCAACTACTGTATCCTGTACTTAACTTACAATGATTTATCATTGCATACAAATGTAAAGTACCATACAACTAAACTATCGTAAACCAGGTGATCCCATGATAGAAAGTGCTATACACTCCTCACCATTATCTTGTCCGAGGAGCGAAGCGACGAAGGACGAACTTCCACCACCATTATCTTATCGGCTTTTTTTTAGTTTATTATTAAAATTGTTATCATATTACCACATTGAATATTATCTATAGAAGTTATTATAAACGAGTAAGGTAATATGAAAACCTAGAACATATAAACACAAACATGGTCAAATACTCTGTACAATCGTGACCAGAAAACTTCATTGGTGTCATAAAAAATTATTGATTATAAATGAACAATTAAAGATAAAAGTTTGCTAAAAAAATCAGTTTAATGAGGTCACACAGTTGAATCCAGTTCTGCAATATAAACACTGATAATTGAGACTCTGTTAGGAGTATCAGCCAGTAAATTTAACTACACATTGAGATCCCAAAAAGAGTCTCAATAATAATTTTCAGAAATAAAGTTGAGACCCCAAATAAAGTCTCAAATCAAATTTTAAGCAACTTGAAAAAATAACCCGTGGCGGTCAACCTGTTAAATGGTATTTTGTTATACAATAAAAAATTACTTCGGCTCATAAACTGCAAGACGTTCAATAATTTTAAATATACAGACAGATTTAATAATAACTTCAATGAGTCCAATATGCACGAAAACGCAATTAATGTTTATGTCGTTAATAAGTTAATTCTGAATGTTATTTAACTATTAAGTATAACGCTCTTTTAACAAATACTAGAGTTGTTGATGCCAAATAGCTGAGAAAAAAGTAAAAGTGAAGTTTAAGAAAATTTTAGAAAAAAAATTAAAAACTTAACAAGATAAATAAGTAGGTACTAATTTCATAAGATTTAATAACCATAATTTCGATTCACGAATAGGGTCGCTATCATACACCAAAATGTATTATTTATTGAGTATTCATAAAATCAACGTATTGCGACTACTAGATACTTAAATCGTATGTTTATCTTTATCATACCTACGTGTAAATTATCTTAACAAATATCATTTAACTATACGGGTACTACAATACCATAACTATCAAACGATTTTGTATCAATATTAAAATATTTGTAGGAACACGAGTTCTTATTTAATTTTAAAGTGATATTAATATTGACGGTTTTTTAGCTATCTTAACTTGGATAATATCCTACGTATGTTATGATTAATAATAATCAGATACGTAGTATAATTATTATTATTATTATTATTATTAGATATAAATTATCAAATCGTTATTATATTAAATGAAAATATAATATACATATAAATATAAAAACAAAAGTTGTTCTCGGAGTAAAATCAGTGCAGGTACATAAAATATTTAATTTTTATCCTACGGGGACTAGTGTATTTTGACAGCTTTCATGACGTTGGTATGGAAATTAATAATATGCTTAAACTACACTAAATAAATACATTAATCATCGTTGTTGAACATGATTAAAATAGCTTCATCATAATATTTATAGAAACATTTACAAAACAAGAAGGCGGGTATAATTAAATTTGAAAAATATTTATATTTTGGTTTTAAAAATCGTTTTTGTACTTTAAGGTACGTATCTATGTTATTTATCACGTGTAAATTCCGATTATCAAATTTCTAATTTATTATTAATCTAATTAATACTTCAATATTTTTAGTAAATCGATTGTGTTACGGTGCAAAACATCGTATAATATTATAATCTTTGTGTACCACTGTTACATTACACTTTACAGTTGCAGATGTTGTGATTTCGCGAACAACAAATTTACGACCAGCAATACCAACTGATCAGCAGTACGTACGTAAGCAGTACGTTTTTCATCGCACACAAGCCGTGAAACTTCCAACAGCAGGAAATCTGAGAGACTCTACAACGTGAACTTGTTTATTTCTTTGATTTTTTGTCGCATTAAATACGAATTAAAAAAATAATCTTGAACCGCGGTGGTTTACCGTCAAAAACGTCATAATGAACTATTCATGGTACGGTACTTCCCGTGTACCTGTACATAATGATGATATTCTACACTGCGAACAGAAAAAAAAAACAACTTGCTGTAATAATTCTTTAAATTTTAATTGATTAGGTACATCTGTGTAATGTTGCGTTATTACATCCAATCACCGGTGGACTACTCACGACCAGATAGCTAAATCTACTTTTAAACGCATTTATAATTAACAGAGTAATAAATATTTTACATATATATATGTTACTCTGTGATAATTAAGGACGTCGTGCTGAACCGGTAGAAAGCTAGCGTGCCCCATAATAAACATTAAACATAGACAATACAATTAATAAATGTATTTACATAGAGTGATGAAAAATTAAAATTAATTAACGTGTTCCACGAGTTCAATACTTTTACAGTCCATGGTATTTTATCGCGATCGATGCAGGGAGGTTAAATAACGTTCAAAAGAGAATAAAAAAACTGAGACGTCGCGGAACGCCTGGCAGATGCGGATCATCGAAACAATTTCGTATGGAAAATATGCACGAGAAGATGATTTATCAGAGAGAATAAACACGGCAAAATCAAAAAATATACCACGAATAAAAACAAAATATTTGAATTTTTTTCAGAACAATTATTCTTAATGTACAAAAAAAAAAAAAAAAAAAAAAATATTGTCTGAATACTAAAATTGAAAATTAATAATTTCTCACAAATCGAACTGACCAATCGGATACTTATACAGTGATCACATTCGATGTTGCCCACGACGGTATTACCGTGACAATTGTTCAATGATAACTGAAGTACGTAACTAAAGTGTTGGACATAACACACGATTAAGGTCTCTCGTAAATACTGCATCTATTGTTGTTCCGTACCTGTTGTATATACTCTTTTGGATCGTTTCGAAAATGTACAAAAGTAATATTCATTCGTTTGGCCGCTGCAGAACACAAGTGTGATGCAGATAACGATATAATAATAATTTTCCATTGATACTCCAGCATATTAGGCCCGTATTCGTGTAATATCTACAAATTAATACATAGATTTATTTATTTTTTATGATCAGCCTCTATGTCACTAATAAAAGTGTAATAAAAAACAAAAACTTGCGGTAAAGGAGAGAGGGATTGCCGTGCCGACTCCGGCTGTCCAGTGCGTGGCATCATCAGACGTTTCACATGAATAATCGAAAAAAACATCCTTTTGATTGTGTCGATTAGTGTCGACGTGACCGTAGGGAACGAAACTAATAGAACGGAGAGCCGAGAGGAATTATTATTATTGTAGTATAATCGGTTTAGTCGACTTCTTGCATACTTAAGATTGCTGAAATAGTGAAACGTATTTTCCCTATATTTAAGTTAATCGAATCGTATTTTATGTTTGGGTAAATCTTACGGACACATTAAAACAAGTGTTTATGAATTGTATACCTATAGGTATTTAGGAATTACGTTTTTACTTAAAAAAAAAAAAAAGGTAAGTTTCGAATAAGTATTGTTATTAAATGTTTAAAACCTTTAAAACGGTTAAATTTTCAGCCCGGTTTTTTTAAATGTTTTTTTCACAAACTTTTTTTTAGAATAATCTAAGGATCTAAAATAATTAAACGATTCAATCGTTTTCACAAAAAAAAAAAAAAACGATAAATGAAATGTATTGTTTTGAAAATGTTGACACTATAGATTCCGCCTAATGTGGGCACCGGTTAGTATGGGACGTCCGTGTAATATGGGCAAAACGGTCTGGTCCCGATTTCAATGTACATTAAAAAGTATTTAAAAAAACCGCATGATACAGGCACTAGGTTAATCATATTCCACATTCCGGTCTGGAAAAACTAATGAAAAGAGAGAAAATGAACCCTCAAAGTACCGTCTACGTTTGATTTTCGATCAATAGAGTTGTCACTCGTCAGACGAAACACGTGGACAAAGTCAAGTGTACCAAAACGTGTTTACAGAAAAAACAAAAAAAAAACAAAACAAAACAAAAATTGTAAAACCAATAAATTCAATCAGAATCTAAAATGTTGAAAGGAAAACTGAAAAAGAACAATTAATTGATTTAAGTTTTTGTGAATTACAAAATTGACTGGGTACAATAATTTTCGGAATTATCTCTGTCTCCGTTGTATGAGATTGTGCGTATTTTTTATTTTTTTTATTTTTTGTTATTATTTATCGAATAATGCTTTGTTAATTTACGCCTTGATTTAAGTCAATCTTTCGAAAAATAGAAAAATATCGCGGAAACGTTTGTAGAACAATAATATCCCGGGCTACAGACCTCTCGTGGGGAACAACGCCGAGTCACGACGACGACAGTTGATTATAACAATTTATTTACACCTATACAAAGTACGTATTAAGTACAAAATGCTGTCTGGGACGCACATCAATATTTAATACATTTATTAATAAATTGACTGATTTTTTTATAAAAATAAAATGTCGATAACAAATTATAATATACTACATGCACATCAATATTTAATGCATTTAATAAATTGGTTGATTTTTTAATCCCATTTTTTTCACATATTCCATACGATTTATTCATTCACCATCCTGGTATTTCTTCCATTGTACAATTATTTCATCGTCAGATATCCTTAATTTATTGTCAGGAGGAGAGTTCATAAATAAATACGTTTCGCTTTGTAATTTTAATAATAATAATTTCTATTAACCGTGGCTCACACAGGTACGTATGAACGATACGATTTTGGCGCTTTTGTACGATACGACTTTTTTTTTCTTATCTTATTTTGGCGCTTATGTATTCCACCGTTTAGAATGTACGGATTTTCATTTAAATTTATAATTTTTATTAAAATACATACGTGATTTAGGCCTTAAAGAATTTAGTTATTTTCGTATTCGTTTTACCCCAAATAAGGTAGCAAATAATTTTAGAACCTCTTGGAGGTTTCATTTGTATGTTTGTATAAAGCTAAATATGTGTACTTTTAATATGATATACTAGTTTTTACTCCCTGAACGCCCCTAATAGATAAATTGATGTTTTTCCAGACAAAAGTATCGATAAACAAAATATTAAAAAATAGTTGTTTGTTTGATATGTGTTTTGAGAAAGGATTTAGTACACATTCGAGTGAAATGAAAAGTTTATTGACGAATTATATAAAAAATAGACTTGGAAATAAATGTAATTTTGATAGTAAAGAATTTGAAAAATGTTTGCCAAATAAAATTGATGGATTTTGTAGTGCTGCGTATAAAAAATGGAAAGAATCGAATCACCGACAAAATATCGCCGGTAAAATATCGCGTGAACAAAATATCGCAACTAAAATATCGCGAAACCATTATATCGCAATGGAATAAATATCGCCAGCATGAAATATAGCGGTAGTTTAATTATAAATAAATAATATATTTTAACTTTTAAGCATATATAGATAATATCGTTATATCAGTATATAGTGAAATTGATAAAAATGATAAAAAATTGATATAAGTATTACAAAAAAAAATATGTATATTAATAAATTAATGGAAGTATATATTCAATGAAATACCTTGAAGATAATCTTCAAACTCTCGATTATGATAATCTGCTACTACTTTCTTTACTCGTTCAGCCCAACTAACTGTCTTGTTCTTTTTATTTGGCGTATTTGGATTTCCTACTATGCTTTGACTTGTCTTGAATGCATTGCTAGCTAAAAGATACGATGAGATAAGATAAAGTCAAATGATAAGGTAAAGTCAATAAAATCAAATACAGATGCGATAATAATGTACGGCTGTATTATTTCTTTACGATATAACGGTTTCGCGATATTTTAGTTGCGATATTTTGGTCACGCGATATTTTACCGGCGATATTTTGTCGGGGTACCGAAAGAATCGAAATTACTGTATAGCGGCGTCGGTCTCGTCGTAAGAAAAATCAAGTAAAACAAAACCGTTGGCGTGTTCCCCGTAAAACCGCGCCATAGGCATCAAACAGTGCGTCCGGGCCGTCGCGGTAGTAACGCGATAAGGAGCGCATAACAATAACAATATTATTATTATTATTACTATTCGGTTTCGAAACCTCGGTCCGTTTTGCAACCTCTTTGGTCATCATGGCGCGACGTCGTATTATCTCGTTTTGTTGTTGTTTGGAAAATAGTTGATTACAGGTGTACGGAAAAGTGCAGGAAACAAATAATATTATAATGTCTCACGGTTGATTTTCCGTTTTTTCAATTTGATCTCGTCGTCGACGTCGCGCCCGCACACCGACGCGTCCCGTTCCGGTCGCGCCGTCTATCTCCCGTTCTCGGCCCCTCGTCGCTTATCTTCTTCCCACTCGCGGACGGAGTCATGTCGCCAACGACGACGGTACGTGCACCGTGACGGTCCGAAAGGGCATTTAGTACGCGTTCACGATCGTTTCGGTTTTGAACCGCCGCCGACGGACCGGGCCGAAAACGACCGTGTTTTTTCAGGTCTCGTGATCACTACTGCCACCTCGTCGTCGTCGCCGTCGTCCCGTTCCGCCGGACAAATGCACATCGGCCGCGTCGGCCGAACGTTATGAGTCAGTCGTTGTGAGAATATTATCGTTCAAATGTTGAAAGTCATACAGATGGGCATACAAGCTTTCATGGTTTTGGCCTCGAAGGTGTGGGCTTGCATATGCTTCCTCATAAAGCGACAGATAAAAACTGTAAGTTGTTTGTCGATTGATAACGTAGCGCTACGTCGCACGACCAATAGCATTGAACGTGTAAACAATTTGCCAATGTTTCAACGATACTTGTACACTTGACGACAATGTCTAATGTCTCGTATGTGTTGTTGTTCGCTACGAATTGAGTATATAACTATACCGACGGCTCGCCTTTCTTTAAATGTAGAATTTTTTTTCTCGATCGGAAGCCGCTTCTTCTAGTGAATATTATAATAACTTTTGAAAATCACAACAGACAGGACTATATTTCAACCTTTAAAACCGAAGACATTGTGCAATTGTTTCTTTTATTTATAGATAAATGTATTGAAATCAAATGTTACGATTTCATACAGTCTTTATTGAATAATGATTATGAAAAATAATTATTTGCCATCCTTTTGTTAGTATATAAAAAATACATTGTTTCTTTTGATTTTCTATTGGTAAATATTTTTCTTTAAATAAGTATTTCCAATTTTTAATCGTTTACTGAGTTTTTAACAAATATTACAATTAATAACCATAATAAATTTAATTCTTGTATTCAACAATTACTACCCTATGGTATACAGTTTACAAGCAATGTACAGTTATAATAAAGAATGTATGTTCTTTATTCAATTGAAGTAGTCTTTAAATTTCACTTGTATTATAAATGTATTTAAATTGTGATAAAATAAATTGTATTTAATAATCTGTTATTGATATATTATTGTAAAGTATAGTTTGTTTGGTATAATATATTTTTATTATCAAAGTGTGTTTAAAAATTTTCGTAATTGTTATATTATGAATATATTTGTATATAGACGCAAATTTAATTTTTACAATAATAATATATAATATTAACTCTTAATTGTTTTTTTTTTTAATAAAAATTGTTTGAAAATAAGAAATAATGACAAATTAATTATTAAAATTGTATTTAATTACAGGTCCGACAATATCAACCTGTAAAATATGGAGTATTCCCATTACTACCATTATCTAGGCATAGATTAAGTATGTAAATGCATATCATAAGTATGTAAGTAGGTGCCAAATAAAATGTTATTATTATTTTTTTTTTCTACAGGCATGGTAAAACGAAAAGTTTTGGTGCTAGATTTAGATGAAACATTGATTCATTCACACCATGAAGGTGTCTTACGCCATCCGTCCAAACCAGAAATGCCACCAGATTTTATTCTAAAAGTTACCATAGAGCGGCATCCTGTACGATTTTATGTTCATAAAAGGCCGCACGTTGATTTTTTCTTAGATGTTGTAAGTTTTAAAACCAATGCTAAAACAAATTACTTTTTGATAATGATTTTTTATATCATATAGGTTTCAAAATGGTATGAGTTAGTAGTCTTTACAGCTAGTATGCAAATTTATGGCGCTGCAGTTGCTGACAAATTAGACAATCGAAGAGGCATATTAAAAAGGCGATTTTATAGACAACACTGTACGCCTGAAATGGGTTCTTATACCAAAGACTTAACATCAGTTTCAAATGATCTATCAAGCGTCTTCATTCTGGACAATTCGCCAGCAGCATATAGAGCATTTCCTGGTAATTGAACATTTTTAATTTTAGGAATATTATATTTTTTCCCCAATAATTTGCATACATGTTTTTTTCAGACAATGCAATACCAATAAAATCATGGTTTTCAGATACTTCAGATACTGCATTGTTAAACCTGTTGCCTATGTTAGATGCATTAAGGTTTACAGATGATGTACGTAGTGTATTAAGCAGAAATTTACACAATCATAATTTGTGGCAATGATCTGTTGGATAAAACTTGTTGAATTTCTTGACCTTTTTCAATTATACAATGAGAAAATACTAACTAACTTAACTGACCTAAAGCACAAATATTTAATTTATTCTATTATAAATAAAATGGGTAATACCTTCAATTTTTCAAACAGCAATACAAGTTATGTTTTTTTCCATGCATTATGAATACGAGTTTGTACAATTGTAAATGTACTTGTTTTATAAAACAGATATAACTTTAATTTGTAAACTTACCAAGTTAATATTCATAATTATCATGTTTTTATTTGTAATGATTAAAACCAATTGTCTATTGTAAGGTTCTAGTCGCTGTTATCTGTAATATGTACTTTACAATACTTATGCATAGTAAAGTGAAGTATACTAATTACGTGTAATACGTTTTACGGTATTTTAAAGTCGTTTTGATTTTTTATCAATATAAATAATATATATATATAATTATAATCAACTTATGTGAATAAAATGTATTAACTTGATCTTTATAATTGTAGATTAATTATGTGACTTTAATTATGGCAAATAATGATTTATTTTTTTTTAATTTCTTGAATTAAAATGCATATCGTATTGTGTTTATATGAAAATTTCAGTGGATTTGTTTTGTTTTTTCAAATTTAAAACATCAGATGAAATTAAACTATGTTAGTCATTTTTGTTAGTTTTATACTTGAAAAATAATTAAGGTGAACTTTTATTTTGACTTATTATTTGTGATATAGTCATTGCTGATATTAATGTTCAAACATTATGTATATTATTTAAATTATAATATTCATTATGGCACCTAGCCAATAATTCATATAAAACAAGTTTATCAATTTTGTTTTCTGGGGGTTAAAATATTTTATTATTTTTACAAAAATAAAACAAACACTACCAATTCGTAAAAAGAAAAACCACTATGAACTAATATCGATTTAAGTTCATAATGTAGAATACTTATTATGTATTCATGTATAATATCTCTATGGGGACTATACATATAACAAATTTGTAGATAATAATATATAGTATAGTCATTGAATTTGTGTGTATGTGTTTATGTGTTTGTGTATATGTAATATGTTTAAAGCCATACCATATGTTCCTAAATTAATCTGATAACCAATCTGACTACATCATTATTTGATCGATTGTCTTATGGGCATCAAATTAATTTAAAAACATCAAGATACCCATGTATCATATTGTTTGAACTAGGTCAGATTTAGTAAATAAAATATTTGATTTTTTATTATTATTATTATTATTATTAAAAATGATTTAATTGTGTACTAACTACCGTGTGTCCTCAACAATAGTTGTGAAACTTTCTTTTAATGTGATATAGACGTATAGTATATATTGCGGTAAATTTATGTATAAACACACATGTAATTTATGTATAAACACATAATTTAAAATTTATGTTGAATAATTTATAGAATAATAATTTTCATCTAGTACTTAATGTAAAGTTTTTACCTCCAAACTGTGATTTAAATATAAATTATCAATTTGGTTTTAATAATTTATGTACATTTTGTATTTGTATAAATTATAATAACCAATACTCACAGAACACAGTTTTGTTGTATAAAACAAAAAAAAAATTAACACTAATTTGTTTTCGATAATATTGTAATGTATATTATATTAAATATAATATATATATATATATTAATGTTTTCTAAAATTGCCATTTTACAGTTGATCATTTATTGTCTACTTAATATTATTTTAATACATTATGGACTATTCATTTCTATGACTTGTGTTAACCATGCATTAATGTAAATATGCAAGTTATTGAAAATTAATAATTGACTAAATATTTGAATTAAAATGTCTAAATAATCTGATTGTCATTTTAAAATATTTTGTATAAAACTTTTGTAATCCATAAACCATCCAATGGACAGTAAATTAAGTATTTATAATGCAACTCATTTATTTTAAATAACTGTTCAAGCTGTTTATTTAATCAAACATCTGTGTATAATATCATTTTTATAATCCCTACATACTTAATATTAAGATTTACTAAGAAAATGAATGAATATGAATTACATTATTTTGTATGAAATTAATAACTTGCAGTTTTTCCTGTTAAAATTAATTTGAATTTTATTCACTGGGTATTTTTTAACATAACATGAACATTAAAATTATAGTGTATCTTCAATTAAATACAAATTTTTAAATGTGT
Source organism: Therioaphis trifolii (assembly GCA_027580255.1). NCBI lineage: Eukaryota > Metazoa > Arthropoda > Insecta > Hemiptera > Aphididae > Therioaphis > Therioaphis trifolii. The sequence continues at coordinate 21,383,313 of CM050408.1, forward strand.
TTATTTTGAATTATTTGTTTTGTTTGTTAAACTATGTTCTCATTGGTATTATTCAACATGTTCATCAATTAGAAACCAAAATGTTGTTTATAATATACCTTTCTTGTTGTAACCTTAGTTCTCTACAGTGGCGCACATGAGACGGGTCAATCATTCTATCCCTCTAATTTAACTGAGAGGTGGTTTTGCTGAGCATTATAAAACTAGGAACAAAGGTACTAATGCAATATACATTATCATTTTGTGTACTATGTGTGCGAAATTTTGATATTTTATAATATTGTGGGATTGCTTTGTAAGTAAACAATTATTGGTAGTGTCCATTGGTTCACAAAAATTAAATTGAATGTGCGCTACTTGTTTTCAAATTTTTATTAGTTTTTGGATCTACATGTTATACCAAATCAGCAAATTTATATATATGCATTTTTTTATTTTTTTTTTTTTAATCAAATAAGGTATTTACAAAAAGGACTCTACAAGGTTTAATGAAATTACAGTAAGGTTGTAAGATTTAACCATATAAAAGACATTGAATCGAAACGAAATGAATGTGATGACAATTATAAAATACCAAATTAGTTTATGATATAAAACATTACTCCAAAATATTTAAATATAATTGTGTGAAATTCAATTTCATACAAAAAATCAAAATCTATCAAATTAAATTATTGGACTTTTATACCTTTTATCGTTAGTCTTTACCAAAATAGCATAATTTTATTTATTTTCTGCTCACCATATCTAGGAGCCAATCAACATAAAACTTACAAATTATCATCAGTTGTGCTATGTATTACCTAAGAATGGACCAATACCACTTTATACTAATATCTATTGTTCTGATGTATTATGCTATTCAGTACTGATATCAAACCTATAACCGATTAATAAAAAAACCCATATTTTCGCAAAAACCATGAACCGATATTAAAATAAAATCGATACCTGATATCGATTTTATATACAGTGAAACCTCTGAATACGAGACACTCTCGGTCACCAAAATATTGTCCCTTATTTAGAGTTTTCACTGTATATATATTATTACTACCAGTACCTAATTTATTCTTAGTATTAAAAAAATTAAATAATGATTCGATGCAATAATCTGGTATTTATATTTTAAATTTATATTAACTACCTAAATAATGTACTTATAATAATGTAAAATGTCAATTTTTGTATACGTTTAGTTAGAGCTTCATATGGATAATACATTTATGTCTATACTAAGATATATTCACATCTTCATCAGAAATTAAATTATTTGGTCATTTACTTTTATTGAACAATTTAAAAAAAATGAAGACAGTCTGTCCTAGCACTGGGCCCTTCACTTTAATCATTTATTTTGTATAACAACAGAGGGGTCTGGGGAGGCTTAGACCCCCGACAATACATAAGTCCCCTCCCAAAAAGCTAATTATACACTAGTATGGTAAGCATTAGAGTATGTTTAAAAAATTATCCCGCTCTGCCGCCCCCAAACATCAAATAGGTACTTTATGGCGCCTATGACCGTAGGATTCCGCGAAACACCAGTTGAGAAACACTGGTCTACAGTCTAGTTGAAGAGCAGTAAGAGGTCTCTGTGGTCAGATCTGTCTGGTGCGATGACTACGGAACTGACGAAAAATCGGACAGTCCGTAAAACTTAACACTCCGGGTCGCACTTTTGACCGACTTGAGTTGCAGTTAGGTAATAAACGATGGATGGTGAGTGGTAACTACTGTTTGGTAAGTGTCTTGACGACCAGGACGACCTTCTCGACACACCTCCAAGTGCCGGGGTTGAACAACGATTTCTCAGACACTGGATACACACGACTCGTGTTGTTCAGTCATAATTCCAAAATTAATGTTAGAAGTAAACTCGAAAATTTCACCGTGTATTCATGAAGTATTGGGAACAAATCGGTTTTACCACCCCACTCAAAATTTTCAAATTTTTTTTTTAAACCCTAGGTAAATGAACGATTTAAAAACGATGGTGCAAAAAAAAATTCGCGGAAATCATTAGTTTTTAAGTTAGACCACTTTGAAAATTACGAATTTGAATTGTTTCTTTAAATAAGCATTTAAATGCTATATAATATTCTACTCGTGTTCTAATGGATCAATGTATGTCCATTGACACCATGTGTGTCATGGGTTCAAGACCCTACTTGATCGTTATTTTTTTTGCACTTTCAAAACAAAAATTTTGTTGTTTTAAAATATTTTTCGAGTAGGATATCTATGCGCGTGTTTCGGCACTCGTCGCTACGCTCCTCGGCGCCGTCGGTTCGCTCCGCAAACTAAAAATATCCCTCGATTTGTAATGAAAAACCACCTCAGGTAGGTAACCACGTCGGGGAAAAAACGTTTTATATTAATTTTATCTATGGTTTCCATCATCTATGGTTGGGAATGACTGCACAAGTCTGTGGTCTGTAGGTATACTCTTTACATGTTAAAACGTATTATTTTTTGTTAACATCTAATTTTCTTTATTTTTAACAATGAGTGAATTAAATTTATTTAAAATATACCAGCTATTTGAATTTGAAATAAATGGTCAAATCAACAGAAATGTTTTAAATATGCTTCAATACCTACTAACTAACCTATAATAACCTACTACTGCTCTATAGGTAGATATCTCTATAGGTATATAAAAACGTACATTTCAAATTGTCATAACTTTAAAACTAATGCTTTCCGTGAATTTATTTTTACTACATCATATTCGTCATTAAAAACTAAATCGATTGAAAAAAAAATATTAAATTCCTTTGTGGGGTGGTAAAGTCGATTTAAGCCAAGTATTGTTGCGTTCTTTAAGAACGTTTGAAAAATAAATAAATTGACAATTCTTAAACTCAAAAATCGTTTTATAATACCGGACAAAAGTTATTTTTTTCAATACGTGTCTCGCAGTGTTTCAATATTTATCATAATATGTATTATAATACATAGATTGCAGTTGGTTTAACTACATGGAATTACACGCACAATCCTGAATAATTTTTATTTTATTTTGAATTATAAATAATCCTTGTATAATATTACATGTGTTTCTTGACATAATTTACACATTTTCACGAAGCTCAGCTGAGCGTACATAAAAACGGGGTAGTCGATTATAATAATAATAATAATAATAATAATAATAATATAACAATAATAACATCAAAGGACATCGTTCAAAAAGAATAATGACAAAATGTCTATGAATGATTTGGAATTTAATAGCGGGTTAATTTTATATGAAATTCGGACGCGTGGACGATAGTCTTTTCATCCAATCACGTCGAGGGGGGCATAAACGCTGAGCACCGGCTGTGACGGAGAGCCAAATCGAACCCTGCTCCGAGTAAGTCGGCCGGCGTCTGTCGATCGCAACGGCTCAACTCGAATACGAAACAGGACTGTACTTGACGTAAATCACTGAAAAAAACAAAACATAATAATACTAATAGCGAATAATATCGATCATAACAGATGTTAGTTGTAGACGGTAATTAAACATAGCGACACATTCGTTGTGTATGTCCACCAATTGGTGATGGACGCAAAAATGATGGTTGAGCCCTAGGAGCTCCCTCTTAATTCTTAAAGGTGTATTTAAAAAAAAAAAAAAAAAAAAAAAAAAAAATGTTTTTTCCAAAAGGTTGTTAACTCAAATATCCCGCATTATAATGGTGTTTTTTGTTTTGTTTTACACGTTCCTATAGTGAACAATATACGAGTATCCGAATCCGTCGGCTTTTTATGCGAAGTCACGTGTGTTTACGGTTTATCATAACTTGTGCACGAGGTACATACTTGCATTGTTCCTGGTCGAACTTGAAGGTTGTTATGAAGTTTTCGAAGTTGAACGATTTGCGTGTAGAGTCCTTTTTTTGGAGATCGTTTTTGTTCGCTATTGAGTTCCAGCATCGGTCGAGAGCGGATTTTCTGTCCCTTATACAATTAACACCACCACTCGAGAAAAAGTCTGAAACACATTTTATTACCGAAATCCCGTATTAGCAATAATTGACTTCGTTAACGACACGTTTCGTTATCGAATCAAAACAATTCGAACGACTACGAGTTGGTTCCCGAATGCCGAATTGGTTCCCGGACGGCCTACAGGTATAACATATTATGAATTGTTTCCCGTAAGCTTCACGATAATACAGCCTTGTTAAGTTAACTTTTCAAATTATCATGACACATTCAATCGGCAACAATTTCCTTTACATTTATTCACACTTGGGACTATCTAGAATTCTAGAATACCTAGGCAGGTATGATTAAACATGTTGCTCGGTATAATATATATGCATAATATACACTGTATACGTATTTGTCAATAATAATATTTGCGCTTGTAATAAATAATTAATAATAATGTTATAATAAGTCAAAATAAATAATATTAAAAGTATAGACCTATTAACTATCTTTTCCGACGAGTAAGTTATTATTTATAATGGCGAGAGCAATTAGGACAACGTATCGTGTTATATTTTGAGTTAAATTAAATTTAGTGTCATTAAATTCGGTTACAATTAAAATTAAAAGATTTTTATTTATGTTTTATTTATGATTTTTTTTTTTTTTTTATTATTACCAATATACAGTAAGGTCTCGATTTCTTCGGATTTCTATGACTTAAAAAAAAAAATCGATTTTCTTGTAATTTAGAAATTTGGAAATTTATTTTCATTTTATAGTTTTTTTAAATTTTACATTTATATTACATATTTGTATTAATTAATTTGTAGTTAAAACTCGTAATTTAAAAAGACAATGAATGCGAAGAATTATTATAATCATACACGTGTGGACAGCCAGTTTATTTATTACGTATTATGAACCTTTTTGCTTAAAATATTTATGTATTTTTTAAACTGTAGTTTCCATAAAATGTTGATTAAACGCCTTGTCCCGCAAACGTCTAAGCTATATATGTTAAAAAATACGTAAAAATACGTACGATATTTGCTTTAATACAGCGATGCGATGCGATATCAAGCCCATTCGGATTTCAACGTATTTCGGATTAACCTATGTTCGGATTAACGAGACCCTACTGTATGTCCTAATATTGGGAGCGGTAGATGAGAAAGTTAGTATAGGCCATTAAGTATAAAATCCTAGCCGTACGTGCCTACTGAGTTCATTTTTCAATTCATATTAATTAATACGAGTACAGTATAACTGTGGGAGACAAAAAAAAATACGATCCTATGCTTAGATCGAGGCCCCTTAAAATTGGGAGGGTATAGAAACTGGGTGATCACGCCAAATGAAAAACACACCACTGCTCTTAAGAGGCCGGGGACATGTTCTTATTTGATATAGAAGTATCTGGTATGTAAAGGAACAAAACAATCATCGCCGGTCGAATGTTTGAATGGCCAAAGTGCCAAGTGATATTGTAAAATATTTACAAGTACAAAACAATGGATTATCAATTTTGAAATAAGGTGTTTACATTAGTATTAGTAATCCGTGTTATCAGAAGATTAAAAATTTTACCTATTAGATTTTTGGCATCGTTCTGACACATAAACGATTCAACTGCCGAGGACATATTCGTTATGTCCACTACCAATAACTTCTCGCTGTCGCTTAAACAATCTTTCAACGAATTAGTGTAATTTTGCGCACAATTATGATATTCTGGCAACTTACTGAAAGAATAAACAAGCGTTCATAAAATATTATTGGCGACGGTCAAATATAACGTTGATGGTCGATTTTAATCGATTTCAATGGTTTACTCACTTGCAGATTCCTTTGAAAAAAGTTTCCTTATTTTCTATACTGTTTATTTGCTCAATTTGTCGAAACATTTCGATTATTTTATGTGTTTTCAAACAAGTGTAGAAATTTTGCAATTCACCCTGAAACGTAAAAATTAATAAATATCTATAGTATGCAAATTGTTATCTAGATGATAATCGAGTGTCTGAAGTATAGAAATCAACAATTCTGATTAAAACGTTTCGAGTAAAACTAAAAAATATTTCATGAAAAAATCATGAATTTTTAATTGAATATAAAACTATGTTTTACATATTTTGATAAAAAATTTAATAAAATCGTGTGATAAATTTTACCTCTTGAAATTAGATTAAATTAAAAACCGATTATTTTCACCTAAATCTTATGATATTAAATTATAAAATAGAGTGTTTTTCTTTTTTACATACACAAATGCAATAAAGAATCACGTGCTCATAATATTGTTTGGGCCCACTACTATTTACCGTTTGGTTTTTATTTAAAAAAATTCACGAACACTAGAGGTTCACAAGATTCACGTCCAGTGGCACAACTATGGGGAAATTGGGAGGGGCTAAGCCCCCCCCCCTGTTGCAATTTTAGCTCCCCTATTAATGTAATTTACATAATATCGCATTACTCCCGTCACACAGAAGGCGGTTTGACGCGACGGGACAAATTTAGACCGCGTCAAAAAATAACCAAGTGAAATCATTCTTTTTAACAAAATGTGATTTTTTTCCTATACCTATTATGTGAAAATATATCCAAAAATAGCTCTAAAAACCCTAAAATAGCAAAATAGCAATAAAAACCGTAAATATGCAAAAAATGACAAAAAAAAATTCGTGTATGACATCAGGTAAGTGTGAAACTTGTTTCTATCTTACTTAGAGTGTTCTAGGACAAACCAAAAAAAAAAAAATGCATTTGCCACAACTTCCGAGCCCTGGTTATTATAATATGTGTATTGTAAAAATTCATATGAACAAGAACAACGGATATAACAAGTATTCATTTAAGTAGTAAACCAATCGTGACCTTTGTATCAGACGTTATGATTAAGATGCACGCAGGCTTCGGAGTTCGACTCTGGTAGGTAAAACCACGTGTCATTATTATTATCTTTACAGCTTAATGGTGCATTATTGCCATTAAAACGTGTGCAGAGTACCTATACTGTTATTGTGGCGTATTACTTTTTTACGAATAACTTGTTGCATGATATTATTTTGTAATCTGACCTCCGGAGTGTTTTGTACTCGTGAAGTCGATTAAATCCTATCGATGGAAACGAGTGTGTACCAGAGGCGGTTTGAATGTATTATACTTAGTGGTGCAAGACAATATATAGACACCCACCCACCCGCCCCCTTCATCCTAGAAATTATAAATAAATATTTTTTATAAGTTTTTTCATATACCTAATTTTCTTCAGGTAAGTTGTTTACACTTTTTATAATAACAATGATTGTGCAATGATTTTTTACTTACTTTTTTGTTAATAAAACAATAAAATATATACATTGTGTTGACCACCCACCCACCCACCACCCTAATATTGGTGGTGCAGTGCACCAAAAATAGTATACTCAAACCGCCTCTGGTGTGTACTCAATGTGCACGTATTTTCTCAAAGTTTACAATAATGTTGATCCACGTGTTGATACGTGAATTATATTAATTCGACGGTTAGACGGGTTGGAGATTTCTCGTTCTAGAAAAAATGCGTTCAGCTATCTATTTACAAACGTGTATCGTGCGGTGCACGGCGAAACGTCTATTGACAGACACCTCTCGATAGCGGACCATGTTAAACATCTCTGCGTTGATAATATTGCATTTGAAATTTGGATATTGCTCATGCGCGTTTCATCACTAAATTAAATTAAATCAGCACATGGTAATGGCATTACAAAACCGAAAAAGTAAACAAAGAAATTCAGAAATAAATAAAGAAAAGTAAATTATCTGGTGGGTAACTAAGAGCAAGCCTGGGCATTAACGAGTTAATAATTCACAAGTCAAGTTGAAGGTTAAGTTATTTTAAATTATTAACTCAAATTCATTCCTTTAGATAAAATCAACTTAAGTTGTTAACTTAACTTATTTTCTCCAAGGTTAATTTAAAGTTAACGTAGTTTCTCGTATGTCAAGATAAATTTAACAATTTAGGCAAATTTGCTATATATTCTATTCTAGACTTAGTTAACAATTACCGCTAGACAACATTTTATTGGCCCCTATAAATATATATGTATATACTTATTTAACCATTAAAAATTAGCATTTTTTTATCTATTGAAATCAACATTCTTTAGTTTTTTTATATTATTCATAAATTTGTATCTATTTGTTAATATTACAATCAATGCATTTTAAAATTGTAACGATAACGTAGTGTAAAGTCATTTTTTTTTCATTTATTAATTTCATAGAAGTGTTCAATGTAACCAGTGGTTACTAACCACCCACTCACAAAGGCAAACATTTAATAGATAAATCATAATATTAGTAAATAGCATTTTATATTTATGTACATATTTTCATCATATAAATACGTATTTCGGTACCTACCTGATTTAAATACATACGAATCCGAGCTATTGTTATTAATAAATTATTAAATCTGTCTGGTATCGTTCTACCGGTACTGAGCGTAAAGGTCAATTGTACTGGAGATTAAAATTGTAATCAAATCCCCAAATTTGTTGACAGTAAAGTTACACACGTCCGTGGAGAATTATAATGTCGAAGTAATAAACGCCAATAAACAATAAAGTATAGGTATTTATTTAAATAATATTTTTATTTAAATGTTTAATCAATGTAGTCTTCCTATAATTCTCATCACTTTTCCTCGCACGAATATATGTGTGGTATTTTATAGTGCGTGATACTATTTAATCAGTAGACGATGAACCACACTAAATAATGAAATTGTACTCTACAAATAACTAATGATAACATTATGTTTGAAAAGTGAAACCAATTCGTAATGGTGTAAATATTTTGTACGGTCTATTTATATTTTATTTTTTAATAAGTATTATTATTATCATTTACCTACGGTATGGACCAAAACAAGTTAATTACTTCAGTGGTTAGCATGGAAATAAAAATGAGTCGAACGTTTATTATTTAAATTTTATTTACGTATTAGTTAATACTCGACGCCCAGAGAATATTAACAATAACAATAGGTTTAAAAGTTAAATTTGAACAACAAATAATATAAGTACTTTTAAAAAGTTATTTTAAATATTACTCGAATATCATGAAAAAGAAAGTATGTTCATTTTTTATTCCTACAATTATCTTGAAAATCTGAACACTGTGATTGGACTAATGAGAAAATGTGCTATAGAATATATTGTACGCGAAAACGTCGAAAACATTTCGATGGAAGAAGCCAGTCGCTGAGGAAACTATCTGCTTGAATAATTAGCGAATTTCGTTTTTTTTTTTTAGTTTTTTTTTCTTCACTCTATTAATCATTTGAAAAATCGTGACACCATTTGCACTCTACGAGCCTCGGAGTTTCAGTAACGGTTTAGGCAAAAAGCCGATAACTTTGTGATTGGTGGGCGAAAATGTGGAATAAAATGGGTGAGTAGCTGATAGCGAAATCCTGTGTAAACGCTTCTTATCTTCGTCGTGTACGTTCTTTAATTTATTTAATATTTATCAATACGTATAATTATCTCCTGTATTGAAATCTTAAAATTGAATTTTCGCATACAGGTTTTATAAAAATTTATACGAGTTCTAGAATTAATATTATTATGTATGTTATGGTATGTTGAAATATAACGAATGATTAAATGTATCAAATAATCACGTACACATTTTTAATTACTCGAATACAAACGCTGATAGTATTCATTTTACGTGAATTATATATATTATATGTTATACTTAAAATATTATGAAATAATACATTTTTAAAGGTATGTATTTCAAAAATATGGTTGAATAGGTAAAATGCTTTATAATCATACGAAAACACTACAATTAGTTACAAGTGAAAAATAGCGATGACAAATTGATAACTATAAATCAAAAATATAATATCTATCAATATATTGAAAAAACAGATTTATTTTTTTTTGAAGAATATATATATATATTTTTTTTTTGGCAATAATAAATGAAAACAATATTATGAAAATTACAATAGGTACGAAAATAAATATTCAAATAAAATTAGAAATAAAACAAATGAACTTTTAAAACTGTTATTCAAATAATTCAAAATAAATTATATAATCAAATAAAAATCATCTTATGTATTTGAATAAAATAAACCAATAAATAAATATAATAATCGACTTAAAGATCGGTTTTTTAATTTCGAAAAATCGTTGTTGTGTTGTATAAAATAAATTAAAACAATATTTTTATCTAACATTACTTGATGTTAATTTTTGAAATCAAAAACGATCGTTTATTGAAATACAAACCAAACCTATATTGATTAACCAGTGTTATGTTTGATTAAATTATCGACGCTGATGATAAAAAAAACAGCTAGGTCGAATGTACTATGTACAATCAGGGTAACACACTACACAGGTATTATCAAGATCAATAGTTTGTTTTTAAATATATAAAAAAAACTGAACTGAAACTTCATCACGCAAATGATTTAACCATTTTTAAATAGATAATGTTTACATCCAATAGTAATAACTAATAAGATATTATTATTATTATTATTATTTTATTATTATTAATGATATAAAAGTATGAGTATTATCTGACTTAGAAAAAACAAAACTAAAAAAATTTCGAAAAATTGAGCACAATTTCAAAAATTGTTTAGTTTTACTGATCGGAATACACATTTCCTATTCATCAGTACACTGATAATAGCAATAACAAGTACAAATCATTATAATTATCAGTTTTTAATACAGTCTGGGTACCTAACAACTTAAAATTTATGTAGAGAACATAAATGATTTTTTTTCAATTTGATTTGTTGTTAGATTTATCGCAATAGAAAATGTTGTTCAGATATTCTAACTGACAGTTCTGGGATTTACTATTTAAATTATTTTTCTCTGTGAATAAATGAAGCGGAGCACTTACCATGAGCGTTTCGAATGCGTTCTGCTTAGCACTGTTTTTCCGACATCTTTCCATCAGTTTTTCGAGGTCCGAGTTTTCGGATTTTGTCGAGTGGTGTTGCACTGTGTTGTCATTTGGTTGATATTTTAAACTGTTTTGCACACTGTTTATGTCCGCTCCATAACTGCTGAATTTACATTTCACGCCGCCGGCAATAGCTGAAACGAGAAGAAAAACTTTCAGCGGGTGTATTGAGTTATGTACGGCGACAGAGATGGTCGTGTGCGGGCTGTTATTATTGCTAAAGGCTTGAATTTAAGAGTATTCTGTGCATTAAGACATGAGTAATCAATGTCACGTATAATGCGGACACTAATACTTAAAAGAAAAAAACAACCGAATACGCATGAAAACGACTGAAAAATTATGCATTACAAAATAAAGAAATATGCAGAATATAACCTACGCAATACATGTTTGAAAAAATGAATATATAAATTGTATTAACAAAAAAAAATATATGTATATATATCGATTAATTATTATTACGAAATATTATATAGTATACTGTATAAGCATAGGTACATTAAAAATAGTTTAATATTGTTTTATATAATAAAGTCACGTTAAACGGTCAATAGGCGCCAGTAAGTTTTTTTTTGTTTTTAATCTGTTTAAAATATAATTAATTTAAAAAACCGACAGATAATCGAACTCGAATTCATAATGGGTTAAAAAAAAAAAAAAAAAAAAAATATGAAACCTAGCTTTGTATGCAATTTCAAGCGTCGGATTAGTATTTGAAAACTGGGAAAAAACCCAAAATCACGCACGTCTTGCGAGTAAATGATAAAAAAAATAAAATAAATAAATAAGAAAACAATAATTATATCGTACGAAATCAAAGAGTAAAACGTTGATGTTTCGAACGAAATCATAATATTATAGGCACGACGAATCGGACGACTGTCCGAGGAGTACGCGACGACGGTTTTAGCGAAAACCCTGGATCCTGGCCGCCGCCGAGTCGTCGTTTAGAGGTTCCTGTAGGAAACACTTCGAAAAAAAAAAAAAAACGTCACGTTATCAAGACGGTTAGGTCTAGCACGCATACTCACCCAGGAAGACGAGCGTCGCGTGCAAAACGAACGCGTTCATGTTCAGGCGCATATTATAGTGATAGTAGTAGTAATAGTAGTAGAGTGAACGCTGTCGAGGGCGTACGCGAATTATTGTTTTACGTTATTACCGTCGTCTTGACGAGAGCAGACTGACATACGACGGAGCCGACGGTGGCTTTATATATAATTTATAATCGCGGTGGGCGATGACGGTTTTCACGACCGACGGCTGCCGACGACGCAGGCATGGTGCGCGTGCCGACACGATCGTTTGCTCGGCTAGAAAACCATCGCCACGGTCTGTGTTATCGTCTCTGTCCACTTTCGAGAAGAGCGAGTGAGATAGGTGTGTGTGTGTGAGGGGAGGGGGCTTCGATAAGACGAAAAAAAAACCCTAAAAAAAAAACAGTAGACGTTGTTGTCGGAAACGACGATGATGACGTAGTCGTTGTTGACACGCCGATTAATGAGTCGATCGATAGTAATATACGGGTGATATACACGTTGTACCGGGGTCGCGGTCTTGCACACGTGGAGGTCGAGTCCGACGGGTGTTCCCGAAGTACGCGTGTCTCATTGACGTGCGTCTGAAGAATATTGCGGAACAGCTGTTTCCTGGGCAGAACCCATAGGCGTAATCTGGGGGGGAGGGGCAAGGAGGGGCAACCGCCCCTCCGGGCCTTTAACCGGGGTGGAGGCAAAGGTATTGTTTTGCCCCCTCTACCGTCAGTTATAATTCAAATTTTAATTTAACCAAACTAATGAAATGCTTTATTTCTAAATATTAAAAATTTCAACATATAATATTTTCTACATTTTGTGTGGAACATCAAACAATCGTATCTATGTGTACTTAAACTATACGTATATAACGTTTATTTTGTTATTATATTGTTTATACAGTAAACATTGATTCGAAAAATTGCAATACATTTCTTGTCATATTTGAGCATTAAAATGTAAAAGTGGGAGTACAAATTAGAAAGAAAAGCTAAATTTTTTCAGCCCTTCAAAATAAATATGATGCCCACAGTTCTCGAAATTGATAAGTGTGGGCTTTGGAGTTTTTCGCTATATCGTTGAAATGTTGGTTAAAAATAAATACTGCCCCCCTTAGAATTTCTCCCAAGTCTTATCATGGCAGAACCCGTTGCGCGGGGCCCCTTTGGTAAATGTCGAGTGGATCGCACAAAAATATACATGGTATATTCTATAAGTCCAGAGCTCCAAAGTTTAAATGAAATGAAATCTTCACTTTTTTTTCTTCTAAAAGTACATTATAGTTCAAAAAATATCGTAAAATGTGGCTGATGAGTATAGCACAAACGTATTTTTCAATGACGTACTTGTGCTTTTTATCGAATAAATTAACACTAAACGACCATCATAAATAAAACGTGATTTCCACAATCGTATAATCGTGTTTACTGTCCGGTTAGGTTAGGTTTAATGTGTGTATGTATGTTTAATAACTGTATCTAATTTACGTTTTAATATTATGATTAGGACATTTTGCTGACTGATGTGTTGTTTTAATTTTTATACGATTAATTTTTTAATTCGTACATAATGAAATTTCTCGTTCGATTCATCAGCGGAATTCCTATCGAACGATATCGTATCTCTCTTGGTACCTGCACAATGCACATTGCTTAACGTCGTAGAATCGAGTTGCTCGTTATCAGAGTAATTATTCGATAAGACAATCAATGTTACCTCAATAAACAATTTCATACAATATGCTACGTTCTCTGCCATGAGTATTGCATAAACTTCAAATTTGAAAAAATTCACAAAGTGAGGAATACTCACTTAAGTTTATTATGTCATCACTAAAATCGATGCATGCTGATATCCGATCTAAACATCAGACACAATTTTAGAAAGAATGGATAAAGTTGCGGAAGATAAAATGTTGCTTGAAAACAAGATTACGTTTCTTTAAAAAATGAACTACAAACTGATAAGTTTAATTATATGAAAAACAATTAAGGGGGCTCCAGCGTATCATGTTTTAAGGAGTAATATTTAGGCAATTCACATAACATGAACATTTTGGCTATGTCTATGTGTGAGTAGTAAATGAACATTAGTGTGTGTAATCCATTATCGCGTGCCACGGACTATCGGTCGACAGTATTACGAATTCCTAGAACTACGTATAATTAAAATGCTATAAAAATGACAATATATTATGTTCAATTGCGCGCGTTATCTTTTACTATTATATTACATACTCACTACTCGGCTTTCGCTGCAATTCGCAAAAATGTACAATTACATTTTACTACACAAGTGAATCACTTTGTAATTTCATAGTTATTAACTATTACATTACTTAACTTTTTTATACAATTACAACTTTTTTTAAAAGTAGTATTACAAACCATACCCGATAGGATAAGGAAACTCACGTTCATATACTAAATCAATTAATTCTAAAACCATGTAACCAAGGAAAAAAGTCAAAAAAAAAAATTTCTCTTACCAAAATATTTACCACATTATTTTACCAATTTTAAAAATTTCAAATACTGTATATTGAAACACGAAGTTCAATATAAATTATTAATTAATATTTAATTATATTACTATACTAATATTTTTAAAAATTAAACTATAAACTGTATTATCGTAATTATTGACGATACACTTTCTTGTATATGAATTTAAATTATGATATCCATAACGTATTATCGTAAAGGTACTAGAGCTCTGCACGGTCCGTTTTTTTCTAGACCGGACTGGACCGATACATTTTAACAAAGACGAGGACCGGACCGGACCGATAAAATAAAAAAAAATCCAGACCGGACTGGACCGATAAATTTTAACCAAGACCAGGACCGGACCGGACCGATAAAATAAAAAAAAATCCAGACCGGACTGGACCGATAAATTTTAACCAAGACCAGGACCGGACCGGACCGGACCAACAAAATAAAATTGAATCTCGGGGTCTCCCTTCCGGTTGCGCCACTGACTAGTTTATTCATTACTAATTTTATAACACGTACGACGTACCTATATTATATATGAATATAAGTAGATAAACGAGTTAGAAGGAAGTCTCGCGTCAGCGGAATGTGCGGCGCGTCCCCTGATATTTTCAATAAAGTACGAAATTAAATATACTGTCTTTAACCATTAAAGTATTATATAAAATAATATTTTAATCATTAATCATAATGTATATATTTTGAAATAATATAATACTGAACACAATACGGGTAATTTCATTATTTCGGGTCCTCGCATTATATTTGTGGATCTACGAGTATAATGGGTAAATATTACCACCTTAACCTAACCACGGATCCAATGCTGTTGTGGTGCGTAAATTAAGTGGTCGCAAATCCAAATCTTATAATTTCGTTATGTGTAATGTAAATCGGTCTATTACCGTTGTAAGGTCTATAGGCACCGATTCACAATTGAAACGGTAATATCATCGGCCACGCACCTCGCAAAGAAAGATAATATTACGATTAGACTTCTTCAAGTTTGCTTAAAATATAGTGAAGTTGTTATTTTTATTTTAAAATCGAAAAATCTTTGACTAATGAACTCGAGCAGGAACAATTTTGCACATCTGATTTGACACCGCATCAAAGGTAAAACACTGGGTAAAAATAAAAAACCAATTATACAATACAAATTTAATGAATTTCGATAAATAATATTATTTGTAATTTACAGCTTAATTTTTTTCCTGGTTTGTGACACCACAAATTATTTAATTATATTATCATAATTGATGCTGGAGGTTAGTTCACTTTCAATGTTTATTACAGCCTAAGCATATAGGCGATCATAATTCATTACCGATCTAAAATACGTTTTATCTTCCTTGGGGTTGAAAGAGATCTTTCCAAAGATCAGTTCATTGCTAGGTTATTTATGGTGCAACAATAATGTCTCATATTTTTATTTTAACCGAAACTTAGTTTAATGGTGCGATATTTCACAGTGAACTGGGTTTTATATGTATAAATATAAAATGTATATATGTTTTATATGTTTTATATATTAGATCGGATTGATCAGATTAAATGAGTTCTTGCAGTATCTTCTACAGCGGGGGTCTTCAACCCGCGGACCGCGGGCCGCATGTGGCCCGTTTTGTCATTATTTACGGTCCGCGATCACATTTTAAATATAGCATGCATCTTTTCTATTTCGATAAAAATTAAAACAGCCATGAGCCATCGATATTGAAAAAATTGGAAAAAGTGCGGTAAAACAAATTGAATTACCCTCTTAGTTCTTACATGTTATAATTAATGTTTTAATTATATTAATAATAGTGTGTAATTTAAAATTTAATCATGAAATTGTAATAGTAAAACTGAATTTTAGTATAAAACACATGTTTTTACTACGGATGCGGCCCGCGAGATTTGTAGAAAATAATGTGTGGCCATCTCCATAAAAAGGTTGAAGACCCCTGCCCTACAGTAATCTTTTCGGTGGCGTAGCTGTTTGTGCACATAAATATATTTTGTATATATAATGTTATTTGTGTTTACGGATATGTTTGAAAAAATCATCGTTGCCATTTATGATAGTGTTAACCTAACAAATAATAAACAATGTGACATATTATAAACAATTTTTTGGTATATTAAATGATAAAATTAAGATTACTTTAAAATAAATAATTCTGTGTTCGTGGTTTAAAAAGTCTAAACATATATAACAAGGGCACAAATACCTATTTTTTATTTTGATATTTAGATTTTATTAGATTTTGGGCAGTGGATTATTATTATTATTTTTTTAAAGGGGGTAAACATTTTTAATTTTGCTTATTTTTGCTTATTTTAATGTTTTTAAGTGCTTTAAGTCCCGAGCCCTGATTATTACAATGCAATAATAAAGGTATGGCAAATAAGTGGAACGAAAGAGATTTTCTATGGCACGGAAAGACAGACTTAGGTACACGCGTCCGTATGTAATACAATGTATTATAAATAAAATATACATTGTACATCGTGCTTACAAAAATAAATACTGTTACGGATGAAATTATTGTATTGTTAATTATATAATAAATTGGCACATTGAATAATATCTATTAATAATTTCCGTCCCTGTAAAAATACTTTATGCCCATAATGACAATGTAACAATGTAACAATATAATGGCAAAGAAATATTATCGGTAGCTCGACTAACATAATATGCAGTTATTGAAATAACTTGCGTTTTCTGAATTATCACAGGATTGGTCTTACTTCTTCGTTACGCTAATCGTCAAAACCTCGGTGGCTTGGGGCCAAGTAGCCTAAATCATAGAGTAATATTATTATATGGTGAATATTATTATTTAAGACAATGATAAGATAGCTGTTTAAATTTTATTGTGATACAAAAAAAAAAGTGAATTCTTACAGGTTTTGAACTACAGACGCTTGTATTATTGACTTGCCGTAAATTAGAATAATTAAATCATAATAATATTTTTAACATGATATTGTGTCATTATCGAATGAAAAAACAATACTATGAAATAGCTTATCGAGAGTTATGAGTTACGAATAATGTTTTTCGTAGTGAATCAAGGTTTTTCGTTGTTAAAAAATGTACAAACAATTTTTTACTATTAATATATATACAAAAAAATAAAAAAAAATAAAAAAAAAAATATCAAAATTATTATTTTATTTTTGTTTTTGTTTTATTATACTGCGTCGATTGCTATCGTAGATAGCGTAGGTAGTACTCATGGTACTTGTTAAAACATGTGAATTGTAAATATCTTAAAATCCTCATGTAAGTATAAAACTCATAAATAATTTGAATCTTGAATGATTAATAGTTGTTTCACTCAAACTAAATAAATTTATTTATTTTGACAAAAGGAAAAAAAGGGTCGAATCGAAGTTTTTTCAAATCTTTAAATAGGAAATTATTCAAGTCAAATGACCAAACTCGTATCGAATACATCATTACGCGGTAAACAAAGAATGGTATTAAACACAACAGTCGACACGCCACATGCGTATCTACTAATCACAATAAGAAAACGCATACAGATTTTTGATTCTTAGCAATTCGATTTTAGTGACGAGACCAAACCTAATTTATTGAAAGAAACGCTTGAAATAGTTAGTAGTCTCTAAAACAATGCCATGCACTACACAATAGGATTCATATACAGCGTTCGTAAAAAATGAAACAATACTATATTTTACTATCAGAGCATAAATAAAAATACCGATCAAATTTGGAAATAAAAATACAAAGTTAACTATTATTTAAAACATTAACGTAGATATATATTATATTGTTAAAAATTACGTATAGGTAATCAGCGATTGCTCGTTGGAGGTATTTTTGAATCTCGTGGTTCACAAAACAATTTAGATGGATTGATTTTCAGAGTTGAATAAGTACGTTGGATGTGGTTTAAGCACGTAATTATAACAGAGTGTGTTTATTTTTTAAACGATGAAACTATTCGGTGTGAACGACTATGATATTTGGAATTCTAGTGAAAAAACGTCATTCCATTCTAGCCTATAGCGTTGAAAATGATTACAGATACAACTTGAAGAATCCCACTTATCTTCTAAAATTTTATTTTTTCTCATTGGTTCATTGTTTCATTTTGTATTTTTATTTACGATCAAACTATACGAGATTCAAATCCATCATAATTACCGTATAATTTATAATACCACAGAAATTAGTATGTATGATATGTAATATTTATCGAACAAAGCCAAAACTACTTACTTGAACTCCGTGAGGAGTTAAATAGTCGAAGAGAAAATTCGAGTTTTCGTTATTCATACATGGGTCTAGGAAATAGTGGTACGTAAAGATATACGGAAGAAAAGAAGTGGAAGAAAACCGGATTTGTTTCACCCTATGCAATATGCATTGTTCATCGGACAAGATAATGTTGACTGGAGTATCGCATTTAATGAAACGATAAATCATTTCTTTGATTCAATTATTTTGAGTGAACCTTCAGGGTAAAACATAATTTTCATAAAATAGACCTTTTTTACTTTAATTGTCAGTAGGTTTTTATTTTTTATCAAAATCATTTTGACAGTTTCTTCTGAATTAAGGAGACATTTTTTTTTTTTTTTTTTACCAAAAGATTAAAAACATGTTCTATCTATGTTCAAAGGTTTATAATGAAGGATGATCCAATCATTTTTCGTACACATTTAATGTTGAAAATTAATGTAAAACACTCGATGTCATAAAAATTGTTCAGTAATTTACTTAAACGTTAAAAAAAAAATCCTT
This sequence comes from Therioaphis trifolii, assembly GCA_027580255.1. Lineage (NCBI taxonomy): Eukaryota > Metazoa > Arthropoda > Insecta > Hemiptera > Aphididae > Therioaphis > Therioaphis trifolii. Next base: position 21,402,539 of record CM050408.1, read on the forward strand.
AGTCATTGTTTCGCAAATTTTGAAATTTTTCTAGTATCTTTAGTGAAGTATGTGAGTATAATCATATTGCATTTTCAGAATTTTTAGTCAAATATTAAAAATAAACTTCAAATCATAAGGTATATTCAAAGTTATATTTTTAGTGCAAAAGTTCTAAATTTTTTTAGAAAACGTCATAGAGTATGAAGTAATATGTTATGAATTTATGGTGAAATTTTCAAGTTTCTAGTAACATTGCTTTCTGAGTTATTATTAAATAACTAAAATTAATATAGTGAAGTATTGTTCACGGAAAATTTTACCGTTTTTACTCGGTTTTTCGGCAGTTTTTTCTCGTGTCAGAAAAAACTATCGAGATTAGAGAAAAATCACGTGTTTAAATTGTTTAAAGTACAAACTAGATGACATTTCTGATCTTGAGATATGATGTATGAAATTTTGGGATAAAGTGTTCCAAAAAGTGTTTATAGAAAAAAAAGAAAAAGAAATAAATATAATTGTTCGATTCACTCAGAATCTAAAAGGAACATCAAAATGCGACTTTTCAAAGAGATATTGGTGTTTTATCGATGTATTAATATAAAGGCAGTGGCTATTTTCACGCTTTGCAGTCTTCCGATTGCCTGGTAAAATATTGGTATCTACTATCTATATGAAACTGTTTTATAGACTACGTAATTTTTTATTTTAAATATTGAAATAAATAAAAAAATTCTAATTACAATTAGATTTTTTACTTAATTCAATAGAGTATGTTGTAAAGACGTAAACTTGAATGAATATTTACATCATCATACTATTTAATTGCGTATTTTTACTCATATACAAGATAATGTTTTCGTGAAGTTTGTATGATGTACATAGTAGTGAGGTGTAGGTATAAGCAAAATAAGTATTGCTAACCCTGAATTTTGATTAAATAAGATGTCTTTATATTATTATACTAAATTAAGTATAATATTCTTATTTATTTTGTCATTGATGCAATTGTAAATAAATATACTTGTCTTATTGGTGCAAATGAAAAGTTCTTAGCTTAAAGCATATTGATACTTAGTATTATTTCATCATACATCTATCGGGAATATCCATGTAATACAAAACGAAGGGAAATGTATCACTGGAACTTTTATTACCTAGATCAGTATTGACTATTGACGACAAATTAACAATTTCGAATCAAACTTCGAACCGTTTAATAAATCAATAATTTTAGAATTCAAAAATTAAATTCATTTGCGGTAAAATGTTCCCCAGATGTTCCCTAGGGCTCTTGTGATGATGAATGAATACATTTAAGATTTACGCAATAGCTTCCTAAGACACTAATCTACGCTACGCTTCTATGCGTAACTAATATTTAATTCGTTTTACTATGTAAATCAAATTTGTTTGAAATCGTCACAGCATTTTCTTTCTAGTTTCACGACAATAATTTTGTTGATACGAGGAAAATAGGCTTGAAAAGAGACCAATGTATCTTTAGCAAATCGTATTAAGACGTGTTCATAGATTATACGTGTGAAAATCCAGACCAATTTATTATTAATGTATAGTTGTTCGCTATAAATTTTATATTGGCTAATTATATGAATTTTGTGATTTGATAATATGATTAAAATGACCGTAGCTGCAGTTATTATGACTCATTAATATTTAATCAGTCAATTAGATGATAGAAGGTGAAAATAGCTACTGCATACCTAATAAAATCATTTTGAATCATTGTTATAGAATTATAAATATTTTTATTATCGTTATTATTCTGAGAAATACGGAGACCGCAATGCCGTGATATCATGTGTTTTCTTATTTGTGCACGTAAAAGAGTTTCGTGATAAAATCAAAGCTTATAGTTTTTCACATATGAGGTAAGTGCGTCACATACATATGTATATAATTAATATTACAACACGGCCGGTGTACATGGAATATTTTATCAATATGTACAGTGGCTAATGGCTATAGTGATTCATGAGCATTATTTTATTTTGATTTTGTATTATATACAACGTGATAATGACTTTTGAAATTCAAACCCGTCGTAAATACAAACCAAAACTACAGCATTCTTGGCTACATCTTTGTTTCGTTAAATATTTTTTATTTTAGCGTTTGATTATTTTTAGAAAAATGTCGATGCTTAAATCTCTATTTAAGTTTAACTCGGTTATTTTCAACGATTTTTTAAGTTTGTGAAAAAGTTAAATTATAATGTTGCGTTCCACATAATTTTATCACAATTAATATACAATAAATATTGTATATCACAGTTAATTAACACACTGATCGAAATTTAATTTATTATTCTAATGTTTTTTTTATTTTGCTACACGTAGCATTAAACGCATAGCGATTAAATGATAGAATATCATCACATCAACAAATGATGATTATTTTTTCTTAATTTTTTTTCATTTTTCTTTTTTTTTTTTTAGTTACACTTTTTAGTTTAGTTAACTTTTTCAAAAAGGTTTATTCGACATCTCCATTCTCTATAGATCGGAAGTCGATTGTAAATGTACTAAATGAGAGTTCACGTTTCTCTCCTTTCAACAGTCTTTCCGGGCGCGAGGAAAAACAGCCAAAAGACCGAGTGAAAACGGTAAAATTTACTGTAGACGACACTTACACCAAATCGATTTTAGTTATTTAGACATAACTCGGAAAGTAGTGTTGGTAGATACTTGAAAATATCGCTATATATTAATGGCTTATTGTTACATACCTTACGAAACACGAAAGTAAAGCTCAGTGTTTTACTTTATGCAGTCCGTTTAGTATGAATTATGGTTAAAATAACTCGTATTATGTAAAACATTTTTTTTTTATTGTTACATTACATGTGTAATAATTTTAGTTAAAACACCTGAAAATTGTTCATAGCTTTATTCATACACAATAATATATTCAAATGGAAAATGGATCTAGTAATTTTCGATTTATAAGCGCTTTTAAACGTCTTAATGTTAACAAAGTGAAATATTTAAAAATATAATGTGTACGCACTGATAAGCCATAATGGTAATGAGTAATGAGTTATAAAATAATACACTTTCGCTAAAAATCGTGAATTAAATAAAATTATTTATGTATCATAAAATAATAATAGAATATAATAATAATAATAATAATAATTTATATAGTATCATACAATTAAATGGACCATCACTAAGCCGAACGTAAAAATGAGAACTCGATATACATAAAAACCATTATCTCATCGTTTTTATTTAGTTATTCAAATTAACTGCCCAAGGATAGCATTCATCTGGCATAGTTTTTTTTATTGAATTTCATCAAAGTTTGCGTTGTTTGCATTATTTTATAAGTACTTGAAGTGTTCTACCAAATCAATATTATTAAAACCAAATAGATAGCTTTTTTTTCTATTAATGTCATAAAATTTGTATTTTCTTGTTTTAAAACATCAACATTGTATAGAAATTAACTCAAGCTATGTTCTATTTATGTATCATATTTTAAATTGTATACAAATATTGATGTATGATGAAGTGTCTAAAAGATGACAAGAAAAAAAAATTCCCCAGGAAAAACCTTAAAAACAAATATTGGGATGGCAAATTTTTGAGGAAAAAGACTTGAAAATAAAGTCTTTGAAAATTTAAAAAGTAAAGTGTGAAAATGTTGAATTCCAATTTTCAAATGTATTTAATTTGGTTCTTAGATCATTAGACAATGTTATCAAATTGATCAACACACTTCATTGTCTGTGGTCCGTCACACTGTTTTCGCCACTGAAGTATTGGACATTGGATTAGACTAAATTAGAATTATAAATTTTATTTTATTTCATTTATTTTCAGTGACTTTTTTTACTAAGCTGGTAATGAAATTATGTAACGGTCTCCGTTCAGAATAATATTGCTCTCTGAATAAACTGCAATTTAATCTAAAACAATATCATGTTATAGCACTTTCGCGTAAGTCGATCGGCAGCCGTAAGAGTAGTCTCACGAAGACGGTGAATATCAACCGCTCTTATGGAAATGAAAATAATTAATTTTTTCCTTAAATACTTAAATACTAACAAATAAATAAAATATAAAGCTATTGAACATGATTAAAATAAATTCCGAAGGTTCGATTAATCAATCACGCTCGGTAAGGCACGTATTTTGAGCACGGCGTCTTACGCCGTATCAATTCGAACAACGCGTCGATCATATTTGCAGGCGTCGGCTGCTTGCATTTTTCCAACTGAGTCACTACACATCGCTTCAGTTCGGACATGCTCCTACGACACAAAAATGTCAATTACTGTGGTGTCTGTAACGCGTTTCGCCATTGATCACAAGTAGGGTTCTTAATTGAAAATTTCACTCATCTTGAAATATTTCAATGAAATTATGACCAAGTTTGACCAAAATATAAACTAATAGTTATTTTGTTACCTACGCACTGTATGTATAAAAAGCTGGTAAGTGAGATGATGGTGGTACAAGTTCGTCCTTGGTCTCTTCGGTCCTCGGACAAGATATTGGTAATGAATGTATTAAGTTTTAAAGAAATGATGACTCATTTCTTTAGTACAAAACGATTCTGAGCAAAGTTTCAGTGTAATATAATATATTATTATTTAAATACTGTTTACGTATTTTACGGTGATTTGTATAAATTTTGGTGAGTTATAATAATTTATTAAAGTGTGTATAAAAAAAAATCCTGACTCACGATTTTTGAATTTTTGTTAGGATAATTAGGTAGGCATATGAGTAAGGTCATATTAAATTTTCAGAACTATTTGTCACATATTTAAAATTACATTACATAAAAACTTTCAAACAATTTGGTAAATTAAAAGTTCTATATTTAAGTCAAAAGTGCTATAATTGTTCTGAAAATGTTGTCCAATATAAAAAAGTATGTATTTGATATTGGATAAAATTTTCAAGTTCCTAGCTTCAATACTTTTCGATTTATGACTAAATACCTAAAATCTGAACAGTGAAAATCTCGTTTACGGCGGATTTTTACCGATTTTACCGTTTTTACTCAATTTTTCGATCGTTATTCTTGATTACTGGAAAAACTATGGATATTTTGGAAAAATGACCTCTTTAAAGTACCATCTCAGTTCAATTTGGAATCTAAAAAGTTGCTGGACGAAACTATTGGACAAGGATTTCTATACGAAAAAGTGTTTACAGAAAAAAAAATAAAAAAATAAACATCATTGTAAAACCATAAGATCCTTCGCTTCACTCAGAATCTAAAATCTATGCGACACGGCGTATTGTGAAGGCTCCATGTTTTATACCAGATACCAACTAATAAAACATATTGAGTTTTATAAATTTTAGGTTGTAACCACGGTCTTACAAGATATCTTCTAAGACCGTGGTTGTAACTATTAATGATTTTTGGAGCTAGAAGAATTTTATTTACTTGATAATAGTTCGTTATTTCGTAATGATTATTTATTTATTTTTTCTTGTCTTGTGTTGTAAATTTTAATTTGCAAAAGAAATCTTAAGTGTCTAGTTACAAATTAGATACCTGTCTAATATTGTATTTTTTGTACTTATTTAGAGATAATATCATTTCATAAATAATTTTGAGAAAAAAAAAAGTAAAATCTGTAATAGATAAATAATATTGTTTTGTAAAAAATAAATGTATAGATAATCTTCACAAATGCAATGGTTAAAAATGAATAGTAAGTATGTTTTATGTAAAAGTATAACTGTATAAGTGTATATAATTTGGTTCAGGCTATATTTAGGTATCACCTTTATTTATACATTATAAATTTAGTAAAAAATTAAACACTATAGAACTAAAAGTAACATAAAAAAACATAGGCATTGGGCACTTTGTGCTTAAAAATTATTTATGTTTTCAATGTTTTCATAGAATAGAATAGTATACTACCTAATTAAAACGTGTTTTCTCATCTTTATTACATAATATAGCTGAATAGCTCTAATATGTATTAATTGGAAAACAACCCTTTTTTTTAATTTATTTTGGGAAAATTATTATTTTTCGTGTAAATGAAATATTTTATGAAACTTTCATGAAATATTTCACGAAATATTTCAAGAAAATAAATTTCATGAAATTTTAGAACCCTAATCACAAGTATTGATATGACGTGTACATACTTGCATTGATTTTCTTCGAATCTGAACGGCGTTGTTCCGAAAGGCTCGTATTGGTTCATCGTCGTTTTAAAGCAACGAGATATGGTTTCGTTGTTACTGCTCAAACAGTCTTTACCACCTTCCGCGTAAAACACTGAAAAAAAAAAATCACATTTAATCGCGTGAATCGAATCAACGTCAATATCATTCAATAGAATATTCAAATAATATCGATCGATCATAACGGTCGGCTGTGAAACGACTGACATGACTGCTGAAACGACATTAAGTATCGAAACATACATTTGGAGATCGCAGACGTGGAATATTATATCTCGGTTATTGGTTAGTACATTGGTTGATTTATAAAAAAAAAAAAGATATTTTAATAGATTTAATGAAAATCTTACGTGCTAAACGATCGCCCTCGTCAAAACACATAAAAGATATTAAAGATTCGGTGACATTGGCAATAATATTTTTTGTCACTCTTTCACCGTCGTCCAAGCATGTGTTAAAGGCAACTGTGTAGTTGTGTATACAGTTCTTAAAATCCGGAATCTTTCTACAGAAAATAATTTTTTTAATTTTTATTTCAAATCGTCATGGAGAAAATTATACACTTTGAACTTGTTTTTTAGTATCATACTCACTTGCAGTATTTGTTAAATACGACGTCTATGTCTCCGTTTGGTCTGGCCACTTCAATCTCACGTTTTAGTGCTTCGAGATTAATCAAAGGTGCTATACAACCTTCTAACTTCTCCTTGGCTTCCTGTATAAAAAAAATAAAATAATTATGAAACAAAATAAGAATAAATGTTGGCAATTCAAAATACGATATGCACGGATTGTGAGAAAGTATGAGTATGGTGCGTATTTTTATATTCAAGTCAAACAACGAGAATTTTCATTTATAATCACTCAGTGTATTTGCGTGTGTGTGTGTGTGTGTATGCTCAACGCCTCAACATTTATCGTTATGTAACATAAAACTAGGAATATGAATATGCAGATAAAGAACAGCTACTCAGAAGAGCTCAACGGTTATTTCAACTTTTTATCATCATTATTATTATGGACATAGAAGCTGTCTCACGTCATCTTACCGCGCGGGCTGACCCACAAAATAGACAGATATTGTATGAACCACGGTATAAAAGATAACTTCTACACGGTTATCTTCTATACCGTGGTATGAACATAAGTGTGTGCTAGAGTATCTATGGCAAATTATTATACCATTATTATCACACTGGTATTCCATGGCTATCGAATGACTATTATTTTTGTACATTCAATTTTATACTATCTATGTTGAACTCGCAAAACAGATTAAATTTAATGCAACACCGAGCCACCAAGAAAAATAATATTATTTTAATGTTTTTATCACTATAAATTTATAAAAGTTACAAAAATTGATAAATATTACCATGTTGCCATTCGGGATTAATGAATAATGAAAAACAACATCAAAACTAACAATAATTTCTACTTTTTCTTCCTAATAACATACTGTAATTGTTACCTCAGTACTCAGTAGTAACTGTTATAAGTCACTGTTACTGTTATTTTATCCCATCGCTAGACCATAAAAACTAAGTTTATATGGTCGAAGATTATATCAATACACGAATCGAATCAATAGTTATCGATTTCAAGAAGTTAAATTTGTTAAATAATTTGTAATTATTTGAGTTGTCAAAACACTCCGACGTAGTAAGTGGTTTTAAATATGCAATTAAGAAATCTTCTCACTCCAAGTGCAATATCGATCGTAGTTTCTAACCATTATAATATTATAGTAAGGATTCTTTAAAATAATTTACCCATGTCAAATACAAATGTACATAATTATCGCATGTTCATAAAATTGATTTTTTTTTTTTTACAAGCGTTCTTTGCACATTTCATTCTTCGGGCAAGATAATGGTGATGGGTGTATTGAATTTTAAAGAAAGGATAAATCATTTCTCTACCTTAACTATTTTGAGCTAATAGATATGTTGTATCAACAGTTTTAGTAAAATTATTAGTAGGTTTTTTTTTTATCAAAAGATTAAAAACGTGTTTTTATATTTGTATTCAAAGTTTTATAATGAATGAATGGACTAAAATTGTTTATACACATTTAAAGTTGAAAATTTATGTAAAAACAGCCGATTACATAAAGTATTTAATATTTTTTCAGTATCTTTAGTAATGTACATTACTATAAATTCATATTACATTATCACAACTTTTTATCCAACATTAAAAATTTTATAATAAATATACTTTTATAAAAACAAGGTATTTTCTAAGTTAAATTTTCAGCCCAAAAATCGTCGATTTTTTTTTAACTCTTGCGGAGTATAGAGCAAAATGTCATTAATATAAAGTGAAAATTTCAAGTTTGTATCAATATTACCTTTGAAGTTTGACTGAATAACTAATATGAATTTAGTGAGAGTCTCATTTACGGAAAATTTACTCGATTATCCCACAGTTTTTCCTTATTCTTGGAAAAAGTATTAAGAAATAAGAAAAACGAGTACTAAAAGTACTATTTACGGAAAATTTCTGATCTAAAGGTACATATTTTATTTAAGTAAACTGTCGCTGTCGTTATCATCTATTCGTTTAGATTTCTCAATGATTTTATCTATTACTGAACACTATACATTTCTAAAAAAACAATATTTTTATTTTTTAATTCTGAACCCATAACCCAATTTTTGAAAAAAAAATGCAGGTGGGTTTGAACCCCTACCCCCCCCCATGTATACGTATTTACCTAAATATTTGTTACACTGATGGAAATGAATGAAATTACATATTTCAGAAAATTTCCATTTTCATGTTTTTCTTAACATTTAACATACACGGTGCATAAATACATTTTTGCACTTACTGTTTTAGACCCATTTTAATCATTATAAAACGTTTGAATAGTAACTAAGAACTTTAACTTTAAAATATTATCAACTTTGCTTACTAATTATAAGTTTTTTTTATACTTTAACCCAACAGAAACGAATCATTCATATATATATATATATATATTTATAAATGAATGCTAATTAATGAATTATTCATAAGTGTATGCTGATTAAAATAAAAGAATTGGCATTGCCAATGTTACATTTTATTACCATTTTTTGGTTATGTTCATACTACATCGATAGTGATTATACGGTGAGTACCTACTTATTAATTAACAGTACCTATGTATTATGAAATATTCATATACGTTATAAAACTTAATTGAAAATTAATGAAATGAATCTGGTGATGAGTTCTTTGAAATAAAAACGCTTAGTTTCCGCTTATTTCTCGTGAATACTGAAATCAATAATAAATAACAGCACTGGAAATTCTATTAAAACAGCAACTGTTAATAGTTATATAAAATATTATCATGCTATAAATGATCGAATAAAAATATTTTTGAATGAGTGTACTTAGTTTACTATATTATGTTAAAGAAACATTATAAATGCATGTAATATGTGCATAATATGTATATGTTTAAGCTGCGTGGTAGTATACTATGAATGTTTCGATACCTGTTCTAAATATTATTACTGTGGGTTTGATTAGTTGGATTTTTTAATGGTAAAGATAACACTATATTGTTCTAAATAAACAATGGTGATAATAAAGTCATTAGGTTATATTTTATTGTACAGATCAGTAAATGCCGGAAAATTAGATTAAAGGTTATAATATTACCTACAGAGTGAATGATATATTTTACTATCGAGTCAAAATGCTTTGGTAAGTTTTTGAACATATTTAACTTTATCATACTAAAACAGTTTTGAATCAATATGAATGTATGTGAGTGTGCGACAAGGCCTGAACATTGTAAATGTTTCTATAATGTAACATCGAAAATCCATAAACACATTTATTATTATATAATCAGAAACAACATTCATTCATTGAACTATAATACGTTTGAAATTGTATTGATGTTTTAGTGCTGTTTGGTTCAGTATCTATAAAGAGTTTTTTAGAGAAAATTATTGAGTTGTAAAGTTCAAGAATGAACTGATAATATAAAAACATTAGTTTTTATTATTGTGTAAAAACAATATTCTGAAATAAAACTTTATACCTAATTACTATTGTTTGTTGATAATCAACAATTAATGATGAAATGTAATCATCGTACTTATTACATGTGATTTATAAATTTAAAAGAAATTATATTATTCAAAATTTACATATTTAATACGAAGTCTACACAATATTTCCTGAAAAAAAAATACATTTAATTTATAATTGTACGACATATATTTCAATGTTGGTACTAGAGATCAATAATTAAATGCATTATGATAATTTCACTATCACATTTAATATATTAAAAAATATAAATAAATACATTATAATATTATACTTAAAAGTTTGAGTTTAACTTCGTATCGCTAAAGTATGCTAGGATTTTGAGGTTAAAATTTTCATAAAATAATAATGGTTTGTCTCAATCATTTTACCGTGCTTAATTAAATCTGATTCATGTATAAAAAAAAGTGCAAATTGTTTATCGGTCCTTTATGAATTTCTTATCTTTACCTATATAATAATCTTTTACTGGGTGCACATTATTTATGGATAGTATTTATACAGTCATACAGATATGAAAAAAGTAGTATTTTTTCATCGCCATGTATTTTCATTAATGTAAGTGTAGTAAGTGGTACATGAGTAAAATTGTAAACGTGGAATGTTAATTACTTAAAAAAAAAATAAATATTTGTTGATTTTGAAAATTTATCGATTTTTGGCAAAGAAAATCATTATTTTATAAAAAAAAAAAAAAAAAAAACAATAGAAAATTAGATAATTATATTATGGTGACTCTTATATATTATGATATTACATAATAAATGATGTAGCAATAATATTCTCGGTCTAGCCACCTTCATGATAAAATCAAAAGAAAAATATCTAACTCATGTCCGAGTATAAACCGGATTATATAAAGTTTTTTTTCTTTTATGAGTCAATATAGCTAAAATATAAGAGTGACTATAAGTGATTAATTTGTTAACCATATATAAGCTTACAGAAGAATCAAAAACTGCTTACCTACTGTAATCGGGTAAAAATAGGTATGTATTTTAATAGGTTCTTGCGGTTGTTATTACTGATAATACAACTGCGAAGTACAGACATAATAAATTTCCATTACATTCCTGATAAGCATTTTCAATTGAATTTCAGCTTTAGGTTAAAACCAGAGACTTGTGTAAGAAGATAAAGAATTAATATAAATGATGATTTATGTTAAGAATATAATGATAGGGGATCTATTATCTTGTGGTTTTTTGTTTTTTTTTTTTGATAGACATACATTTTTTATTTTAAACAATAAAAAAAAATGAGTGGCATGTAAAAAAAATTGATTACAAAATTAGCAATTATTGCCATAAGCTTGAATCATGTGTGGGCTTGATAACGCCCACTCTTATTCCCGTAAGTGGACGCAGGACGATTTTCCCGAGGAGAAGGTTAGGGTGAAAAAATAAGAATTAATGGTTTTCGAATTCTCTTTAACATGTGTTTATTCTACGTTTGAAATAACTGATCCTCTTTTCTGAGGGAGGCTGAACCCCAAAATCCCGCATACATCCCCCATACATCCACCATTACTTTTCCATTCTAAATTCCTGTAATACGCGTCATTAATTTTATTTATGTGCTAGATCATTAGAGACACTGCTGAAAATTAAACTGCTTACCACAATAATATTATACGAATCGTTTGATCCACTATTTCTTAAACATTTTTCTCTCAGTATAGTTTCACTTTGTGCAATCGGTAAATCGTTCATGTTTGGCATGCCTGCTCCGAAACCACTAATTTCTCCATGCACACCATTGCCTCCGAAAATAGCTGAAATGTATAAACATCGACGAGATATAGATTATAAATCGTAAGTATACAAGGTGTTTCAAAATGGTTTTTATGATTTTAGTTCTTATTTATTTATATTTTTAAATAGTATCCATTCATAATTTATTATTACATTATATAACGAACAAGAATACTTTTTTTAGTTTATTTTGATTTTAAATTTGTTTTATTGAACCAACATTCAAAGAGATATTGTGTGTTACTGTAAAATATGATAATTGATGAATAATGTAATTTATATAAATAATTGAATCATATAGAAAATGCTGTCAAAATGCATGTATCAAATTCTAATTTTTGTGTTTTGCCGGTCAATAGCGTCATTATTAACATTTGAGGTCAATGATGATAAATACTCTTAAATCTCAAATAAACAATTTTTTTTTATAACTATTGAATATATTTCTTATATTATAAAATAATCACAAAAAAAAAAAAACAATTTTTCATATTATTACAATTAATATTTATTTACTTGTACTACAATGCAAGTACATTTGTTTACTACCATTACCAGTTTTGAAATTAAATGGTGAAATACTTCAACAAGATGATTTATAAAAATTAAAAATAAAGAAAAAAATAAGGCGCTACCCAGTGAGACTTATTAAGAAGTTGAAAATACCAAATTTCATTACTTTTAACATTAATTGTTTTTAAGTATGACAAAATCAAAGTCGCAATTTTTCTAGAAAATATGAAGAATGTGTTTAACATCATTCTCCGACATAATGGCATTCATAATCGGTAAACTTTTCAATGTTAACGGTTACCGATTTTTAGATATGTAACAAAATTTACCACATCGACGTCATTAGCCGTAACATATGCATTTAAAGTTTAGAGAACAAGAGAAAAAAATCCGATGTCACCTCAACAAAAATGCACAGTCATTAATCTGCTACTCGTTTGCACTAAATTTTGAACGCTTGTATATTCAAAATATTGGTTCGATATGACAGATTTGTGTCTACATCAGAATTTCAAAAGAAAAAATTAAAAAAAATTAAGCTCTCTCATAATATCGTGTTATAAAAATGGCAACCTCTGTTTGAAAAAACTAAAAAACTTCAATAAATCACTCGAATGAAATATAATTGAAAAATATTAGTAATAAAATTGATTTTTTTTTTCAAACAAATTAAAATCAACGAAAAGAAACGATCTATTCGTTGTGTTTGGCCTCCGTGGACTCACCTAAACAGACGAACACCGTCGCCGGCAAAACGTGCAGAAGTCTGCGGTCCATCTTCGAGTCCACCCCGGGAACGACGGATGCTGCGATATTACGGTGTTTTTTTCCGTAGACAACAGTGATGATGAGGATAATAATATCGGGTCGCCGTGACGCGACGCGTGTTTCGCCGACGAAAACGGACGTGGGCGAGCAGGACGAGCGGCACTTGGTTATACGGGCGACGAGACCGGTGCGACGGAGCGTTGGGCCGAATGTGACGAGTCGAACGTTTTACTGTGCGCGCACATACACGCCTTTGCGGCCGACACGGCGGCCGGTCTGACCTTGTGAGCGAACCGCGTCTTCCTCGCCGCCGCCGCGGGAGTGGGACGTGACGGTTCGTAAACGATCACGACGAGACCGCCGCGGCAATAATAAGATGGGGACGGAGGACAAACGGGGTTGTTGCTCTAAGACTCGGACCAAAACAATCTGGTCTTATATATTTTACTTTGATACGAAAATCATTTGTGGTTTAAATTCTTGATTTTATTTTGAAAAAAAAAACGATACGAATCATGTTGATGATTAAACGCTGGACATAGGTCTATTGATCGGTGGCAAATCGTGGATAAACCAGACGAGTAAAAAAATTGTTTTTTTTTCATAATGAATATATCATTTTTTTTAAATAAAAAATATTAAAATAAATATTAATATATATATATATATATATATATTTGTGATGGATTGAACTGTTCGAATCTCGAACCGAACCGAACCGAACCCTTGATGTTCGAAATTCGAACTCGGCATGAAAAAAATTCGAACCGAACTATCATGCATCTTATAATGTTCGAAAATCGAACTTGAAAATATTTGTCGGACCAGACTTACTTGCCACGATAGTTCGGGAGCCAAATATTTGTACAATTCTTCAAAAGCTGTTTTTAAATAACAAAAATTGATAATGATTATTTATAAATAATTAGGCTATTGGCGATAGAAAGTGATAATCTGTAACGGGAACGTTATGTATTTTTTATGATAATAATGCTGCATCATGCTATATCTAATATATAATGCTATATATATATATATCCTATATGCCTAATAGTGTTATATTTTTAGTCGCCCGTTACACATCCACCCTTCGTCGACCAAAACATTGATGAGTTGTTTATCGCCAATGGAGGCAGTGTACCGACATTCATAATATCTATTGCAATTTTTTTTTAAACATATTTATTGTAGAATATAGAGGTTGAAATCTATTTTGGTTAAATACATGGTAGTATTCCGATACCGCGACTGTGCTGTTAATAAAAACGTGTTTACAACTTACATTATAAATTCTACTAATGTTTGCTCTGTGCACATGTTCTCTACAGCAGAAAAAATTGTTACTAAGAGGAGACAGAGACTTAGTCCTCATTCAGTAAAACAATTAGTATTTCTTCATGATAATTTGTAATTTTGAATTAGTTATAATATTTTATATAACTATATATTAAAAATAAATAATAAATGATTAATATGTATTATATGTATTTCTATTTAAATTTTTTTTTTCTTATCAATAATTAATTATTAAATTATTATTATTTATTGTGTACCTACTTATGTTACAAAAAAAAAAAAAAAATTATAAGAAATTATCTAAATGTATTGTAAATAATACAATTACATTAACATAGACTTAAAAGTTAAAATGTAGAATAGGTAATACGAAAACTTAAAAATCAATAGTAATTAATAATATGGTTGATTTGATTTGTAGGTAGGTACATGATAAAAAGTATTGAGTTCGAGTTTGAGTTCGACTTAAAATTATAATAGGTTTGGTTCGGTTCGAGTTCGAAAAAATAATTTAAAGTTCGGTTCAAGTTCGGTTCGATTTAAAAAATCAGGGTTCGACCCATCACTAAAATATATATATACATATCAAAAAATGTTCTGGGGAGGGATGATTTCATTCAGGGATGGGACGTTAAATGGATCGGAGTATAGACAGTAGGGTTATCAATAGTGATCGTCCTAGATCCGTGTACTTTCGAGATGAGAATATAATTATATTTTGACGAACGTAATATTATTGTACTTTATCAATACTTCTCCCACTAAATCATCACGAAAAACTACAACAATGTGCGAAATGATCTTTCGAAAATGTTGAAATATAAATCATGACTTTGAAAAACCGATAAAGCTGCAATGATTTTAACATGCGTATATGGAGTCTATATGATTCAATCGTAGAATAACGATAAGTTTCATAATAATTACGAGTTTTATTAATCATTAGTAATTATTAATAATTAGGTCAACGCATCGACGGACGGCGGTCTCGTGCAGGTACGTTGGTTTTTTGCTTAGATTTTTTTTCGGCGTCCTCACACGTTGTTCATTGTTAATGTATGAATCGCAAAACCCATAGATTCAAAGTCCAGAAATTAAAATAGTTCACTCGCATTTTCTTTTTACGTCTTAACGGTGTGAAATTTCATTCGAACAGCCGTTTCATTAAGACGAGATGTCCTAACTACTAATAATCAATTGACGTACACTATTTCTAATTTTATTTTTGGAACCGTGGCTGGACAAAAAAAGAAACCGGCCATACAAACTCGCTAATTTGGATTGAGGATTATATTCACATTCAAACGACATGCAATGGCAACGTGATCTCTTATCGTGTTATACCGGACCGACAAACGAGATCAACATGCGACGTTATCACCATTATCGTATCACAATAACAATATTAATTTTAATTATGTTACGAACATTTGAAATCGTTCTAATTGGCCCCTAGAATGAATATATACTCGAGTTGTTGATTCAATGAAAAAAATCGATTCAGAAACGTCCTCTTTCTGTATTTTGAGTAGTTTTGTCCCCCAGTGGCATGCATGGGAAAACCCCCTTGGTTTTGTGTTCTAAAATTTTTCAGTGTATTTCGCATTGCATCAATGTACTAATGATTGCCTATATTATACGCCCGATGAGAAATATTTTTTATTAATATTCAAAATATTTTACTTGCCCGACGCTTTATAAAATAATCAAATTAGCTTTGCCTAAAACATTTCAGTACGTCATACAATATAAATTTGAAAAGAGTATAATATACGAAAGAATTAAACTTCAACATTTTAAGGCCAAAACAATATGAATCATTAATAACTTCTTATAAAATAACCAACCGCACGTTACATCATATTATACTGTTTATTTTTGTTCAGCTCGTATTTTTATTCGATGTTGTAACTTTATAAACGCCGGACGCATTGACAATATGTTATTTACCTATTGGATATTTTTGTATAAATGATTAATTATTAGAAAAATAAACAAACGCATAAATTTGATCAATTTAAATGAAAAGTTGAAAAATATAGAATCTAGTAAATTTATGTGTGAGAAGATAAATGTAAAAAAAACATTATTTTTGGTTTATAAACTTTGGAGTGATTACAAAGTTGAAATGAGTATTGATGAATAACGATAAATATATAAATAAAAAAAAATATTAAAAATAAAAATGGTTTATTTAATGTCAAGATAATATTTTTGGATGATGAGATAGAAATATATAAATTTATGAAACTTAAACATATACACATCTACAGCTCAATCTGAAATTAAAGAAAACAATGAATACTCGCACTTATCATTTGAAAATGTTTATGACATTAAAATTTGATTTATCTTACATTCATTTCACAAATCTGATCGTTTACTTGGTTCTTTCCAGGCCTTGAAGTCTAAGAGAAATTCATCATCACAAATCAGTTTTGAAGTAGGAAATAAACTGAAATCAATAATAGATTTGTTGCAGAATAACACAAATGATAATACATGTAAACGATAAAAAACTAATATTTAAATACTTATGATTGATTGCTTTAAACATTTTCGCTTGGACGTGGTCTACATTTGAACTAGAGCATATGACATGGCCCAGAGTAATTTTCTTGATCATTTTTAGTTGATCTGATGATTGTCATTCATTTACTTTAAAACAATTATTTACTCTAACAACAATTATTATGTATTATATTTACCAAGAGTAAAACTACCCGGCTGTCCAAGGACGTCGTAGAAAAATCGATCTCCAGCTTTGAGCCGATAGAAACCATCGGCGATCAAACATTGTGCCGTAGGACCCACCATTGCACCGTCACTCAATTTCTCTAATAGCAGTCCCACGATCAAGTCGACATCATCGACCGAGGTATAGAGTTCTTTTAACTTATGTATATCCTGAAATAAAAACGAACACATATTTTCATTGATTTTAACAAAATTAAATTTTCTTATTTTTTAATATATCCTCAAATGCCGAACTGTACTATAATTCTATGTCGGTTAATTTTAGTAACGTTTTCTTTTTTTTTTTTTCAGAAAAATTTGTGACTTTTGCCAAAACAGTTTTAATCGGATAATGTCAAGAAACGGTAACACGTACATTATAAGAAAAGTTGTTTACTTTACCTTTAAGTGCATGATATCCACCAAGTCATCGAAATCCGTGGCTAATGAAAACCCACATAAGCTCTTGACTCGGTTATAGGGCTGTAAACCCAAGTCGCGACCACTCGCGATGTCGCCTGATAATAAATCGCGTCCGGTATATCTCGGCTTGTTGAAATAATTAAACATATAGTTCGATATCTACGACATTGAAAGCGCTCATCAAAAAAAGACGTTATGCATTTTATTTACATGTTACTGTATTTATGTACAACGATAGTTAATAATGTGCGTAACGAAATGTAATTACATAGAAATTGTACGAGGGTTGAGGAGCACGACCTGGTGTCTCCAAAAGACCTTTTAGCAACTTGTCGAAATTGTCGTCCAACGGTAATAAGTTCGACTTGGCTAACCAATCCGTAATAATAATTGAATCTTGTACTCTGTAATCTTTATCCATTAGGCTAGAAAGAAAAAGAAGAAAAAAAAGACATTAAAAAATAAATCATGTCTACAATGCACTTGGCAGTAATACGAATAATAATTTGTGATAGTGATAGTGAATCGTCATACACACTTGAACTGAACAGGTATAATTGTGTGAAGAACACGGAGTGCAGCGCCCGACAACTCAAGAGACATGGACGGATTTATACTCGGATCATAGATGTTTTCTTTGTTCAATCCATACGATTCTTGGAAATCATCACCTAATTTTAAGAAATATTATTGATTCGTAAACATTCTTAAAATTGTAAATTTATCTCATTAATTATTCTTTGCGTACCGATGATGATTGGTAATAAGTCTTCATAAGCAATACGCTGTTTAGTAGCGATTATAATTCGTCGAGATTCCTGATAGAGGGTTTCATCGGACCAATGTGGATTTATTGACGACAATTTGGATGCGACGTGGTTGTGAAATCTTAAAAACAAAGTATGCATCGCAGTAATTCCTAAATTCTGATTACCGTCATGGTCACCTGTTTAGAATATTAACTGATCAATTATTTATATTATATGTTCAAATAATGACTTATGGTCAGTTATGTACTTTAATACTAGGAAGATTCGATTCCGATCGTTTTTTGGCAAAGCAGGCCTATATTTTGTCCATCGTACCGATCAGACTGTCAAGATGAAAATAAATCTGTAATTAAGTGTGAAATCGCTATGTTGCTGACTAAGAATCGATCATTTCACATTTTTTAATTTTTTCTTATCTTCCTCGTAAAGTTATTTTAAACATTTAAGAATTTCAAAACATTTAATATACTGAATTGATAAAAAATCAAAATAATTGAAAAAGTCAGATAATAGATTTCAAGTTAACTTCATAACGACTTTCATGCCACACCAGAAATTGAATCGGTACAGTGGGGAATGAGTGCTACATATTTATTTGCGGAAAATATTTGCGACATTGTCCCCGCCTATACGAATCACACAAACACAAACACACACACACACACACACACACACACACACACACACACACACACACACACACACACACAAAATACGTGAACTTCTCTTATTGAATCCCTTGTCACTGTTATTATTGTTTGTGTTATATTATACGGTATCTTTAATCGTATTATGACTAATTATTATTAGATCATACGGTTTGTGCGCTTTACATGCATAGGCATTACTATTCAACTGGCAACGTATAATACGCTCTTGTAAAATGTGACAATCCCAACTATGTCCGAGCCTAACGTTTTACGACTGCGGGGTAGCCCGGCCGATATTAAATTCATATCGCTTCGGTATCACTGAAGTACACAGTTGAACGTTTAAACTGTTGGCCCCGTGGTTGGAATTTATATCACACTGACCTGTATCGTATAGTACGTCGTCTTTGTGGACATCGATGGATTCTATTTCCAGCACCGGTCCGGCCGCGAACGGGCAAAACATTTGGCCTTTTTCACCCACCGAGTAGTTGAGTCTTCCACCCTCCATAGCTCTCAGACGCAGCGCGTTGTCGTCGTTCGGACCGTACACCTCGGACGCGTCGACGTAATGCGAATTGACGTCGATCTGAAACGCCGGCCGGTGCCACATTGATATTCGTGCCGAAAGCGGACGGTCGTCGATAAATCACACTCACGTACGTCGACGGACTCAACGGACAACTGTAATTTGCCGACGTCTGATAACGCAATATTTCCATGCAAGACGTATTGTGTTTCCCGTAGACCGGGTCGTCGGGGGGATTCACGACGCACTTCGCACACTGGGGGTACGTTTTTCTCACGCGTTCGTCTCGACAACAGTCCAATATCTCTCCTGAACAATGCACGTGCGAAACAAAAACAGTCGACGGACATCGGCTGATGAAGGGTAAACAAAATCACGGGCGGGTTCGTATTTACGCTTACCGTGTTCGTTCACCGGGGTGTCGACGGATGTGCCCGACACGTCGTGAGACAACAGTTGTGCGAACGACAATAAAAGCACGTTGTTCTCGTCAACGCGATATACATCTCTGCCCAGGAAGAGTTCAACGTTCAGCAACCTGGCACTGGGTAACTCGCGTCCGTCTGTTTGTAGCCGGAACTTATTAATGCCTTAAAAACATCATAATAATAATTGAATTTAATAATAATTTAACGTGATTTCATTTTACGTTTTTTTTTTTTTTTTTAATGCTGACATATAGTGCACCTTAATCATTGTACATACAAGTGCAGATCTAATGTACAATTAAAGAAGAGTAATAATAAAAATGAAAAGAAAATATGAAAATTATTCATAATAATATTGTTGGCTGTGTCGAGTTTTTAAATTAAATCAAGAGGTCGAGGGGATGGCCTCTTTTAAGTCTTCTTAAAACGCCGTATAAATACCGGTGTTTCTAAGTCATTAGTCTGACTTCTAATTGGTAATACATGGCGCCGGAGGATTAAGTTATAAAGTAATATAGCTTTATTTAGTAATCAATGTATTTTGAAAAAGTTCGATTTAAAAAAATAAACGTATAACGTCCGTAATTTGAAATGCAATTTTTGAGGGTTGACGTTATTTGGATACCGAAAATCAGGAATTATTTTTTAAATAAACGTTTTTTCAGTCGTAGGTATATCTGACTTTTGTTTTCATTTTTATTATTAAATAGCGAAACAAACACTGTAAATTCGATTTTAAATTATTTAACGAAACGGCATTAGGATATCAAATTATTATATTTTGGTACCGTCACTGTAATTCGCATTCAGCATACGAATAAATGGTGTTTTTGTGGCGCCCCATGTCGGTGTTTCTAAGTTATTACAGGATCCATTTAAACTCCGGTATTTGGAATTCGAATTGCATTCGACTCGAGGAGCACATTTGTTTATGTAGTCTGCGTTCGTCGTCACAACACTTGTTATATGACGTGGCGAATTTATTGGCTGCAACATGTCAAACACGTAGTAAATAATATAAAATGTTGTAAAAATATCTTTAGTTGTTTTTGACAGATGTGACAAAAATTTTCAAAATTATATAAACATAACGAGTTCATGTTAAAATGATCATTTCGCAATGTTAAACGAGAATAATTACGGACAGTCATTTTTTTTTTTAAATAACTGTGAATCGAGATAAAAATAAACAGTATTTCTACAAATGCCTACCTTTATAGAGTCAGTAAGTTTTGTACTGACTTTACTTTCGGCGTACAAATAAAAAGTAAAAGCAGCGGCTAGTATCAATACACTGAATAAAATCACACTGCAGTAAGGCCATTTAAACATTTTTTGATTCCATTTTAAGTGTGGATTTTCCTTTTTTAGCAATAAGCTGAAATGAAAAATATGTTCGGTCGATATAAGAAGTACATTTAATAATTTATAAGTTGTTCGGTTTATTTCGTAATTGTGTGTATTGAAATATAAAAATGTGACTAGATAATAATAATAATATTATTACTTACTCGGTCTCGTCGGGTCGATGTGATGTACCCATTATTATGATTTGAAATTTATAATTATAATCTCTCCTATAAAATCACGAAAGAGACAAGAGTAATATATTTAAACAATAAACCATATTTAATTAATAATACGTCATATTTGTGCAGAATTATTATTATTATTAATATTTTTTATAATGGGTAAGTGAATTATCTTTACAAACGTTAGTGCGCCAATCAATGTGTTTTCTTACGATTTGTTTTCAGTTTAACCGTTCGATGTTGTTAACAGATGAATACGTACGCATTGTTATAATCCTAAATTGTGGTTGCGTCTCTGTGTGTGATATTCACTGGACACTAATATACACTGGACAAGTATAAAGTCGAATTCACGTAATAGATAATAAGTAATTAATGCAAAGCAGGAAGTATTTAAAATTAAAAATATATTTTAATTGTTCTTTAAAAATTAACAACGAAGTAATTAGAGAGTAAATGAAGATATTTATTTCGGTTCGTTCATTTAATAGATGTTTTATTTTTATTTTTGGTAACAATATACATTAACATCTTAACTTCCCATAGGTTATCTGCTGTAACAACATTAGAAGCACGTGCAGACTTTCGTTCAGTATACCTAGCGCAACGCCGCGCCGTAATGAGTTCAAATCGGTCCATTCCTTTTCATTGTCGATACGATGCAAGTTTTGCATCATTATATTAATTTAAATCAGACCACATTTCAAATTTATTACATGCATAAATAATTTCTTTTTACATATTCAGACTGTACCTAAATTAACTAAATATTTACAGGTTTGTTTTACGTAAAACAAAAAAGTTAGTTGAAAAAAAAAGGAAATCTTCATTGAAAGTACATCAAAGTATATTTTTTGATAAATAAATGTTTTTAATATTTTCACATATATTATAATCCATATTATGATCATTGATATTTTTTCCCATAAAGGTTAGGTCAACTAATATGGTTAGTATTAAATTATTGAATGTTCTAACATTGATAAAATGTATAGTGTTTATTCATAATTGGTAACAACTATCAATCTGTCCTTAATAAAACGTCGTAGGTAGTACATAAATATTATATGTATAATAATTATATTATTTTCACTTTTTTCCGAGGAAGATAGTGTTTCATTGATCATTTTAGATTCTAAGTGGATCAACGAAATCTTCTAGTTTACAAATAATGCATAAACAAGACAATACGCTCCAACATTTTTTCAAAATATTATTTATAAGTAATAACATTATTTTGAAATCGGAATCTCACGGAATCGTGTAAGAAAGCTGGTGACGTGCTTTTCATATGATTATTCGTTAATTTGAATGTTAGGTGAAATAAGTGTTTTTCGTTTATAGTGCTGCCGAAATCCGGTGAACCGTACGGGTTACATTGTTTCCGGTCGGCGTTCTCTCGTAACCCGATGGTGCGTTATTGGTATTATTCCTATAATCGAGTCCTCGTTTTTATAACATGTATCTATGTTATGACCTAGCTTGTTACAAAATGTGCAAGAAAGCGAAAACGCGTTATTATAATTGATCGGCGGCCTAGTAAATTGACAATTATTGTTAAACATTTTATTAGTAGCGGGTGGTCGCGAGCGGCGTTCCCGAGAATAGTGACCAGATTTATTACGATTATAACATCATGATGAACCATTATTCAATTTTTTTTGCGGTCCATTTATATTATTATTTATATAATTATTTCGCGGATTAACTAGTTACGCGTTTATTATTCGGAGTCCTTAATTCGAATGTGTGATAATTGCTATAGCCAAATTTATCTTAATAATCAATAGTATCCACTTTTAATAAAACACTTCTATTCTCTTTTATAATTCACGTAATATTTCAAAAATCCTTTAATAAAGTTTTAAAGTTTATAAACTAACCTATGGTTTTTAGTACTAAAAGAAGCCATTAGAGGTAGTACTAAAGTACTAGTACTAAAGTTAGTTTCTAAAGAAGTACTAAAGAAGCAGTACTACTTCAGTAGTAAAAGGGCCTATGTCATAATAAAGACGTGGCGTCGTTTTTTTGTTCTCGTTCGTATTATCATTATTACGTATTCTTCGTGATTAACAAGGAAAGGAAGAAAGATCTACTACAGATGACCAAGTTCATGACTGATCCCACACATAAAGTTTTATACAACACTGCCTTCAAAATTTGATATACCTAATCACTTAATTACATAATAACCAAAATATGTTATATCATATTCTAATATCTACAATAATTTCTTTTCTTATTCAATAAACAAACATGATACACCTACATGTGAAAAAGGTTATTATTTTCAAATTTTACAGTGGAAGAAGGGCCTGTGTCACTACAAAAGACATTGTAATTAATAATATTAAGTAAAACTTTGTTCTTCGGCGCTCCAAGGTCCTTGGAGAGATGTTCTTGTTTTGCTTTTTTTTGCATTTGGAATTCGTATTTTCGTGAGGAACTTTTAGGGTTCAAATAAAATGTTGATCATACTTACTTCGGAAATAAGATTAATATTTAATATCAAACTTAAAAAAAATCAATACATATTTTTTCGTATTACCACGTGTATAATTTATAATAATGTAGTTTTCAGAATGATTTTTGGTGTATTTCTGCCACTCCCTTCTTAGGAAGTCTTCTCGTCTGATATGTGGAGGAGCGATATTTGCTAATACTGGCAGCCAGGTTAGAGGAGTTGATTTTAGTGTTCCAGAGATGATTCTCATTGACCTATTGAGCTGAACATCTATTTTAGATACATGACAGCTGTTTAGCCAAACGGAACAGCAGTATTCAGCCGTAGAGTAAACCAACGCAAGAGTTGCTGTTCTCAAGGAGTCAGCGTTATTTCCCCATCCAGTACTAGCTAGTTTAGAGATGATATTATTTCGAGTGGATAGTTTCTGAGCTATTCTTTCTGAATGAATTATGTACGTCAGTGTTCGGTCCAAATTAACTCCTAAATATTTTGGTGCTATATTATGTTGAACTTGAACTCCGTCGAAGTTGATTTTGAACTTCTGATTTGCCAATCTATTATTCAGGTGAAACATTATCGATTCCGTTTTGGCTGGGCTGGGCTTCAATTTCCACATTTTGTAATATTTTAAGAGCGACTCCAAGTCCTCATTTAGTTTATCTTCGCACAATGTAAAATCAGAGCTCTGTACTGCTAAAGCTGTGTCTTTTCTGAAACCTCTGGGTATTTTCTTCTTTGCTACAGCTATTATAGCGTTTGTGAAGCGGTCAAAAGTTCCAATTTCAGGTGGGATCCATTTTATTATTAGGTCTAGTTCCTTAGAGAATTTTTCCCAATTCGCTTTATTGAAATTCCATCGGGGTTTTTGTATTGTATGAACGATAGGAATTTTCAGTCGCCAGTCTACCACCACTGGTCGATGTTGGCTGTGTGGGAAGTTATTAAGTACAGATCTTGTTGTTTTTGGAAAAATTTCTGTCGAGTCCGTTGAGGCAACACTTAAGTCT
Organism: Therioaphis trifolii; assembly: GCA_027580255.1. Classification (NCBI taxonomy): domain Eukaryota; kingdom Metazoa; phylum Arthropoda; class Insecta; order Hemiptera; family Aphididae; genus Therioaphis; species Therioaphis trifolii. The sequence goes on from CM050408.1 coordinate 21,427,635, forward strand.
GGGGAGTACTCTTTTCTCCATCTAGCTGAGACATAGGTACCTCTATCCTTTGCATCGAACAGTAATGATAGGTTATTATTCGTGATCCAATCATGAAGGAACTCACCGTTCGCATCATTTTTTTTATATCCCCAATCCTGATGGTGACTATTGAAATCTCCAATATATAAACAAGGGTGGTTTAAAATAGGTAGTCGTGAGTATGACCATGTTGATCTTGGTGGTTTATAAATATTGACTATATGTAAGCTTGCCACTTCAATGGTAATAATATGAATGTTATCATCTGTAATGGTAGAGTTTAGAAAGTCTACATCCTTAATATCTTGTTTGACGTATGTGGCTATACCATAAGTTCTTCTATGAAGAGCTGCCACGAGTTGGAAACCCGATATGTATCCTCTTTTCCTAAGATCCTTCTCATCGATCGTATGTGTTTCTTGAAGAGCAAGTACTTCTATCTTGTTCTCATCTGCTATTTTTGATAAAACATCACATTTAGAACTAGAAATGCTTTCAATATTTAGATAGCATACTCTGAGAGTATATCCGATATTTCTTGTTCTATAGTCCTTAAAAGGACTGTTTTCGTTGTATAAACTAGTTATACTGTTATTGGTGCTTTTATTATTTCTGTTAGTTCCTTGGAAAGGCTGTGATGGTCTAAGACCTGTACAGCACCGAGTCGATGACATTGATACGGCGTAAAGAGAAATCACTACGCCGTATGCAGGGTGGGCTACGTGCAAGCTGTCATCATCCACCCCAATATTTATAGTGAAACCTGTCTTCAGCGGAATCGACAGGGACCAATAAAAATGTCCGTTTAATACAAGTTTTCATAAAACTGAATAAAATGGAAAATTCTATCTTATTTATATCAAATGTTTCGTAAAGTTAAAGTTGCGAAAAGGTCTGCTTAATAAATTAATGAATACCTAAATACAAAATTTTTTTTTTGTGAGGAATCACGGCGTGGAAGAGGGGGTACTACACCCATGGTTGAGTCGTCCTTCCCCTCGACCTCCGTATCGTTTATTAATAAACAGAAAAATTAACAACGTACAATAAACTTTGGTGCATTTCGCACTTACAAAAAAGAGAGGGCTCTACCCCTCTGGTATTTCGCCTTCGGCGTACAAAACAAACAACTTAACTAAGTGATTACTGATTAGTATCTTCTTTGCCTGATCCGCTCCTCTTCTTCTCTAGTAGAGAGGAGTTTGTTGACGAACTTACTGATTAACTTCCACTTGTTAGGGCCGCTCAACATCAATTCGACGACCGTTTCCGGTCTCAGCTCCTGGCCCAGTGTTACCTCCAGCGTCCTGCGATCCACCCACCATCGATTACAATCGAATATTGCATGCTCAACGTCGTCCGTTGCTGATTGGCAGTCAATGCACCTGGGGTCCTCTAGCTTTCCCATACGATTCAAATAATGTCTGAAACATCCATGGCCCGTAAGCATCTGGGTGAGATGGAAGTCGACTGCTCCATGATTACGATTTGTCCAACTCTTAACGTCCCTGATCAATCTCCAGGTCCATCTTTCCTTGACTTCCTCGTCCCATTCTTTCTGCCATTTATTAAGGACTTCTACACGTATTTCATTCTCAATCTCCACCTTGTTAGGTTCTTTCCTGATTTCGTATCTCTTCGTCCTTTCCCACGCAAGGAGATGAGCAGGTATAGCTCCGGCCACTACCATAATTGCCGATGTTGACACTGTTCTGTATGCCATAGCTGTCCTTAACGCGATAGTCCTTTGAGGCCTTAGAATTGTTTGGATATTTCTGTTGAGCCTCAGAGACGCAGACCAAATTGGTGCCGCGTATAGCAACTTGCTCAGAACCACTGTTGCCAGTAGGCGTCTCTTTTGTTGGCCTGAGCCTCCTACGTTTGGCATTATTCTAGCTAGTGACTGTGCTGTGCTCTGCGCCCTTGATGCTGCCGTCTTGAGATGTGCGCGGAACCCGAGGATTCTGTGAAGTTCTACTCCTAAGTATCTTATTTGATCTTTTATCTGGACTCCCATGCCGCGTATTCTGAACTCAGGCCTATCGTAACCTTTCTTATTTGTAAGAATAACAGCTTCTGTCTTCTCTACTGAGAGTGATAGCTCTGCCATATCCATCCAATCTGCAACAGCTGAGAGTGCATTGTTTGTAACCTCTTGTAGGATTCCAGTCGTGTGCCCTGTAGTGATCACGGCCACATCGTCGGCGAACGCGACCAGCGTGGAAGATGATATACCCTGTTGGTTGCCTCCTGTTTGTACCCGGAGCAGATCATCGTACATCAAATTCCATAAAAGCGGCCCGAGGACCGATCCCTGCGGTACGCCGCACGTTATGTCCTTCTTACCCCCGCTCTCGTACTGTAGCTCTCTCTCGCTTAAATAGCTCCTTATAATCCCTACGAGGTATGCTGGAGTTTCTTTAGTATGTAAGGACTCTTCTATCCTATGCCATTTTGCTGTGTTAAATGCGTTAGCGACATCCAAGGCAACCACTGCACATAATTCCCTGCTATACAGTGGTTCTGTTAAGGCTTTTTCTACGATCTTCATCACTTCTTGCACTGCGTCAATAGTAAAACGCCCTTTTCTAAAGCCAAACTGCCTGTTATTTAGTTCATGAGATGACTCTAAGTGCTTTTCTAGACGTGCCTTGATAATTCTTTCGAAAAATTTGCCAATCGTATTCAAAAGACAAATAGGTCTGTACGACTTAGGATTGTCCAACGGCTTGTCTCCTTTGCGAAGCAGTACCAGTTTTGCTATTTTCCATTCTTTCGGAAACGTACCATCTCTCAAGCATGTGTTAAACAGTTCTCTGAACATTTCTGGTTTAACAACTGAAATTTGTTTAATCACCAAGTCGGGTACGCCGTCCGGTCCAGGGGCCTTCCCCGTCGGTATTTTGCGGCCAGCCTCTATTATTTCTTGGCTCGTTATCTCTGGGAACCCGATTTCCGTTGATATTATTGGCCACGTAATTGTTGGTACCTGAGGAAACAATGTGTCGACAATCGATGTCAGCCTACCGGGAAGATGGAGCCCTGGGATCTGTCTTCTGCCCATCAGCTTTTTAGTTACTATCTTGTAAGGTAGACCCCAGGGATCTGTTTCCACTTGTGCGCAGAGATTCTTCCATCCAGCTTCCTTGCTTTTCCTTATAGTTCTCCTCAATTTCTTTTTGGCCTCCTTGTAATTGATGTGGTCTAATACCTGCGTGCTAGTCTGGCTACACTGGCTTCTCTTATATTTTCTCCGTGCCTTTAGACAATCCTTCCTAAGGTCGGAGATTTCTTGAGACCACCAATAAGTAGGTTTTTTTCCTCCTTTGTACTCTCCTCGTGGCATACAGCTGTTACATGCCTCTTCTAGGTACCTCCCTACTTCTTTTGCTCTCGAAGATGTTGTAAGCCCTGTTGTTTTGAAATCAGATACGGCTAGGAAGTTCCTTAATTTAGTTTGGTCGTACTTTCTCCATGCCCATCTAGCGACGGTATCTTGTTGGAATTGCTCATTAGTTGATGTCGAAATTTCGAAGGATATATATCTGTGGAGAGATCCAGTGCACTGATCCAAGACCTTCCATTCACGTACTTGTTGTACGTTACTCATCGATGCGAATGTGATGTCTATGTGTGACGTTGAAATGCCACGATTGTCGATTCTCAATAAAGTCGGCTTGTCCCCGCGATTGCATGGAACAAGCCCAAGACTGGCTGCCCAATCCGCCAAAGCTCGTCCCTTGGCGTCTTCGCGATGGTCACCCCACTCCGGTGACTTAGCGTTGAAGTCACCGGCGACGATGACCATTCCACTTGCTGTTCTGATGCTGGCGTCGAGTCTGTCGATAAAGTCGATGAATTGAGTGAATTCGGTATTGGGTGACCAATAGCAGGCGTATATCGTAACTCCACCGATTTGTACCCAGCGAAAACCTATTTCGTTGTTTGGGCCGATTTTGTCTATTGGAATACTGCTGTTTAATACAGCGATTGTGGCTTTTACTCCAGCGTCGTTAAACCATCCTTCTTCTTCGCGTCTGGAGTGTTTCGGTTCACTTATGATCAAAACATCTATCCCAAGTTGGTTAGCGGTGGCTTGCATGTGATTATGAGCCTCCCTTCTGCCATCTACATTGATTTGAAGAACTTTAATCATTGTAAGGCAATGAATTGCCATCACCGGGCCGAAGCCGTCTCTGTATGCCAGCCCCGCTATCTGTTGTCTCCGCCTGAAGTTTTTTCTTGAACGCGTTCCTGTCTTCCTGCGACGAGGTGCAAGCTGTAGCCATATGACCTACTAACCCGCACTCACGGCATATGTTCCTCCTGTCCGGACCTGTGCAGTCCTTGAGCATGTGGCCTCTGACCAAACATCTAGGGCAGCGTCCCTTTCGATTGCTATCCCATATCTTAATCCTGCCGTAGACCAACCCTACTCTCACCTTGTGTACTTGGAGAACCTTTTGTATTATGCCTGGCACCATGGATACTACCATCCATCTCATACCTCGCTGCACCATAAAGTTAGCCACTATCCGAAGGTTGGCTGAGTCAGTGCCAATTGCCTTGCTAATAGCATCTATGACCTCTGCCTCCTCCGCAAGTTCGTCCAAGTCTTGTACTACTATTTTGTCATAGTGCACCATCTCTTTGACCCGGAGTGGGTCGCCGATAGAATCTCCAATGGCTTGGGCTATGCGAGACGTAGACTGCGTCCCTCTCTTCAGCTGCACTAGTAGATCGCCGTTTTTCGTTTTCGAAAGAGAGTTTATGTCCTCTGCCATTTCTTTAACCAAGTCCCCTGACTTGAGCTTCTTTAGTACTCCAGCATACGAGTCTTGTCCAACGCTCACTAGGATGGCTGGATTTCTCACCCCCCTCTTCTTTCCCGAAGATAAATTGTCCTTTTTCTGTTTTCTTACTACTTCAGTCCATTCTGTTGTTGAGGCTTCGCGGATGTGGTCTACGTTGCCACCAAACTCTGGATCACTTTCACTAGGTAACGGTTGTTGTGCGTTTAGGTTAGCCATATATTCCCTTAGCTGCTGCTGCTGCTGCGGCTGTTGCTGCTGTTGCTGTTGTTTTTTCTGGTTTTTTCGCGCGGGTTGCTGCGAAGTCCAAGCTTCCCACCAGCACGGTGTGTCCGTCGTAGCGTCCTTAACAGCAGGTTTTGCCCCATCAAGCGCATCCGCTGGTACTTGGTAGCTTGGCATTTGTACGGTCGTTTGTGACTCCGAGTCACTGTACTGACTTGTAGTTGTCTGCGTTGAGATACTTTTGCAGTCCCCACTGGCTGCCGATCCGCCCTGCGAAGGGTCACCCCTGGGAATACTGTGGGACATGGCATTAAAAGCCTTATTAACGTCATCGCGGCTCCCCTTGATAGCACCGATCACTTCCAACAAATCTCTAATGGCAGCTTTAGCCTCCGGGCTTCTCACCTTAACAAACGAGACCTCCAAGGCAGCTGCCTTTTGGGTTAACAGGTTGTATTCTCCTTCCTGTGTTACCAGGCAATTCCGGAGCTTTCTGTAGGAGTCATACAGAGTGTCCGCGCCCAGCCGCATCTCAGTAGGTGCTTTTCCTGCAGTCACTTTGGCGGTTTTACAGCCGCTGGAGAAGGCCTGTTTCGCACCCTCTCCGGCAGTATCTTTACCAGCTCCCTTGCTGGCGGTAGAAGCCTGCCGAGTCACTTCTACACATTTGGTGCTTGATGGCGATGACGACATCTGGGGCGAGCACCGTCCCCCAACCGCCGGCTCTGGGGTCTCCGATCCCTCTGAAGCAGTAACGTTTTCCTCGTTCTTTTTGTTCATCATATATTGTAAAGTGGCTTAGCACCCACCACCAGTGCCAGCCTCGCACCAGTTGTCATGTATCCGTGCAGTTGTCTGATCTTCCGGGACACCGGGGGGCGATCGCTTTCCCGGTGGCGAGCTTGTCCGCGACCGCTTATTCGACCGATACCGAAGGGTATGGCTTATTTCGCGGCTACCCTTTATATCTACAGGACGTTCCCCTATCCGCAACCTGGGGACGCGCCCGGCGGCATGCTCATGCCAACCCGAAGGAAACCGGGAATTAAATACATACTATAAAAAGAAAATAATAAATATGATGTATTTTTTGTATTATGTACATTTTCAGAAACATAGAACCAATGAACATAATAATAATAAATTAAAATCTGAAGTACAAAATAAGTGATGATTAATAAAGTAGTTTAAATACAATTAAATATTCCAAATAAAAATAAATTAAAATGTCTAGTTTATAATTAGCAGATATTAATAACATAAAATTAAAATTTACATAATTATACACTCCATTTGTTTATTTCGATGTGTAATATGTTTTTCCATTTTATGAAGGTTTGTATAATTTACGGGGCAACAAATTGCTTTCCGTTTACGTTAGACAGGTTCCGTTTTATTAAAGGTTTCATTCTGTGTTGAATTCAATAAATTGTCCGTGACCAAAATTAATTTCCGGCTCAAGAAATGGTTCCGTGTTATTGAGGGTCTAGTTACGACAGGTTTTACTGTATTTTATTGTAATTGTAATTTCTGACACTTCCTAGTATTGTATAAAATATTAAAACTCAATCAAAATGTCGCTACAGAATGTGGTTTTTGATTTTACAATTTAATGTGTGTTTAATTGGATAATGTAACATTAAACAGGATTTGTAAGATTACTGATATATTCTGTTTTACACGTCATATTAAATCCTTTATTTACAAAGTGTTTTCAATATGCTTAGTTTTTATTAATTTCGCATATATCTTATGTTATTATATTATATATAAACAATGAGTTTATATAAAAAAAAAAAAAAAATTCATATAAAGTAGAAATAATTATATTAAAACAAGTAATTCAACAAATATTTATTTACTTTAATCTATCAAGTTATAATTCTAATCGGTCATCTGATTCTGTCCAGTCTTCAAAATCTAAATTGAACTCATCATCGCATTTTAGTTTGGAAGTAGAAAATAATCTAAAGTATTAAGAATCATTAACCATGTGTTACCTTGAAAATAATAATAATTATAACGATGTTTTACTTACTTATGATCAACTATTTTAAAAATATCCTTTTGGACATGATCAACTTTTGAAGAAGTACATATAACATGACCAAGAGTTATTTTCTTTATTGCTTTTAACTGGTCTAGTAAATATAATAATTTTGAGTAATTTCATAATAAGTTATCATTTTTAGTGCTCGCGCTACACTTACCAGGAGTAAAACTGCCGGGTTGCCCTTGTACATCGTAAAAGAATCGATCTCCAGCTTTGAACCGATAGAAACCATCGGCAATTAAACATCGCGCTGTGGGTCCCACCATCGCACCGTCACTTAATTTCTCTAGCAGTAGTCCTACCATCAAGTCAATGTCATCAACCGAGTGATAGAGTTCTTTTAATTTACTTATGTCCTGAAATAAACGTGGCTGTCGTGACTATATGTGCATACACATATTTCCTTTGGTTTGGAAAAAAAAACACTCATTATACATCCTAAAATGTATAAATGTATTTTAATTGATTCGATCACGTTAACCCAAATCCCAAAAAATGGTTACGAATGAATACGAATATAGGACGTATCAGCGTATTAAAATCAGTATGACAGTTGTAATATTGAATTGATTTATTATTCACTCTACCTTTACGTGGAATAAGTCCGATAAGTCTTCAAAATCCTTAGCCGACGGAAGCCCACATAAATGTCTCACTCGATTATAAGGTTGCAAACCAACGTCACGACCTCTTATGATATCGATTGTCAGCAGGTCAAATCCGGTGAACCTTAATCTATCGTGATAGCTGAACATGAAGTTCGATATCTATGACATTGAAATAAAATATAGATATTTATGATTTACGCGGTGTGAAATATTTATGAACCCATGGCGTGGCGGACTAACATAGAAATTGTAAGAATGTTGAGGAATACGGCCAGGCGTTTCCAAAAAACCTTTTAATAATTTATCGAAATTGTCGTCGAGTGGTAAAAAGTCCGATATCGACAACCAATCCGTAATGGTCACTGGATTTTCTAAGTGGTAGTCTTTGTCCATTAAACTATAAAGTAAAAATACCAAATCAGTTGTAGATGATCTGAACGCGAAATAAGCGTTCAGACTAATTACATTTATTATATTCATTCATGAAAAGTGTATGGTAAATAACGTACAAGAAATAACGACAATAAACAATCGTGTACATTTTTTTTTTTTTTTGAGGGGGGAGGGGCTTGTGCATAGTTTTATATGACAAATACATACTTTAATTGAACCGGTATAATCGTGTGGAGAACGCGGTAAGCAGCAGTCGAAAATTCTTGGGACGTGGATGGATTTATAGTTGGATCATAAATATTTTCTTCGTTCAATCCATATGCTTCTTGAAAATCGTCTCCTGTTTCAAAGTATATAAATTAATGACAGTTCCGCATTTTAAGTGAAACTGCTCAGGATGTAATTTATTTAAAACAGCAATATATTTTCCCTTTGCGTACCAATGATTATTGGTAAAAAGTCTTCATAAGCAATACGTTGCTTGGTGGCGATAACGATTTTTCGCGCTTCCTGATAAAGGATTTCATCGGACCAATGTGGATTTATCGACGAAAGCTTCGACGCGACGTAATTGTGAAACCGCAAGAATAAATTCTGCATCGATGATATTCCTAAATTTTGATTCCCGTTATTTTCATCCCCTGCAAGAAATATTGCATAGAGTCCGTAAATACATATTTATTAGATGATTTTGTGTCAGTTTTTTGTTGAGTCACCAACTTTACTTTGCTCAACTTTTTTTTTTTTATTATGTTCATCATTATTATGGATTATCAACATACGTACAAATGTGACGGCAATATTATAAGTATTGAATATCGCAACGAATGTATATTATTAAAATTATTTCTAATTACAAAAATATTAAATGTTATTTTGTAAATAGTGGCTTTCAGTGTTTAACAGACTATGCTAACGAATTAAAATCATTGGTATACATTCAAGATGATTGCAAAATGAAATATCATTTTAAACAGGCATACAAACGTCCAGTTATGTACAGGTACAGCAATAACAGATAACACATTAAAGTCAAGGCCCAAAGATAAACATTCATAAATGGGTTAGCGTTCTCATTGATTTGATAAATACATGTTTTCATAGCGATTACCTAAAAACGTAAGTCACAAGTAAATAATTTACATCGATTTTGTTGGTGAATACCTTATGTTTAAATCATGTTGTAAATTATTATTTTCGTTTACATTTGTTATTTAATTATAACATGAATAATTCTACTCAAGCAATATATACATTAATTTTCTTATATATTTATCTCTTTATAAATGCAAGTTTAATAATTCATACTGTGCAATTGCTACTGTAACTGTAACTACTGTAACTATATGCAACTACCAAAATGAAATATTGATAAGTAAAAATCTTTAAAAACAAAATACAAATAAAATAAAATGAGAAAATAATTAGAGTTTAAAATATATTCTCTATCCGTTTTATTTTTTATACTTGTATTACATTAGTCATGAGTAAAAAATTATTATAAGCAAGTGTGTTTTTGATTAGTTCATTGATTTAAAAGAGATAACCGTCTACTAACAGAACTTTGGTCATTTTCCCTTTTCAAAATTTTCTCGGAACAATCCGTTACACATTAAGTGAACTAAGTTTATAACGCATAATATTAGCTCTGTGATTTTTGTTTGTACCGACCTGTATCATACATGACGTGGTTGGGAACAGGAACCGTTAATTTCTTAATGTCTTGCACAAACGGGCAAAACATTTGGCCATTCGCGCTTACTGAGAACTTGAGTCTTCCGCCTTCCATAGCTCTCAGACGTAATGTGGTATTCTCGTCTGACCCGTAAACTTCAGAAGCGTCGATGAAATGTGTATTGACATTGATCTGAAATTTCGAAACCGTTTTATACTTCCTTTGTAGAAAGTGGTAGATTATAAATTTGACATACAAACGTCGTGGGGTTCAACGGACAGCTATAATTTCTTGACGTCATGGCGCGTAACAGTGTCATACAAGACCTATTGAATTTTCCGTATACCGGGTCATCAGGTGAAATTGTAATCGTCACCTGACATTGAGCGTAAGTCCGTCTTGCGCTTTCGTCGTCGCAACAATTCAGTATGTCGTCTGTAGTATTGTGTGTATGGAAAGAAAAGTAAATTTACGATAATAATTATAAACATGGTGGATTAATCGTACAGAGATTCATCCCGAACATTTTTCTCGCCTTACCCGGATAATAGACGATTTATGCGGAGTGATTTTCAAATTTATTTTAGGTTAAGACTACAATGAATCTGATGTACGTCGGAAGACAATACGAGAAATTATAATCAACAACCCCCCTGGACTCAGATCGTAAATGCATAACAATCAACTTGCCGTTATTGGTTTTCGGAGCGTCGGTGGGTTGCCCGGACACGTCGTGGGCTAACAATTGTCCAAAAGGATAAAGCAAAACGTTATTTTCATCGGGACGATAAACTTCTCGCATCAGAAATAATTTGATGTTTACCAATCGGGCATTTGGCAATGCACTCCCATTTGTTTGCAATCGTAATTGGTAATGACCTTTAACATAATATTTTATAGTTGTAAGGAGGTTTATTAAACTTCTGAAAAGTATGAAATTATTAAAGACTTCACATTTTTCGCACGCCTTACCATCGTTATAATTTGCGTTAATCATACGAAAAAATGGTGTTTTGGCAGCACCCCACGTGGGTGTCTCTAAATTATTACAAGATCCGTTTACACTTCTGTATTTGGAGTTTGAGTCGCAGTACACTTGAGGAGAACATTTCTTCAAGTAGTCGCCGTTCGTTGTCGCTATGCTCAAAATGTGGTTCGGTTGCTCTGGAGTCTATTAAATATAATTTTGTGTCAAAATATTACGGCAATTAAAAATCAACTCAAATTGTAAAATATTAAGTTCATAAAACTATACATTTGTTAAAAAAAAATGATTCAATAAAACGATACAATTTTTTTGTTATTATTATTATTTTTTTTTGCTGATTATAACACTAAATAAATTTAATAAGACGACACTTAGCAATAAATAAAGGTACTACCATTAAAAATATGTATTTTTTGTAAAAATAATTTGTCAACAATTTGTTTTCCATAATGATCGCATAATTGTAAAAGTGAATACACCCGAATTGTAGGTAATATCCTAGTTGCGGTCACTCTAAATGTAGGTAATATCCTAGTTGCGGTCATGTACCTATAAAGAGCATTTTCTAGCGCAACAAATAAGTTATTATGAAGAGGGTGAAATTAATCGTCTTGAATATGTGAAATCGATTTCTTCTAAATTTGTACCCACAAAATTTTAAAAACTGTAAATTAGACGTACGTAATTTTAAAACAATTTTACACATTATATTATATTATATTATTTAACATAAGTTCAGCCACTTAATTTTATAAAACATTGTATTATATTATTTGACATAAGTTAAACTACTTAATTTTATAAAACATTATATTATATTATTTGACATATTAAGTAAACTACTTAATTTTATAAAACATCATATTATATTATATTATTTGACATAAGTTTAATCACTTAATTTAAACATATGTAATTTAAAAAAAATGTATCAAACATTATAATATATTTTTTGACATACTCAGTTTAAACAGAAAACCGAAAAAATATACAGTGATGTAATTGGAATTGGTTTGGTTCATGGCACATTTAATTGTAATCAACATACATACTACATATATATGATTATATACATATACATATATAGATAACAAATGTATTACAAGATTTTTTTTTTAATTTAATTATTTTAAATTATAACTATGTATAAGTATAATTTTATAAACAAGATGTCCCACGAGAATTTATATTTATATAACGATATAACCCTCTTATAATACATACATTTTAACTTAATTTTATGTAATATTTAAAATACTTATTAAAACTTTATTTAATAATATATTATTATAAATAATATCATATATTAATATGCATATAAAATTACAAGTGTTTATTTTTAAGTTTTAATTTTTTTGAAATATCTTAAATGCTTAACATTTATTATTCTGAAAGAAAAATTTCTTTTCAACGAACTTTCATATTATATAAGAAATGACTTGATATGAGCATTTAAAGTTTTAGTAGCATGATAACGAAACTTAATGTTTGTAAAGTACTTACTATCTCACTTCTCTACTTTGTTTTGTAATAAATAATTCAAAATTGTGAAGTAAAATTTAAAAAACGGGCCGTATTGGTTAAAACAGTTACTCAAGTTGTTATTCATACTCTAAATTTATGTAATAAAAAAAAATTAAATAATTTTTATGAAAATTTTTTTACGCAGATAGAAAAATATGAGATAAACATTTTCAAAGTAATTATATCGAAATAATATCAGAATTTATCATAAATATGACGATTTTTTTTAACGTATTATCAAGTTAGTGTATTGATATTATTATTAACACATTTTCAAACTTAAAATTTTCAACATCGTTATTTTCAGATAGATAACGAACATCGATTTTGTGAAAAGCGTATAAACTTCAAATAACATTGTTTATAAAAAAAAACTCAAAGTCAGTTTTGAATATGCATACCACATTCTCATAGAAAAACTTATCAATAATTTAAATAATAATTTTTGATTCATACATGTATGAGTCATTTATGTTAATTTTATCAACAAGATTTTGTGATTACGTAAATTATTATATACATATTTTATATATATTAACCATAAAGAAAAAAAACTGCTCATTCATATAAAACCAATGTCACTTCACATTAGAATTTAAAAATTTACCCGTGATCATATTTAATTACCTCAGTTTAATATGGTTAAATTGTAAAAGATAAATAAATAAATATTAAATACACGTGTACACAATTCAAATAATGATGTGATATGTATTTATAAAATATTTTTTTTTAATCTTAAAAATTATTGAAACCGTCGAAAACCTAACCATAGCACACTACAAAAAATCCTACTCCAGATTATCTCTCCATTCCAACCGACTCATTTCAAATCAAAACTCTTTTACGCTCCCGAACGATCCTCCACGCCGTATTAAAAGACGTTGGGCCGTGATCTCTTGCTCTAGCCACTCAAAGTAAAAATTTACTAATAAAGGGTCCTATCACTGGATGGCTTGCCTTAATACGTGATCATTTCCATTATATATTGTCTTTTTTTTTTTTTTGATAGTTTTGCGAATTTGCTTATTGTACAAAAGGTTGTACAGATTGAAAATGTTATTTAAAAAAAAAAAAAAAAAAAGTAAAATAATAAAAATGAATTACGTTATAATTAAAAGTTATGAGCCAATAAAAGTTACCTTAATTGGATCGCCATATTCTGGTTGAACTTCCTTAGAGATTAAAATATACAGAAGATAAATAGCACTCAACAGCAATAATCCAAATATTATCATACGGCAAAGTTGCATAGTTGATTTTTTCGAATGTGTTTTTCCATTGTTTAACAACGATCTGTGACAATAAAGTTAAATCATTTTTTGTAATAATTATTTTATATCAATTACAATCATATTTAAACAAAATTTGTGAATTCTCCAGATACATACGTGAGCAATATTATTGTCAGATTTGGTTTTTACTTACTTAGCTTCGGATTTTGGCGAACTGTACGATAAACCCATTTCAACGAGTAACTGATTTTAAGTTAATAATATTCCTATTATGTCATTTAAAAAGTATCATTAACCAGTAGTGTTTTATTGTGTATAATTTGTATTGTTTTGAAACTTCAGCCGTGTCGGACATTAGTTGAAGGTCATCATTGCATTGAGGCAAATAAAAACTGTGTTTTCATGCGGTGAAATCACTAGTGTGAATAACTCGAATCATATGTTTCCGTTTGCTGATAAACACTGTTCTCGTTTGAAGTGGGGTCCAGAAGTTTCTGTGTCATTTAGCTATGAAAAAATCATATCCCCGTTCTAATAGCTTATTAATGCAGACGTCATTTCTGCAGAACCGAATGCAATAAAATACTGTTGGAACTCTTCCATGAATAAACCGGTTCTGCAAGTAATTTGGATGTGTTTTCAGTTGTCACGCCGCGCCGTCTTGAATACACTTAAGTGACACACCCATCCGCCACCACATCACTGCCACGGTCATTCGGTGGTTTTATTTAGTGGCAGTCGATTCATCGCTGCATTAACGTTTCGTTGTTATCATCTACGATACTAAGTGCGTGACTACTTGAATTCTTCCAGGAATTTCGGATAGAATGTATTTGAATATTATAAACTTAGTAAGATTCGGTTGTGGTTAAATCGACAAAAGACTTATTTAATTTATCCGAGTTTAATTCAGGAAGACTAAATCACTGATTTTTATTTTTATTTTCAATGCAAATTACTCACCCCCCCCCCCCCCAAAAAAAAAAAACAACAAAATTTCAACTAAAACGTTACATTATTGCGGCTAGCCGTGAAAGGTTACATTTTGAATGAAATAAAATAAAATAATTTGTATCTAACGGTTTTCTGTTCTCTGCGATAATATACCGTTATTAAGTAACAGTTGTTCGGGATTTTTTAACACTTTGACTTTATGAGTCGAGCAAAAAATTTTATGATTCAACATTAATGTTTATTTATTTTCTTGCTTTTTAGATGCTGTTTGTACGTAGTAAATTTTCTCCAAAAGCCACTTACAACAACTTTATGGATAGAAAACTAAATATAATAGATTGCATATTGAGGAGTAATCTTTCTCTGTTTTCAATAGTTTGTCCAAGCGAAAGAAAAACCGCTAAAAATTAAGTGAGACCTGTTAAATGTTAACGATAAACCACGAACGAGATTTTCATGGAATCTATTTTAGTTGTTTAGTCTTGATTTCAAAATAAATGTTGTGAGAAATTTGACATTTTCACCACATGTCCCATCCATAACACACTTTTACATACTTCAAAAAGTTTTTAAAAATGGCGATCACTTTTAAGCTAAAGATAGAATTTCAAAAATATCTCATATTCTAAAATTGTTTCTAATTATAGATATTAAAACTTCAATAGGTGATAAAATCGTATTCATTTGCTTACCTAACGATACTGGACAAATGTTAAACCACTAGTTAATTTTTTTTATCGTTTTACTTTCTTATACATTTTTCATAGAATCAACTATTTTTACAACAAATTTTAACTTAAAATGTACATAAAAAATAATTCGTACATCTAACCTTTATGAAACTAGGGGTGTGGATAAAAATTATTTGTTGAATCTTTTGGTAAAGGTTAATTACGTATTAATAAGTCTTGGTTACGAAACAATACAATAATAATTAAACTAAAAACATTAAAATGTGAAACCAAAATAAAACCTAAACACGGTTAAGTTTTACTTAAAATCTCTTAAATGAATTAATGATTGATTCTTTTTTTTTTTAGTTTACTACCATTTTTTTGTCCGAAGACCTAAGGGGTCAATAGCGAGCTATTACAATTATTATTATACGGACGTTTAATCATTTATAATAAGTTTGAACAAATGATCGAGTATGAATTTTATCAATTTTATAGTTTAAATTTCAGTTTAAAAAAAGGTGCGTTAATTTTATATTTTGTAATTATTCTAATGATCAGCCTCTGAAATTGTCCTGCTGAGATAAATTGTTCTTATGAAATTTATGATTCATGTGAGTTTACTTGGCACGTGTGGCCATTAACTGTGCGCACGATTTGTAAGCGTTTAACATAGTGTGTTGTACATTTTATATCGTATATTATTTTAAAAATCATTACGTATTATTGAATAATATAATTCATAATATGAAAAAATGTATTACACCATTATCATTCATTCCATTTTATAGTGAATTTTTCGTGAATTTTTCATATTATGCATTAGGTACAATATTAAAAATTGTCAATCAAGACTCGATCACGAAACTTGAATAATTATTTAAATATATATTTGTCAAATAGGTATTTTAATGATTAAAACATAATATTTGATTGAACATAGAATAATTAAAAAAAAAAAACCGTTTGAAACAAAACAAAAATAGATGATCACAGTATGTAAAAATAGCAATTTAAATTTCTTCAATTAAATAGAGTTTGTGTTTTTTTCATTTTGAGCGCAACGTAGCAAATAACGTAGGTAGGAAAATGTAGTAGATAATCTATTTCGCTTGGTTTCGAATCGATTTTAGCCGTTTTGTAGTAAATCTTGTCACTTTCAACTTGAAGTCAACCGATTCACAACTTAGGTCGATTATCTGGTTCTTCCCATTCATCCAAATCTATCGAAAATTCGTCGTTACACTTCAATTTGAAAGCAGGAAATAAACTGTAAACCAAACGTAACAAAATATCAATAAAATATGTGAAATAAACAATAAAAAAACAAGTTCTACACACTTGTGATCAATCGTTTTAAAAATATCCTTTTGAACGTGATCAATATTTGAAGTTGCACATATAACATGGCCTAGAGTGATTTTTTTGATTATTTTCAGTTGGTCTGCAAATTATTAGGTATTTAATTAGTTATTATAATTATTTGATTAGGAATTAATGAATAATTCACACGATTCACTCACTTGGAGTGAAGCTGCCTGACTGATCTTGGACATCGTAAAAATATCGATCACCGGCTTTCAATCGAAAAAAGCCATCGGCAATTAAACATCGTGCTGTTGGACCCACCATCGCCCTTTCAATATTTTTCTCTAATAATAGTCCTACCATTAAGTCAATGTCATTAACTGATTGATAAAGTTCTTTCAATTTGCTAATATCCTAAATATTAAATCATAGGAATATATATATTAAATACTTTTAAATTTTATAAAATTATAAAAACTCTGTCAATAAATAAATAAACAAATAAATAAAATATATATATGAAGAATGTAATGTTTTCAGTATATCATAATATGACATGTGGAGAGGAAAAAGAATAGATATGATACGACAAAAAATAACTTTGAATAATCTTAAAATTTAGTTCTAAATAGTTAATTATTAATACAAAATTGGTTATATAAATAATTATATAATATTATACATAAAAAATCTGTTATTATTTTTGATTTATGTAATTCTTATGGTTTTTAACTTTCCTAAATTACAATGAATACTTAATTTTTGGTTTATGGTACTTATTTATGCCTTATCTGTCTGGCTATTACTTTTAGCTAATTTCACTTTTATTTGATGTTGTACTCGCTTTAAATTTGTATTTACATACACAACCGTCGATTGGCGTTTATACAATAAATAAATAAATAAATGAATAAATAAAAACGACTTAATACTAATATTGTGAAACATTTTCGTCTCTTCACTCAGCAACCCTAAATACTTATTGTGTAAATTATTCGAGGAAAGTTATAAATGCAATTGAAATTACATACATTTCCGATACAAATGCAGTATTCGTTCGATTATTCAATAATTTACGTTACCTTTATGTGTATAAAGTCCTTTAAGTCTTCAAAATCATTGGCCACATGTAACCCGCATAAATGTCTAACTTTGTTGTAAGGTTGTAAACCAACATCACGACCAATTACAATATCGTCTGATAGCAAATCACGTCCGGTATATCTTGGTTTTTTCAAATGATTATACATGTGGTTCGATATCTATGACGTTAAAAGTGTACAAAATTAGTATCTATGTATATATGAATGAATTTCAAATGCAATTCATATTTCATAATAATGTAATAAACGTTCTGCTGTTACATAAAAATTATACGAAGGTCGAGAAATACGGCCCGATGCAGTTTCTAAAAGGCCATTTAACAATTCATCGAAATTGTTGTCCAGTGATAATAAGTCCAGCTTAGTAAACCAGTCAGTAATGGATATTGAATCTACTATTTTGTAATTTTTGTCCATAATGCTATAAAACATACAAAAATAAATCCTCGTATTAAAATTATACAAATAACATAACATACGCTCGAAAATATCATCTTAATAACATTGCAAATTATCAGTGAAGATCATAATACAAACTTGAACTGATCTGGTATAATAGTGTGCAGAACACGGAGTGCAGCGCCATACAATTCGAGAGACATGGATGGATTTGTATTTGGATCGTAAATATTTTCTTTATTCAATCCATTAAATTCTTGAAAAACGCCCCCTGTTTAAAAATTAAATATTCATTTTCAAAACATCTAAAAGTCGTTCATTTATCGAATGCGTTGTAATCTATGTAGTGCGTATACCAATGATCATCGGTAAAAAATCTTCATATGCAATACGTTGTACGGTTGCGATGATGATTCTCCGTGATTCTTGATAAATGATTTCATCAGACCATTGTGGATTCATTGATGATAGTGTGAATGCGATGTAATTGTGAAATCTCAAAAATAAAGTCTGCATCAATTTGATTCCTATATTTTGATTCCCGTTGTTTTCCCCTGTACAAAATGATAACCTACTCTATTGTTGGGTGTTTAGAATTTGTTCTAAAGCATAGGTAAAAAAAAAAAAAAAAATGATAAAATATAACTCATAAAAGGTCTATGCTTGCTCTAAAAAAAAAATGAAGATACTCTTCACTATTATTTACACCAACTCATTACCTGTATTTTATTGTAAATAAAAAGCTATTATTTATTGTTATTATGACCATATTAGATTCGAATTATTTGGATTGATTATTAGTTCTACTATAACATAAAAATTGGTAATGGGGATATTATGTATCCCCACAGTCTACCCCTGTATTGCAATTGAATTATAATTATTACCTAATGGTACTTAAAAAAATGAAAGAAACTGTCCTAAAACAAATTGTTTTCGTATTATTTTGAATTGATATTGAAAATTAAGAAATCAAATAATTAGTTATATATATATACATATAGACTCTTTTTTTTTTTTTTTTTAATTAACCTGTGTCGAATTGGATATCGCCACTGTGAGAATCATTAGATTTTATTTCTCGTGAGTTTTCCGCTATAATTGGACTAAACATTTGACCATTGCGGCTCACTGAGAATTTAAGTCTTCCACCCTCCATAAGTCTCAGTCGTAGAGCATCATTGTCATTGGACCCATACACATTAGAAGCGTCGATGAAATGCGTATTGACATTAATCTGAAATCTCATAGACGATCAATGGTAAATGACAGTCGACAAGTGTTCGGATTAAAATTCACTAACATATTTTGAAGGATATAATGGGCTGCCGTTATCTCTAGATATTTGGTAACGTAATGTTTCTAAGCAAAATATATTATACTTGCAATACACTGGGTCGCCAAAAGTATTTTCTACGGCCTCTTGACATTTTGGATTCTTGTCCTTGCAACAGTCCATAAACTCGCCTGAATTTTGAATTGAAAAAAAAAATGTATATATTTTCTAAATGAATCTAATAGAAATATAAGACTTCCCGTCCTGTCACAAACCGTGTTCGTTTTTTTGAACTTCCGTGGACATGCCCGATACGTCTACAGCTAGAAATTGTGCGAATAGCAATAAAAGTACATTGTTTTCATCAACACGATGTATTTCTCTGTTCGGAAAGAGTCTAACAGTCAGTAGTCTGGTACTAGGTAATGCAATTCCATTAGATTGTAATCTAAATCTATAGTTTCCTTTAGAATACAACAAATTAATTTTAGTAAATATTAAAAGAGTATAACAGTTATATATTTTAAACTTAATAAAATAAAGTCATGCACTCTTTCACTCATACTAAATAATTTATAAACAATGGAATTATATTAATTTTAAAAATTCTCCGAATACTTTATATTCGTGATTTAATATTCAAAAGTATCGTTAATGTTTGATTTAGACTTATCATAATTTTAAGACGCCAGAATAACTATGCTATACTTTGGTTTGAAATCTTTCTTATACATACTTTTCACTGCCTATACCTGATTTATAGCATCAGACATTGATTACAGTTAGTTTTTTTTCGTTTCAAACGTAAA
Source organism: Therioaphis trifolii (assembly GCA_027580255.1). Lineage (NCBI taxonomy): Eukaryota > Metazoa > Arthropoda > Insecta > Hemiptera > Aphididae > Therioaphis > Therioaphis trifolii. The sequence goes on from CM050408.1 coordinate 21,447,691, forward strand.
TGATTACATTTAATTTAGTTTGTATTCTCATTTAAGTTGTGTAAATTTCACTTTGAAAACGTTCTTATTAATTATAGAATAATTACACTGTCGGATTATCGAAAACATCAAGTTCATGCGAATATATGGACCTATTAAATATCCATGAAAAACGTTTAACAAATGACTAGAATTGAATTATTTACTATGAGTTTTAAACAGACGGAAAAATATCAGTACTAATATTAATAACTTGCTTCGTAAATACTGATTTTACTGGCACATTGTTTGAGTCAATATAAAATAAAAGTCATGTTTTACCATCACTGTGATTAGTATCTAGAATACGAAGAAACGGCGTGTCTGCAGCACCCCAAGTTGGTGAGTTCAAATTGTTACAAGATCCATTTAAACTTCTGTACTTAGAATTCGAATAACATTTTAGTGTAGGGCATTTGTTAAAATATCCATCATTCGAAATGTATAGTGAGTTTGTGTTCTGTTATAATAATAAATGTGTATAATCATTAATAACATAAATATTCAATAATTGTTTGGATGTTAGGAGTGAATTAAAATTATTATGTTCCATACTCAAATTTTAGAAAAAAAAAAACAAAAAAAAACCAATAAAATTATTTGAGCATTAGTTTTTTACCACAAGAGTCAGTATAATATATTGAATAGAGATATATTATTATATTGTAACAATTATTATTGTTTGAATATTTAGGCGTGCGCGCGCGTGCGTGTGTGTGTGTCACCGGTTAATGTGATGTTTAATTAGTGTACACTTCATTGTCTTCTTTATGTATTTCGTACCCACGTAGATACCTACATATTGAATGTATTACATCTCTCTTACTTATTTGTATTCAGTCGGTATTTATTACTGAAGTTTTACATATAATTAGGTAGGTAATATAAAATTATTCTTATTCATTTTATTTTCAAACTCTATACCTCATTATTTTAGATAAGTATTGAATTGCATTACACTAAATACTCATAATATATTATATCGAATTTAAAAGTACAAGCTTGTAGGTTTATTTCTATACGATTATGACTATTGATAATATAGATAAAGAATACACGAACAATTACTATGACTATTCATAATTAATTTATTTTATAAACTACCTACTAAATATTCAAGTTTTTATTTATCTTATTCAGACTTCCAAAGTTTAAAGGTCATATGTATAAAACATTCAACGATTTGTGTTAGTATTTATACGTTAGAATAATTTATTAAAAACTTTTATTTTTAAATAATTGCATTTTCATTTTCAGTTAACTATGACTTAATTTAGTAAATTCATATTTATACATTATAGAAATGTAATTATAAATAAGATGTTAAACTCATTCGGTTTCAATAATTCAAGATCGTTGTAACAATAATATATAAGAACTATTGTCAACTAAACTACGCATTATTGCATTTTGATATAATTTTAAATTTTTACTATATAAATGTAATTATAAACAGCAAAATAGAATTAATCGTTACTATACGTATCATGGATTTCGTTTTTCAGATGATGGATGTACCTTTGTGTCGTCATTAAATTCAGGTTGAATTTTAGTATTGACCGAAAAACATAAAAGATAAACTGCACCCAATAGTGATACACCGATCGAAATAACAATAAAAGACCACTTAAGCAATTTATCGTTCTGTTTCACGTTTCTTTTTTCTTTTTTTAACAATAACGGTCTGAAAAGTGACGCCTGATTAATTAATATATTATACAATAAATTAATCTCCGTAGAAATTGCACCAGCATTATTTAGATGGTAATTGTATACATATAAATATATAAAACGTTTATGAAAGCATATTACTCTACTTACGTAGTTTCATCTTGTTTGTAATATATTAAACTCATATTTAACGGGCTCCTGCTTTAAGGTCGCTCCCAGTTAATTACGACAAAATATTGAGTCACATAGATGAAATAAACATGTTATTTTAATTAAATTGTATTCTTTATAGCGCTATTCGAAGTTGTAATTTCTACACGTTATGATCCAGATTAAACTGCTGCACTGTTAATACGCGTTGCATTCTACAGTCCGACTCCCACTATGCACTATGTACTTAATAGTTAAACATAATATTATGCTTGTAGATAACGGCGTCAAGTAAAAAATATTAAAACATGTGTGTTTGATGCACTATGACTGTTTTAAATTAGTATTGAATATTACGTCAACAAAATGGCAGTTTTTTTAAATATTCAATCTTTAGTTACCGACACATTTCATAATCATTTTGACAGTCTTTATTTATAAAAAAATAAGCGAAGAATCTACCGGTTTACAGCGATGTTTATTTTGTTTTCTATAAGTAAAAAAGTAAAAAAAAAAAACTGATCAACTTTTGAGGTAAAAGTTGAACTTTGAAATGCCTCGTTTTTTAAAGTTATTCTTTTATAACATTCTTAATATTTAACAAAAAGCTCTGAAAATTTAATAAGACCCTATTCATATTCAACTAACGATATCGACAAAATTTGAAAAATCGTGAATCAGCATTTTTTTATTATAAACGTAAAAGTACATTATTATACTATTTTTTACGAAATGGACTGTTTTTACATAGATTTTCACCTTTTAAATGTGTATGAAAAATGTTAAGACCATTCAATCATAATTATCTTTGGATAGAGATTTAAAACAATTTTTAAATTTTAAATCTTTTGTTTAGAAAAATATCTTTTTTTTTCAAAAAAGTATTTTTAAATGATTTTGATAAAAATAAACTTACCGACATTCTGCCTAAAAATGATAAAATAAATAAATAAAAATTTTTTATAATGAAGTTTTGCTCAGAATCGTTTTATTTAAGAAATTATCTATATTTTGTTTAAAATTCATTACACCCATCCCCATAATCTAATCCAAGAAGCGAAGAATACCCAACGGTGCGAAGAATGTCCAGCTTATTTTTAAATAATTTTGTTTCAATAATTTCTATTCATGTTTTATTACAAGCAACACAGATTTATTATGTAAATTTTTCACCAGCAATGATACACAAATAAATGAATAAGGTTGATGATTTTCTGTTTATATATATTCAGAAAAAGTTTTTCAATTTCTCATGAACTTAAAATAATCCGGATTATGTGTTTAACAAATTAAATTGAAAATATTAAAAATGATTATGGATCAGTTTTACTAATAGTATGAAAAGTTGTATTCATTAAAAAAAAAAATATCTCATTGACAAGTTCAATCGTTAATTCATTTTTTAAATACTTCAGTACTTAGTTGATCATAAAATGTGATTAATTTCAAAGTGTTAAAAACGGGTGTTATATATTATATAAGTACGTTGATTCAACTTAATATTCATTAAAATTGAACGACTTTCAAATTATCTTGTTGCAGTTGTAGAATATGCTTTTTAATTCATAACTCTGATTGATCAATCGGTTCTTCCCATTCGTTGAAATCGAAAAAGAAACTATCGTCACACTTCAGTTTGGAGGTGGGAAAGAAACTGAAAATACGAACAATGTACTATTATATCGATGAATCAATCAATAATAATATATATTATATCAATTTACGTATGGTCCACTCTTTTAAATATGTCTTTTTGCACGTTGTCTATGTTTGTAGTGGTGCATAATACATGGCCAAGGGTAATTTTTTTAATAACTTTGAGTTGACCTAAAAGCCACAAGTCCGATAAGTTAGTAATTTTATCGAGCGATCATCGCGATGTGTGAAGGTACATAATACACTTCTTACTACTAGTGAAGCTGCCGGGCTGTCCTTGGACGTCATAGAAAAATCTGTCTCCAGCTTTGAACCGATAAAACCCATCAGCAATCAAACAGCGTGCAGTAGGGCCCACGATTGCACCGTCACTCGGTTTTTCTAATAGCAGTCCCACGATCAAGTCAACGTCGTGAACCGAGTAATAAAGTTCTTTTAACTTTCTTAAATCCTAAAATATGCCGTTTAATACTATGACAATGTATACAACTATAAGACACAGATTTCGTTTTTTTTTTTTTTTTTTTTTTTTTTTTAATGAAAATCTCATAGTATTTAAATTAATCGATTGAAGAATGAATCGTTTCGAATATTTTATCAGTACTGATTAAATTACTAACAGCACAGTTGGTACCGGGCATTAAGATGAACTGTTAATAATTGTCAAGTTTTTACATATAAATCCGTTCAAATAACAATCTACTTTACTTTTACATGCATCAAGTCCGATAAGTCTTCGAAATCCTTAGCCAATGTATGCCCGCACAAATTTCTGACCTGATTGTACGGTGGCAAACCAACGTCACGACCTCGGACAATGTCAGCCGACATTAAATCAACTCCTACATACCGGACTTTGAAGGGTAAATTGAACATATAGTTAGATATCTAAAACAATACGATCGCAATGTATAATACTGGATGAAGACCGACGTATGAAGACCGCATGTGATAAAGTTACATAGAAATTATAAGACGGCTGAGGAATACGACCCGGTGTCTCTAAAAACCCTTTTAACAATTCGTCAAAATTATTTTCTAGTGGTAACAAGTCTGGTTTTGACATCCAGTCCGTAACATTCACCGTATATGCGATTTTGTAATCTTTGTCCATGAAACTATAATCAAAACGTTCATAATTAATAATCAGATCATTTATGTACATAAATTTAAAATAATTCATAGTATTTAACAATATTAACTAAGACTGCTAGAATTTATTTTGAAATCAACGCCTTGATTTTGTACGTTAATTATTTTTGTATTTTACAGTCTCTGAAAAAAAAATGTATATGAACATAATATATTAAGTTTCCATGTGATCAATCAAGAATTTCAAATATCAATGGGCAATATTAAAATTAAAAATGATAATATTTGGACGAAATATTTTACATATAAAAGTAGTCATGAATAAAAGATTGAAAAATAATAAAATAAATATCATAGTAAAGTCAATAAATATTTTATTTTACTCAAAAACTAAAATTGTAATTTGAAGTTTTGAAATTGACTTCTATTATTCTTGACTTGAGTTTAACTGTAGAAAATCAAGTCATTATTTAACAAAAGCTTGAAATTGAATTCACTATAAATATATAACCCTTGTGTTAACACGTGTTTCTACGTACTTGAACTGTACTGGTATGATAGTGTGAAGAACACGTAGTGCAGCGCTTGACAATTCCTGAGACATGGATGGGTTGACATCGGGATCATAAATATTTTCTTTATTGAATCCGTACATCTCTTTAAAATCATCTCCTGTTCAAAAAATAAAATTTTCGTAATTAAACATTTAAATTTATTAATTTACAGTATGATTTGTATGAAATGTATATCTATGTATACGTGCATACCAATGATTATCGGTAAAAAATCTTCATATGCAATACGTTGTATGGTTGCGATTACGATTCTCCGTGATTCCTGATATAGAACTTCATCGGACCAATGTGGATTTATAGATGATAATTTAAATGCCATGTAATTGTGAAATCTTAAGAATAACGTCTGCATTGTTATTATTCCTAAATTTTGATTGCCATTATTTTGATCTCCTGAATAAAATATTTTCCTACACATTATGACATTATTCCCAAATGATAACAACAAAGAAAACTTATAGCATAAGATAAAGTCTATACATGTGGTATAGCTCAAAAAACATTCAATGTGGTTGGACATGACATACTTAATTTTGATAATTTTATATACTAAAATACGGTTATAAAAATTGAGCGTAGCAATACTTAAAATGTATTATGAACATAAGTAATTTATTTAGTCAGTGATGTTGAATTTTGTAAACATTGATGATCTGAAAGCACGAACTTAAGCCATTACACATTAGAATTACCGAGCTACTATAACATGATTAATTTCCAATAGTAACAGTATTTTCAATTAAAAACCATAAATTGTTGTAAAATTTGAGTATTTAAACTTATAAGCATATAAATCAAGTTATAATATTACTAATGACTTCCGGTTCATCGAAGGAAAACTTACCTAATTTGTTTAAAAAAATCACTTAAAAAAAATTATAATTCTAAGTCGTTATTAATTTTAGATTTGATAATTAACTCAAATATTTTCTAGATTAATTTATTACGCTATTGTACGATATCAATTAAACTAAATCATATTTAAATAATCATGTATCGATAGTAGTGTTTGCACACGTATACAATATATACCTGTATCGTACAGAAAATTGTTGTTTCGAAATTCAATAGGATCGTTTTTTTTTCTTGCCAGAAAAGGGCAGAACATTTGACCGTTGTCGCCGATCGTGAAATTTAATTTCCCACCCTCCATAGCTCTCAGACGCAATGCGTTCTTTTCATTCGATCCGTACAATTCGGAAGCGTCGATGAAATGCGTGTTGACGTTGATCTGAAACGTATGACATGACGTTGCCAACATTAGACGCGAAGTGTTCAGGTTTAATCGAACTGCACTCACGTAGGTGGTCGGATTTAGCGGGCAACTGTAATTCCGCGATGTCATGGAACGAAATAATCCCATGCAAGATATATTCAGCTTGCCGTAAACAGGGTCGTCGACTGGATTTCCGACCACCGTTTGGCATTGAGGATATTGCTTTTTTGCACTTTCGTCGTGACAACAGTCCGTTACCACACCTAAATTGTACAATGTAAATTTCCAGGTAAATATCGATGAGTTCTGTGCTAATCGCGTAAAAAAATTGTTTTGAATTATCGACTTACCGAGCTCGTTCGTCGGAGAGTCAACGGGAAGACCTGATACGTCGTGAGCCAACAGCTGTCCAAATGGCATTAAAAGTACATTATTTTCATCGACATGATATTTTTCACGGTTCAGAAAAAGTCGTACGTTCAGAACTCTAGCGTTAGGTAATTCTTTTCCATTCGTTTGTAATCGCATTTCATAATAACCTTAAAAATTTACCTAATTGAGTTTTTAATTTCATATAGAAACAAACGTTGTGTTTAGAATTTATAAGGATAACATTGAATTGAGTCCACACTACTTTAATGTGTTTGAATTGAGTTCCAGGTATTGTCTTCATTGCACAGTTCCCCCCGAAAATTTTGAGTGATTTTTCAGCAAGCACTAATCGAACCAATAACAGTTGTGAAAGTTTTTACGCGAAATTAATGCATTTTTTCATTCATTACATTTTTAGATTATTACAAATTAATCTTAATACATTGTTATTATTCGAATAAATATATTTTTGACACATAAATAGCCCATACAAGACATTACGAATAATGTTATTTAAATATCTCAAGTATTTACCAGTAGTTTTCAATGTATTATAATGTTTATTGTTTCGTAAGCCACATTAATTGTTTACAGAAGTTAAAAAATGAGAAGCTTAATTGAAAGCCAAATCACACAATATTTCATTGAAATCAAACTAAATCAAAATAATTTTAATTTATAATTGATTATTTTATGATCTTATGAAGCTAGATGTGTTATGAAAAAAGAGACAAAAAACTTGTAGATTATTTTTAATTTAATTCATTACATAGTATGGAATTGAGATATTTCATAACGTTTAATAACTGCTAGCATGTAATTGAAAAATCTCTATAATTATCATTTACCAATTAAAATAAAACAAAGTACTATGTCTTACTATCACTGTAATTAGCATTTATCATACGAAGAAACGGTGTCTCTGAAGCACCCCATGTGGGTTTCTCCAAATTATTACAATATCCGTTTAAATTTCTGTATTTGATATTCAGATCGCATTCTACTCTAGGAGCACAATATTTTAGATAATCATCATTTGTCGTTGCAATACTGGATACATGCAGTGGATTCCTCGTCTGCCGGATAATTTAAAATGTATTATTTTATAGTTGAACTACTTTTATAGTTTAAAATAGGTATTAAATGATATCAATGTGTGACATGACCGTACCGGAGAATAAATAAATACACATAATTCATTGTTGAAAATTAATTTAACATTATTATTCTAGTCATTCATAATACGTTTTATAAGACGCATTTCGTATTTACATGACTCTATAACTGTATGCTCATAGTACTTGTGAGGTTACGTAAAGACGAAAATTTACCTCAATGATATTTTACTCTTGGATATCATTTCACTAGGTGCATATATTTTACCCCCGACACGATTTATCTCCAGTAGATTTTTACTGGTGAATACGCCTCCAAGCCGGTTAAATATCACTGTGGAGTATTTGACAAAGAGCAAATATTTACTAGTCAATTTTATTTTACCGGGAGGTTAAAATTTCGGGATGCCAATAACGCGATTCCTACTCATTAAAACGCGACCCGTTTAGATTAAGGTTCTCAGTTTTTAATTCTAGGTAATCCACAGACCACAATCATGCGTACACATACAAACACACAACATACAGACACACACACACACACACACACACACACACACACACACACACACACACACACACACAATCATTTTACTTTCTAGAAAAACCTGTCGTCCAATACGTCGGGTTTCCGATTTCAAAACGTCCACCACTACGACTACGGAAACACTACACGACGATGACCCACGAAACGGTAGTAAGTTGCCAAGTTGCCAACGATCCAGTGGAGAGGGGACGACAGTCACGTTTAAATGTATGAGACGGATCAGACGAAGGCGCGTATCGGTGCAGCTGTTGTACACCGAAGCACGAGTATATTTAAAGAATAATATTAACCACCTTGTGAAAAAAATTATAATTTACATAGTGTCGTTTAGGTTTGGTTTTTCGTTCGTTTTCCCCGATTCCGTTCGCGTCGTAACTTTGCTAAGTCTGTCTACACCGAGACGTCACAATATCAACGATTTCCTACGTGAGTATTTTCCATAATCACGAAACATAAAACCCGACCGTGGTGTGTGTATGTGGTTTAAACCGGGTGGTAATTACGACAAGGTTTTTATTTTCTCACGGCGTCATAGCGAGACTTTAATATAAACGAACAAATTCGCAGAGTTCCGTCAAAACCCCAATCGCGTCGGGAACCTTAGACTTTTTACGATTCCGAATAGAAACGATTTTCTATGCTATTTTAACCATTAGACGCCGGTGTTGGTGCACAACTGACGCAATCAAACCATAACCTCACGGTCTCGAGTTCAAACGTTTTAGGAGTCCTTGATTTAATCACAGATTTTATAACTATACGTACAACTAGCGCCACTATAAATAGCAATAATAATAATAATATAGACTTTTGAATGTATTTAAAACTGAAAATCAAAAAACAACTCGTAAAAATAAAAACTATTCCAATTTATATATAACATTTTCATTTCCATTAAAATTATTTCATACAATAAATACATTATTTAAACGATTCACTGACTTAAGTCAATCAATACAATTTATAATTTTATAAAAGTACATTTTTGGTATCACGCATTAATAATATACATACATACATATATATATATATATATATATATATATATATATATATACATATAGCCTTTCCGTTACTCCCCCACGAAGGTGGTTCCAGCATTACATAAATGCACAGTTTTTAGATGTAACAATAATTATCTTCAAATGTAACATTATACAATGTGACTAAAACTGAATATACTTTTAAGAGGTACCTGTACGGTCTCTTTGGATGCAAGAAGACTACTGTTCTTTATTGAAATGCCCAAAATATAAATTACTCCGAATACACATGAACTGAACAAAGTCAATAAGATGAATACATTTTGATTTCGCCTCGAAGTTTTATCTTCTCTTTTTAATAACGGTCTGAAACGAAATGAATCGGTTATATTTCAAAAACATATGTCATTCATTTCAAATATATGATATTCGCCATTATTCAATTATCACCATATAATAATACATAATAGGTATTTTTTTATTCGAAATTGCATACTTATATTATAAATTAACAAAATGACACATGCGTCAGACATAGGCGAGGACTTAAATGTGCGCAGATATCATTTTCGTGATCGAAATCAACCGCTATGTTTTCTAAGATTTGTCAATGTAGTTCAGGAGCAGCTGGGTGCTGCATTTCTTCCCCTATGCGCGTGTCTATGAACCCAGACAAAACAGTAAAATTTGCATTAAATGGGCAATATTGCTTTGCTCTCATCTCATCAATACACAAGGGAAACATTATTATTCCTTATTAACGGATTTCCATGGATTTAGGATAAATTTAAAATCAATCAACGTTTCATGCAAATAATAATTATCTTGTTTATTGAACACAAGCAATACACAAATATGTTATTGCATTACATGATATGTAATTCAAATGCGCATGTCTGATGTTAATTAGTATTATGTAAATTTTAATTGCATTTAAAAAAAAATTTTTAAAAATATGTATGGCGTACTCGTTTTCTGGCAAATCAGGTATATCATATTTTAATATATTATTATTCTGATCTTTTCCGTATAATTGAAGCAAAATTTTTTCCGTTTTCATTTTTATTGAATTTGTATATAGTATGTTAAATTGCACTTACTTGGTTTCATTATTTCGTGACAAGTAACTCATTTTAATAGTTTTCACAATTTACACTAAAACAAATTGCCATAAAATAATGAACTAATTATGCATGTATAAAAAAAAAAAAAAAAAAAATAAGAAAACTTGTAATTAATTATTATTAAAATAAAACAATATTTAACGAAGAAATAAAAATCATTAGAAAGTATACTGAAAGAAACAAACAATAAGTGTAATAAGAAGAAACGTCGTGATGTGAAACAAATCACAATAATCAGATAATTTAAATTAATTATAATAAAACGAGTTCAATATCCTTATATTTTTTTATACACAACCGTATAATACATTTATAATATAATGTATTGTTAATGCATGTACATATATATATATATATATATATATATATATATATATATATATATAATTAAATTAAATGCTACGCTTGTTAAACACTTCATATGTATTTATTATCTGTATAATAAGTAATTTAACAAGGTAAGTACAGTAAGTAATATGTACTTTATCCCTATCGATATAAAGTTCTAGGCTTAAAGAACATGATGAATAGATTCTGCAGACTTTTATGAAAAGCATATTTTTAATGGCTGTAGATACTAAGTTGGGACATTTTCATGAATTAGCATTAACAACGGTTCATAGTAATTACCAAGAATCCAATAGATAAAAAAAAGCCAGCCATACTTCACATCATGGGATATTTTCCCCTTCTGAGACAAGATAATGGAGATGGGTGTATTGCATTTTTAAGAAATGATAGATCATTTCTTTAGTCAAATGATACTGAGCAACGCTCCAGTATAACAATATAATGTATTTAATGTATACTAAAAGTGTATATATTTTTTAATATACCGTTAAATGTTTTAGAATTTTTAGTCTAATTTTTGGTAGGTTTTCTTGTTTGAACTAGGATATATACTTTTTTTTACTAATTTATTTAAATCATTTCTATTTGTGCCTAAATGTTCATATGTGTGGGATTAATCCAATAATTCTTCATATACATTTAAAGTTGAAAACTGATGTAAAAACAGTCTATTCCACAAAAATTGTATAATGATTTATTTAAACGATAAATAAAAGAAAACATAAGCATTATTGTAAAACCAATAGCTCCACTCAGAATCTAAAAAGTGTATGAGTATATTTGTACATATTTTGCTGTTCAGGCAAATATTTCATATCAAAAAATTTTTTTATATAAATCGAAAAATATTAACCTTTTAACCACTACGTTAATTTGTTTTTTATTCCAAAAATTAATGTACCTAACCACAAAATTTTAATGAAGTACTGACTGATGTACAATATTCAAACATAAATGTATGATATTTTATGTGCTGATTTTGATAGAACAGATATTCTTTTATAAAACTAAATATTCTTATTTAATTTATAACTTCAATAAATGTAATATTTATAGATAAGTTTGACATTGAAATTCAATTATATCAAATATTATGGTTATACATATTATTGAAATAAAATGAAGTGTTAACTTAATATGTTAAATACAAATTATTGAACGATTATAAATTTCTTAATCTTTCTTACACGAGTATTACATATTATTAGTATACTAATAGCAGTAATTTCATATTTTTCAATAACTCTGAAAAATTCACAAAGAATTTATAATTGAATTCAATTAAATAAATTAATTTATTAGTATTATAATTTAATTACCATTATATATTTATTAATGTTATTTTTTTAAATGTTAAAATTTCTCTGTTAAACGAATTATACCTATTTTCGCTATATATTAATTTATATTTGTATTTAATTACTAACTCCTTACGCTATAAAGAAATCTTACACCATTGGTATACGTAATGAATACTTTCATTAGTATTTGCATTATTGTGATTTATTTTAAATTAATAATATGCTAAATTATGCTGAAGTAAACAAATAATATATGAATAAATCCTGTTTATATTATTTCCACAGCAGAGCGAGGATTTGTGCATAAAATATACTTTTTATTGAATATAAATACATAATGCATTTACAGAGGTATAGATATTAATATGTACACGATACATAAGTATCAAGAATTTTAAAACACGTTTTCATATACGTGTATAGTGTATACATACTTTATTGTTTGAATAATAATGTATTCACATATATCAGCTAGTTTTTACATATTTTAGTAATATATATGTATATTCACACACACACACACACACACACACACACACACACACACACACACACACACACACACACACACACACACACACACACACACACACACACACACACACACACACACACACCAGTTTTTAAATTTTTTTTAACTTTTTAGATAAGACATTTTGATCACTCTGTGAAATATCTTTATTAATTATAAATGGACACAACAAAATGAAAAAAATAAAAAATTTGAAGTATTGAAGTACAATTATTTATTAATTTATGATCATAAAATGTATCACGCGCATGTAAATATTTTTAGAATTTTACAGTGTTTATATTGAGTTTATGTATAGTTATTATTTAAGTTATTCAGATAACTAATGCGCAGTAAATAAATTCGATAGAGACGTGGTTATAAAATGCAACTGTGATCATTCTTGCCATGCCGATAAATCCACTTTATACGATTCGCCACAGTTGTATTTGATACTTGACATCATCCTAAAAAGTTTTGAACACATTTGAATGTTACCATGGTATTTTTCTGTTGCGTGCAAAACAACTCTTACTCGTGATCGACATATCGAAACGTTTCCTTCTGCAGGTGATCCAAGTGTGATGTTGCACAGATAACGTGGCTGAGAGTGACCTTCTTCAATGTTTTTAATTGTTCTGAAATCGAAATCACACAGTGATAAATGTCACCCCAAATCCATACTAGTCGTATGTCTGATATGTACATACCTTCGGTGAAACTTCCGGGTTGTCCCTGAACATCGTAAAAGAAACGATCGCCAGCCTTAAACCTGTAGAAACCGTCTCCGATCACGCAAGCAGTCGACGGCCCGACCATCGACCCGTTTTCGGGCGTTTCCAATAGAGCACCGACGATATAGTCTACGTCGTGTACAGTGGAATAGAGAGTTTTCAATGTTTCGATGTCCTAAACGAGTATAATTTTAAACTCATCGAGTGAAATAACATCGGGAATCTTGGCACGTGTTATCGTGTGTAATGTATATTTATAAATTTAGATGTGCATGAAACACTGTGTCAGGTATTCTCAGGTGCAGCAAACATCTCAACCGGTTGACTACGCAACAGCGAGCAGTGCATTTATTTTCGACTAATATATATAAAAGACGCAATAAATATGTCATAAACCTACCCACCCGTTTAGGAACAACTTTTAAACTGTACGACGGTACAGTTGTGTACTGATAATATCACCTTGTAATTTACCGTAAGACGTAAATATTCATACAATTCGTAAATAACACAATGACAGAAACTCATTTCACACGGAATTAATTTTTTTAACTGATTACCGATACAATTTTTATTTTTATTTTTATTTTCTTCATTCGAAATTTATTTATTTAATTGGAAGGAATAAAAATCTATCGGCTTAAGAAAAGAAAATAATAAAAAGTACTCTATGTGATTTTACTTAGATTTCAAATTTGCATTCCAAATATGCATTATAACAATTATACTTGTTGATATGTATGTAGTAAATCGTATCTTATCTTTTTTAAAGATTTTTCAGTGAAAACTTCAGCAAAATTACTGTCACGTTATCGAGTATACATAAAATAATGTATCTATATATTATCAAGACAAAATATACATACACATCTACATCTATATCTATCACGACAAAACACTAGTGAATAAGTATCTGTAACAAAATATGTTAGAAGAATAAAGTGTTATATACCTTGATAGAAATTAAATCGGATAAATCAGAAAATTTTGTTGCTTTTTTCAAGCCACACAATTGTCTCATTTTATTGTACGGCGGGAGACCATTGTCCCTGCCTCTTTGAATATCGTAAGACATCAAATCAAAACCGGAGTATGTATCCAGATTTGGTATTTTAAACACGATATTTGTAATCTAAAGTTATCGATGTTCATTAAATTTTGATAGTAATACGATCCATATTATTTTTATACTAACTAAATTATTATAAGCCGGTTGTGCGGCTCGACCTGGTGTTTCCAAAAACCCTCTCAACATATAATCAACATTTCCTATGACTAAATCTGGTATTTGTAAAATTTTGGAAGGTTCTATTTCATCAATGACTGAATAATTTTCATCTATAAAACTTAAATATATGATTGGTAAGGAAAGTTTAGAATATAATTGATGTTACAGTACAAAACATACTTAAATTTAGCAGGAATAATGTTATGAAAAACTCGGAATGCACCACTTGTCATTTCTTGAGATAAAGCCGAATTAATTGAAGAATCATAGGAAGTCTTCTCGGTCAATTCATATTTTTTCATATTCTCGTGCCCTAGAAAATTAAATAAAATCTATTAGATACCGAAAATTCCTTTGCGAACACTTACAAATTATTGAACGGTTTATTAATTTTTTTCTTTTTCTATTTATTATTCTAGAATCAACATGCAGCTTTTTAAAATTTAGTGATCTGCGTGACAACAAAGTCGAATGAAAAATCACATTCTGCTACTTTGGTTATTAAAATGAAAAATATTACCCGATAAAAGCATTTATTTAGGCCTACCTAAGAGTATAGGCAAGAAATGATCATAAGTGATAATTTGCATAACTGCACCCATTATTCTGCGTGTTTCTTGGTAAAGCCTTTCGTCTGGCCAAATCGGGTTTAATTTCTGTAGCTCATCGGCAAGATAATTGTGATATCTTAAGAATACATTATGAAACAAAGCAATAGCCAAATTTTGATTTACATTAACGTCACCTAGAAAAATGTATGTTCATTATTTAAAGTGATAGTTATTGTGTCGGTTTATTACCTGCGGCAAATTGAACGGAAGATTTTCCTAAAGGGCTCTTCTTAAATTGAGAATTCGGATCCAGAGGACAATATTCTTCATTATTCAAGATCAGTGATCTAAGTTTACCGTTTGTAAATGTCCGTAGTCCATCTGCGGTTTCTTTGTTTGATCCATACACGTGAGACGCATCTATGTATTGAGTATTTCTATTCAACTAAAAAGTTTACTTATTACGTATTTGCTATACAAAAATTCTGCGCCACTTCTATTACATACAGTTAAAATAAAATCCTAATATTTTAATAATAAGTTTTATTGATTACTTCACGAATTAGAGAATTATCAAAACGTGTTTTGAAAGTATTCTTTTAACATTAGTATTTGAAATATAGACAATCTAAAAACCATTAATGATTTAAGAATATCAAATTATATCAGGGATAACATAATTGATTATAATGTACTATGTAAGTATATTCAATACTTTAAATAACTCAAAAACATGATTTTTAGTAAAAATATATAAGTAGCTTATAAACAAAATTCTATATTCTATTATAATATGAAAAAAAAAATTCCAATTTATGACTCACAATAGTCCTAGGAGTTAACACGCAACTGAAATTCCCTGACGGTGTAGAACGAACAAATTTAAACAACGAGACATTATATGGACCATAAATTGGGTCATCTGGTGCTATCGGTATTGCTGTTTCACATTCGAAAGGAATTTTCGATTTATCTTTTTCGTTGCAATGATCCAAATCAGCTAAAATAAATTACAAATAGTTTGTATTTATGAATTGTTAGATATATGAATATCATTTCAATTTCCTAAATTTCATAACAAATTAATTTTTATAATTCTTGAAGAAATAAACGCATTTGTTTTTATTTTTCAATTATTTTTAAACTTAAAAACTATAATAACAGGGTTAAATATCTTACAAGTCTAGATAAAACAGTAGTTAAAACAACGAAAAACAAATAGTTTACAGGTTCAATTTAATAATCAAAAATTATTAAACAATTTCAAACTGATTAGATCACATTATTAATTTATAATTATTATGTATATCAAAAACTCATATATACAATGTATATTATACATCAATCAACAAATCAATATTAGGGTGATAAAGTTTATACCTTGAAAAAGAGATGCAAACTACAAAAATACTGGCAAAAACATAAAAGGAAACAAACGTCAAGATTTTAGTGTAAAATAATTATAAAATTTCTTTCTTCAATCAAATATTATGTGGAACGATTCTTAATATTTTTCTAAAAGGCTTAAACATTATATATATGTACAGATCTTCTTATAGTTTATTTTTGAACAACGAGTATTGCAATAATCAAGCAGTTTCTTATTTGTAATAGTATTTCAATAATGATTTAAAATGTTTAATTAAACAAACAAAAAAAACCCTCTATCTTACTGGCACTAATACTCTAAATTTCCATTTTCTTCATTTATTCGATTTATAAGTACTTTTATGCAGACGATTGATCTATGAATTTCGTAGCACTAACATAAAAATATTATTGATTATTATAATAATATTATTGACTAACTCGATTTATTTAAAGTGTACTCACCGGGTGTAGTCGAGTTTCTAATATCGTCCGGATAATATGATATATCATGCGTCAGAAACTGCCCCCACGGAACTAATAGTTCATTATTGTTACGATCAAAATGGCGCACGTCTCTATTGGAAAACAATTTCACTACTATTAACCTAGCACTCGGCAACGGTCTTCCGTCCAATTGAATCCGAAAAGTATTATTACCTAAATGGACAAAATTTTAATAAGCTTCAAAAGTAATATTAAAAAATTAAAAAATTATTATTAATTCACTAAAAACGATAATGTGTAAACACAATGTATTTCGATGGTAAATATTTGATAAAACATGTGACATTTTAATATAACGCTACGATGAAATGTAGTTTTTCGTCAGCCATGTTACTAAAGAGATGCATTTTTGTTATGCTGAAATTGGAAATTATTGTTGGAGTAATTATGTACGAACGCCAAATACTTCGTAGACAAAAAGAAAAAATTTCTAACGATTTTAAGAAAAAATCACTCGTATGGTTTTCAATAATTTCGTATTACGAATTTTTTTCCGAAATCGATTTTACACAATTTAAATTTAAATTTTAGATTCTTAATGAACCGGATGATCTATTGGTTTTACAATGATGTTTGTTAATTTTTTTTTCTTGAAACACTTTTTGGTACCTTTAACTCTGTCCATAAGTTTTATCAGGCAACTCTATAGATCGGAAATCACATTTAAGTGATACTTTAAGGGAAAACTACCGAAAACCGAAAAAAATCATAAAATATGTTGTAAACGACGCTTTTGTCAAAAGTCCTATACTTTTTTTAAAGTAGGTACTATACACCCATCAACGTCGTCGTCTCGTACGAGAAGCGAAGAACACCCCACGTAGCGAAATACGCCCTTTGTTTTTCATTAATTTTCTTTTATACCATTTTCGTCGAAATATATTTTACGACAACCGTCTTTCTACCGACTGTCGGCCGGTGACCGCGAGTCGCGTCTCGACAAAAGGAACGATATGAAGTATGATACGAGTCGCGGCTCGTTTCTCTCGGGTACATACGTAAATCGCGGCCGACGGAATATCTGGAAATATTTATCGATATAAAACGAGTCATAATCGGAACATTATTCATTAAGTATACATTGTATACCATTGTTGAATTATATCGGCGTGTCAGGGTTCACATCGTCTAGTCCTCCGGAAAAGTCGGGTGTAAAAAAAAAATTAAAATAACGAATTTTTGTTTGATAAAACAAATGAAAAGTGAAAAGAAAAAATGAAAAAAAAAATCAAATGGAAACGTCTGAGAAAAAACACATACTCTGGACATGGGCCGGCACATGGGACACTAGAACACATAATACACATAATACCTGTCTCTATGGCTTCTAATGAACGCTTTTTTTCATCTCTTAAACGAACAAAATCATACTTGAGATTAACTATGGGCGATGATCGTCTAAATGATTTATTAGTTATTGCTGTTGAAAGTGATGAAGCCTCGAAAATTAATTTAAATGAAGCACTTGACATTTTTGCAGATATAAAAAGTCGCCGCTACCCATTGATATGCTAAATGTGTATAATATTGTATATAATAATATATTTTTAAGTTTAAAAGAATACAAATATGCTTTTGGTACTGCTACAGCTTATAATTCTTCATTTGTATTATGCTTGTGCATTTAAAATAATATTATTAAAATGTATACTTATTTAATAATTCTTATAGTGTTAAATAAGTTATATTTGGTGAATTAATGGTGTTTGATGAATATCTTATTTAGAAACTGTTATTACTGTTATAAAAAAATATATTTGTCTTTTCTGGACGCAATCGACGAGCGACCAAAAAATATCTGGACCGCGATTTACGTGTATTCGGAAAAAACCCTCATCAAAGTCCGCGTCAAAGAGGTTAGCAAGACTCGCAGGCAGCCCCCTCGTGACCCCGGACACTTACCGTCGTCGAACTCCGCGTCCATCAGCCGGTAGAACGGCGTCATGGACGCGCCCCAGCTGGGACGCCGCAAGTTGTTGCACGAACCGTCGTACGTCCTATACGCGGCGTCCGGGTCGCACGTGACCGGCGGAGCGCATCTCGCGAAGTAGTCGCCGTTGGTGGTGGCCGCGCTCGTCACCCGGAACGCGATCGACGACGACGACGGCTGCCGACGACCGTCAAAGTCTCCGGAGCGACCCGTTGCGTATTTGACCGCGACCGCGGTTACCGCGAGCACCAGTGTCGTGACGGCCAAGAACGCTAACCGGCGGCGACGTGTCGCACTCGACGATCGTGATGACTTCGCCTTGCCGACGGCTCCGAGCAGTGGTCTGAAACAGCGACGACGATAGGATCACGTACGCGTCGTATACACGTTATAGATTTTGAGTGGAGCGAAAGCGTCTTGTGGTTTTACAGTTATGTTTTTTTTCCCGACCCCCCGAGATGCTTTTCGGTACCCTCGATTTTGTCAACAATTCTCGTCCAGCGACTGTACAGATCGGAAATCTCGTGTAGACGGTATTTCGAAGATTCATTTTTCTCTCTTGTCGTGTAGTTTTTCCAGGCGTGAGGAAAAACTGCCGAAAACCCGAGTAAACGTGTTAAAATCCACCGTAAAGATACTTTCACAGAATCAATTTTAGTTATTTACTCATAACTAGGGGTCGGATTTTGTAACAAATGGTTCTTTTGAGGGGAGTGTGATAGAAAGATAATTCTTATAAATAAATATGTTTTGACTCATTCTGATTTCAATTAAGTAAACTTTATTTTGCTTTTTTTGCTTTTTTCCAAAAAACCTCCTTTTTATTGCTTTTTCTCCTATTTGGTTCTTTTTTCTTAATTTTCACATATTTTTCTTGAAAGTTTAATTAATTTCTATGTATAATATACTTGGACTATATTATTATACAGTCAATCTCGTCTACATATATATATACTAGCTGGTTTACCCGGCTTCGCCCGAGAGGTATTCGACTATTTTATATAAAAAAAATGAGGATGAAAAAACTACTATTTTCTTATATTGTACCTACTTGGATTGGACGGCATCAAATCGAGTGCATTCTTAAAACTACGAATGTACGAATTATTTCTATGCAACATAAATTGCAAATCATATAGTATTTGTTTATCTTTATTGGGAGCAATAGACAAACGCCTTTTCACTTCATTCTCTGAGTTACCCAAAAAATATATCTGTAAAAACTTTGGTTCTTCTGTACCGGTGGGTAATAAAAAACCAGCCAAATGATAGACTTGACCTTGGTTGACGTTTTATTATATTCGATGAACGACCTAAATTAATTTTCCTTTTCATTGTGATAAATTTTAATAATTAAGAGAAACGAATAAAAATTTAAAAATTATAGAAATTAAATTTAAATTAAATACTGCTACTTATTATTAGTACTGTTTACTATTTAAATGCAGGCATCTTGAATATTCGACAATACATCGATACACAAACATTGGGCAGCGTTCCAACTTTTACGAAGCTTCACTTAAAATGTCGGTCGGTCCGTCCTTCGTAGCCACGAAATGCCCGAATGCGTTCACTGCGCACAACGCCCGATGTTTTTGTTGCTGTACGGGTGGGGGAAACCTGATCATGGAATAACCATCGGCCGTCGGACACGCTGGGGATCAGGGAGAATCGAAATGTAGTGATTGTGGAAACCCAGAACGTCGCGTTGTCATCATCCCGGTCCCAAGAAAGATTTTCCATTAGCAACGAATAAAGATAAATGAACTATCGCGCGACGGTGATATGGAAGGTGAAGTTTGGGCGGCCAAGTCTAGCCGCCGTCCGTTGCCGTACCGCGAACCTCACTCACTAATTCTACGTAACAGGTCATTATTTATAATAATTAATAACTTTTTTGTTTTTCAAGTTAGAGAATCGATCAAATGCCATAAACCTTCTCCGCTATGAGCTCTTCAATTTAAAAACAAAAATCATAACGATCGGTTCATTAGTTTCCGAGAACATATGCCGCAAAGGTTTTCATTTTCACATTTTTATATATATATATATATATATATATATATATATAGATATATAGGATAAGTTTTAATGAAAGCAACTTGGCCAAATATATGGCCGTAAATTCATATTTAATATTCAATTTTATGTATAATTTGAAGTTATTTTTTAGAATTAAATTTAATAAATGCTTCTTTTTGCTTTTTTTGGCTTCTTAAAATGCTTTTTTAAGGATTTATTTTGCAACAAAATCCGAGCCCTACTCATAACTAGGGGGTCTATACTTGAAATCATTCGGATTAGATCCGTATCGGAACAATCCACACGATAGATTTCCGTGTACGGACGAAAAATAGTATTCTTGAAATAAAACTATCCGTATACGAAAAACTTTCCACATACACAGAAATTTGTCCGAATGGTTTATTATATCGTATGAATTAGGTTGGTAACACTACTAAAATATACTATCTCATTGTTTATTTTAACGCATTTTAACGCAACAAACAAAAACGCGGGCAACTCTCTGTTCGGTGATTTTAATTAATGACGGTATATTTATCGCAAGTCTTTTATTACCTACGTACTTTCCCTCGGTAATTTTTGGTTTAGAAACAATATTTTTAACTATGATATAGTTAATTATCCGATTTAACTTGTGTTAATATATTAAATATCTGTCTCAATGTTTAATGTTTTTTTTTTAATTTAATTTGCTTTTTATTTAAAAAAATAATTACAGCAACAATGTTTAATGTTGAAACTTTAAACTTTATAAACGTTACAAGATAGGAAAGTATGTACAATATTATTCGGATAAAAAATGTATTATTTATTAACATCAGCTAAAATATTGTCAAAAACCACGGTTATTGATTTGTTTTATCAATTATTTTGTTACTTTCCAATATTTTAATTTGCTGTACATAATTAATGAAAAAAAATAATCAATTATTTTTATAGTTAATACACAGTTATAGTAATCATATATTAATTAATGTGGTTTAATTAAAAACAATAGGATAGTAACATGATAATGTGTTTATTTGTATACGGAAATACGTTTCCGAATGCCATACCCCCATTCGGATGAATCGATCGGAACTTTTCCACATAACCGATCCCATCCGTACACGGAAAAATTTCAAGAATACGTATTTTTTGGATCATGTGGAAATCCGTGTGGAAACTACGGACTACGGTTTTCGTATACGGATCCGATCCGAATGATTTCAAGAATAGACCCCTTGGAAGGTAATGTCATTGGACACTTGAAATTTTCACAATACATCAATGGCATATTGCTACATACTTGACAAAAAATGCTGAACAAAATTGGCAAATTTTGGGCTAAAAATAAATTTTTTAAACATTATCTCTAGTAAAATGTTTAATATTTGACAAGCAGTTTTGAAAATGTAATATAACCTTACTCATTTATTCAATAATATTGAAAAAACTTCAAAAATCGTCTCATATTTTTCTTTTTTTTTTTTTTATATACGTAACACATTATTATACAATTTTTACAGAATAGACAGTTTTGTATTAATTTTCATTTTTTAAATGTGTATACAAATTATTGGGCCATCCAATCATTTTGAACATTTGGATACAGGTAGAGCGGCAAGTTTTGAGCCTTTTAGTAAAAAAAAATTCTCTTTTGTTGAATAAATAATCTTTAAATAGTTCAGATAAAAAAAAAAAAACCTATCGACAATGAAACTAAAAATTATCTAATACTCTAATATTATGTAAACGGTATATTTTTATATTGAAGCTTTGCTCAAAATTATGTAACTAAATAAATGATCTATCGCTTCCTTAAAATTCAATACACCCATCTTCATTTTACTGTCCGAGAAGTGAACCCTTTGGGATCGAAATTACGTCCTATTTTAATTTGAAAATAAATTCTTCGACAACTACAACGTGTTTGCGTGTTCGTGTTTTATCTCGAAGGCTTTTTTTTATTTTGTTCTAAGCCAGAAAATTCGAATAGAAATCAATTACAGACATTAAAAAAAATGCATTCTTATGCACACATAAATTATTAATACGATATATAAGATAATGACGTATTATTACATTTATATTTATATTGTATTGAAATTGTATTATTTATTGTATTGAGCTCACATGAGAGCGTTCACCCATAAATAAACAAATAAATAAATATATCCACTGTTTTGAACAAAGTGCATTCAACAAATACGTTTTTATTTCAACCATTCAAGATTAATCTAAGGTTATCATTTTACCTTATCTGACTGATTTTCCCATCTTATCATTATTCAATAGAACAAAAAGAACTCAAAACTACGAAATACATCGTTTCACTCATGTGTCAATTATGACGAGCCTTACAAATACCAGTAATAACATAAATATAATTAAAATGTTAATTGTTAAGTTAACACTCGAGTATACGGGACTTATGTAAATATTGTATTTTAACTTGTATTTTTCAATCGAAAAATTTCGAATTATACCCTATACTCCATATTATATGACATACGTCTTTGTTTTGAAGTCGAAAAAAAATCATTTAAAGTATTGCTGATAAAATTTGGTATGAATATTTCTCAGTATTTAATTATCACCATAATAATGATAAACGATAAATTCTGATATGCTCGAATTACCATTTTGATATAAAATATATAGTTAAACGATAATTATATATATTATAATAGATTAAGAGATTGACCTGGGCAGGACATGCATGGTGGAGAGTGAGATCTATAGTTAGAACAACAATTGAAGAGAACCCGGTTGGTGTTTTTGAAGAGATAAGATGAGATGAGATAAATTGAAGAGACCACTAAGAAGACAACGCTTACGTTGGGAAGATTATGTAAAAAGGGACGCGGGAAGAATTGAGCCAGAGATCCTATGGAGAGTAGCGGCAGAAGATAGAGATAGATGGGAAGAAATTTGTTTGGTGTTATGGTTTCAATGACCGTAAACCAAAAAATAAAATATATATATATATAATATAAATACTAATAGTGTCACTATTCTGGATTAAAATAAATAATTAGTAATACGATACAGAATAATACAAAATAAAAGTGTTTAATTTTAATTTATTTTTAAAATTGTATAGAAAAATGAACTGTTTTTATCAAAGTTTGTTCAATAGAATAAGTGTTGGTAATATATTATACACAGAAAAATATAGAAGATACTCACTTAGTTTCAGACGTCAAATTATCAACTCGCTTAAAAATATTCACCATTTTTTAAAATACTGATTCTAATAATCTACAATATTGATTTGTTTAAAAAAGAAGATCTTCTCATTACTAATCTGAAATACTACAGTTATTACACACTATGGTAATCATTTCTCCCACTGCATACAAATAATTAAAATTAGAACACTATATAAATGATAAGAACTGAATAAATTTTAGTGTTTGACTGCTAACGGTTCAAATAAATACATTTTAAGAGTTTATATACATTTAAATAAATAATTAAATATATACATATATATTGCTTTAATTATTATTATGTATAATTTTTATTTTAATACAAATAATTTAAATTAATTGTTTTTTCATATTTAATTAGGAGATACTGTCTTGTTAATACAATCGCTAATGTTCACAAAAAATGAATTTATTCAATAAAAACAATGAAACCCAGTAAGTATGAGATGTAAATGTTTGATGCATACACATTAATGTATAATGAAATTGCGAATTTTCACAGAAGTTCATTATTTTTTTTTCGTTTTAGATCATTGTTGACAAAAAGAAATTTGAAGTGGAATCAAAAACTACTAAAATGGCCGTATAATTTTATTTTATTGGCCATTTTATTACTTAGTGCAATTTACCTTTTATATCATTTTGTTTATAGCGAAGTCAAACCAGAGTCCAATGACATTACAAAGGTTATAAAGGTACTTTAAGAAATAAAATGAATCTATATATTCTATATGTTATATTATTATTATGATAGGCATAATTTTGGATGAAAAAAATAGGCTAGACATTTTTATGCTCTAGTAATCGATATTTGTATATGCCAATAACATAACTTGGTTATCAGTGGTCAGACTGCTGATAAAAAAAAAAAATTATTTTTATATATTCATCACGCTAACCTGTCTAATTGCAGTTATTCTTTTTAAACTTTAAAGACTTTTTTGTATTTATCTATGTATGTATATAAATTTATATATATATAGTGAGAGAGAGAGAATTTATAGTCATGATTAAAAATGTATTCAGTCAAATCGTATGAGTTAAATCAGGGGTCACCTACTAATTTCTATGGGGGTCCGTTTTAAAACTTACCTGAATTTCCGCGGTCCAAACTGCAGTTTCAATGACTTTTACACACGTTAATAAATAGGTAAATATATTTTGTACATTTGTAATTATATTTATTTGTTTATTCAAATTGTATTTTACGCATGTTAATAAATAGGTATACAATTTTATAAATTTGTAATTATACACTTACTTATTCATTTATACTATAAATTATTATATATACATTATATATATATAAATATTATATATATATATATATATACATACTATTATTTATACCTCAACATGATTTAACAGTTGAATCATATTTAGGTACATTTAATAATACGATTCTTTTATCGATAATTAACTGATAATAATTAAAGTGATTTATATGCTTTTGCTATCATTGAAATTCTCAAATATAATATTCTCAAAGTTATTACTAGCTTTAAAATAATAGGTAGCTTAGACTCATTAAATCATTATGCATTTTATTGAGTCATATATGCAAGGAATTCTGTTGTTAAATCATATAACATATTTATATGTTAAATATGAAAGGACAGGTTTTAATCAATTATATTTGAAAGTTGTCACAAATTTTTTCTTGAAATAACTTATGATGGAATTATAACAAAACCACGATTAAGGAACCAACAACACTAAATATAGTATAGGTAATACCTTAGGTATCTAGTAAATGTATTATAAAAATATTATTTATATAATAGACTTTTATTATAATATAGTGATTTACAAATATATTTACAAATATAGGATTGCTGTAATTCAGTCAATTTTTGAGTTCGGAAAAAAGTTTGTTTATCAAAGTTGCTTAAAAAAAATAGTTCTATCGAAACCTGGTGTTGAAAATAGGTGTTGCTATTTAAAAAAATGTAAGTTTTATTGCGCATGCGCAAAATAACATAATTCAAAATTCGAAAACGATCACAAAATGTGTATTTTAGTATTCCCTAACTCCTCGAAAAAACCCCAATTCAATCCGAGGTCGCTGAACAGAGATATTTCGTGTTATCATTTGAGTGAAACACTCTGTATATAAAATGTAAACTTAAATTATCGACTTGGCACATAGAGCTTTATGAGTTAAACATAATAATTTATTAAGGGAATTGCATGCTCAAAATTTTCTCTTATTTTTTTCGTTAATATTTCATTATAAAAGTGCAGTATTATACACAAATCACTATTTCTCTTTAATGTTTTGAAAAAAAAAATACAGTTTTTTTTTAATTTCTTCATTTATTCTTCTGACAGGAATTATCTATTTCAATACAAAATTCAAATTAACATTTACTATAACTCGTTTCACTAAGGTTGTTAAGATTCGATTTTCGTTTCCACCTATTTACTTCATGACACGGTTATCATTATTTTAAACTTCTGTAAAACGATAGGAATTGAAGGAAATTATGGAAATAAATTTAAAACTTTTGAATTTAAATTTTCGATGTAGCTAAGAACAATAAAATATTGTTTATTAAATATCTCAATTTCTTTTTAGTGTACCCATGTAACTTTAGAATATAATAGAAATATACTTTTAGAATTGTAATTCGTTTGGGATGCAACGTAGGTAAATATGAAATTATCTTCAATTAGCAGTATTTTTTATCATATGTATCAGGATAGCTGGTTAACAAATATCTAACCCTTTTTAACTTTCATAAAAATTTAATTTGATGGAAGTGGTATGTAATTTTGATTTTTGGTGGAAACCATACTTGCTCGTGTTGAGAGAAATTTTTATTTCAACAATAGAAATTATATGTTTTGATCATTTTTAGCTAGAAGATAAAAGGTTTTATGTCGACTATGAAAAAAATGAATTTATCAAAGACGGTGAAATATTCAGGTACGCTTCGGGATCCATGCATTATTTCCGTGTACCCCGTCCTTATTGGAGAGATCGTATACGTAAGATGAAAGCCGCTGGTCTAAATGCAATATCATTGTGAGTATAATTTTACATCATCATCTGGTTCTAAGTTTTATTATGTTCTAGTTGTTTTTAAATTATCAAACAACAACTATCACTGGTATATTTAAATATTTTTTAAATGCTATAAATCATAATAACATCTGAAAACGTTATAATTAGATAATAATAACCTTGAAAGTGAAAAATATCTTACACTATCACCAAATTCTGTTACTTTTTTAGTCATCATTCATTTCTAAAAGCCAAGTTCTGCTAGTTACCTATAGGATCTGAAGTTTTATCAATTTTGAATTTTTATTTTATTTGTAATACGTTTTCAATTGTTTTACTTATAAGAATTCTGAAAGTTATAAAATATGGATTATGCCTACCCAATATCCCAAAAGTTATAAATTATGAGATAATGTCTACTTGTGAAAAATAGTTATATTATTTGTATTAGAAACTATTCGTTTCAATCGCCTGGTCAATATATCTAAAATAATTATATATTGATACTACTAAAATACACTGAAAAATAATGACCCTGGAATAATGTAATACATTTGTAGTTTGGTGTATATATCTGATTATCTAAACTTTTTCTTAGTGTGTGTTATTAAAAATTCACAATTCCTTTTAAAACAATTAATAGCGTTATTCATGGCTGCTGAAAAATTATTACTATCGAACTATGGGAGTAATAGTAGTGATTCCTAATGTTCTTATTCGAGTACATTAATAATAATAATAAGTTTGACAGAAATATTTATTGGCATATTACAATATATACTGATTATATAGTATTAATATTATTATATAGTAAAACGTTATAATTTCAATTGAACAGGTCATAAATGTTTCAATAATTATGGTCAATTACTAATATTATTTATAACATAACTAAAAGTGTTGTCAAATTAATGTACATTTCGTCCGGGTAACAGCGAGCAATTATTTCACAAGTATGCTTAAAACGAAATTAATTTTCTCATTTTATCCAATGATGTATTACAATGGTCCTTTGAATAAGTATTATTGTGGAGTTAAAACAAGCAAATGGATTTAATTGATTTATTTGCAGTTATTTTTGTATTACGCTATTTGAAATTGTACACTAGTGATATCGTTCGTTTTACACTATAAATATGAACTTGTATTCTTTAAATTAAACTAGGACACAAACGTTGCAAATATAATATATGGTTGATGATAATATTGGTCTATTTCTTGTTATGGTAATAGTATTTAATATTTTTAATGAGGTTAATGCCGCTGGCAGTGCAAAAACGCTGATCACAACATCTTGCTGTGTTAGAGATAAAAAATACAGTTGACCTGAGTATATAAATTAGTTGTTCGAGTTCACAAAGAGCTATAGGATTTTTATCCAAAAATAAATGATAAGGTTTTCATGCAATTCTAAGATTTCGATACGTAACATAAAACGAAATGTTTGAAAAGCATAATCCGCGTCGCTTTTGATTGTTATTTTTAATATTTCGTATTAATATGAAGATGCCAGTATATATTTGCGCGCGAATCTGTATAAATAATATTCAGTAACGGCGAAAGTGTTTATTGTTATTTCAATGAAATTTCTCGAGTGTGCTATACTGCTATCATAGTCGTAGTGAATAAAAGATAAATAATTGTATTTATTTGTAATGTACATCGTCAAAATTAATATTCATGATAAATGTATTTTAATATCAATATATTATGTTTGCGCGACGGTGCGAAGACGAAGGACCACTCACAATGAGAACAATAATAATAATAATAATAATAATAACCAAGTACACGCCCGACTTAGGCGGATGACCGTAACCACACTCACGAAAGGCGTGAGCGCCGTGGTTTTAGTCGGGTATACTACTCAATACGCGCTTTACGCAGTACACAATGACGACGAGGAGGACGGGAAATGATTGCCCTAACACACGGGAATGGGGAAATATAATTTGTACAATAGGAATAAGGACGATACAATTTAATTAATGGATTGGAGTCTCTGTGGTCGAATTGGTGTGGTGCGATAACCACAGAGCTCACAACAAATTGGACAAAACTTAAACTCAACGATCAAATCACAAATTAAATCTAAGGCAGGTGAACGACGATTGGTAACTGTACCGGTCGGCTCTAGATGACTTTGGGCGGCCTCACACACACACACACACACACACACACACACACACACACACACACACCACCGTGGGTGCTGGCGGACTTATGCGTGGTGGTGAAAACGCACGAACAAATATCGATCTCGAGCACCCACAATGACGGGTGTTTACCAGTTGCCCTCCACAGCTATTATCGCAATTTTAAAAATATACCAGTTGCACCCAATGAAATGTACCAGTTGCCCCCAATTGAATGTACCAGTTGCCCTCACATATTAATACAGTAGACGCCGCTTATAAGAATCGCTTTGGAACCAGTACAAAGTGAGTCTTATAACCGAATGAATCTTATAGGCGAAGTGGAAAAAAAAAATTAATTAAGTATTTATAAATTTTATTTTACTACATATTTTGCTTTGGTTTTAATACATTAACACATATTACATATTACATACTTTATTATTGAATACATTTCTTAATTGATTATTATTGAATAAATTTAATAATCCGGATAAAAAAACTACGTGCACGTGTACGTATGTGTATTTATGTACCCGTAATCACGATAACTGTGCAGCCGCCAGATAATCAGTACACTACAATAACGATAATCGTTGCGATTAATTTTTCAGTATCAATTTATTTCTAAATTATTACTAAAAAAGTTTATGTTCTACTATTTATTTTACAAAATTTGAGTCTTATAAACGAAGTGTTGAGTCTTATAACCGATTTTTTAAAAATGTATTTGGATACGTCCGGACCGTTCCAGACGATTTTGAGTCTAATAAGCGACTGAACCTTATATCCGTGAGTCTTGTAAGCGGCGTCTACTGTATTTACACAAATACACAATATATAGCTCGTAAAATAGGGAAGGTAAATATACAAATAATAAATAAAATATAAAATTCAAAATTATAATAATGTGTCAATATAAAATAGTACAATTAAATTATTAAAAATAATATAATAAATTGTCAACATATAAATAGTACATAAATTATTATATTTTGATTTTGTACTATTTATATGTTGACAAATTGGAGCGACGGGATTAGGAAATCGTCGTCACCGTGCGTGTTTATGAATAATAATGATAATAATACTAATAAGACATCGGCGCATACAATATTATATATATATTTACATATTGATTCAAATATAAATTTTAAGTGTAATTTAACCCTCATTCTAGAGGTGTCAACAGTATCGGTCAAAATGGTCATTAACAATGTTTCAATATTATATTCCAATGAATAAATGGGATATACTCATTAACAAAAATGTTTCTGAAATTTATTTTATTCAGGTGTTTATATAAAATTGGTCGATCAAATTAAAGCATTGTAAACTTACAACTTTATTTAAGAGTGAAACAATTACGAGCTTTAGTCTTTAGTATTAGGTACTCGTCACATTTATATGACAAGTGTGAACATTTAAAACGCATGATACATTAATTATCCATGAGAAACTTGTCCACCGTGACGTTGAAAGAATTATCGGGCATGTAGTGTAACAAGTGTTTGCCGTTCGGAAATATTTTGAGTCTGTAACACAACAGGGAAAAAACACATAATATAATTTAAGGAGCGTAGAATCAAGTTTTGACAATATATATATATATACACACGTTTTTTTAATTCACTCTAAGAAAAATAATGAACACTTTTCAATAGGTATATATAAATCTATCTCGTTAAAACCATTTGTAAAATATAAACCAATTCAAAGGGAATTCCGGCAATGAAAATAATTATTTAAGTATCGACCACAAAACAAATCAATGCCTTCGATTTTTTTGGTAATATTTGTTTTTTTTTTTATATTAAAGGTCTAAACCTCGGTATTACCTTTGGGACGCCATATCATTTCGAAACAATGCTGTTTTTTTTTTTATTGATAACATACACGTATTATACGTTTCATACAATACATGGATAAAACTTGACGTGTAAAATGTATATCACGAAAAAACATTTTCTGCCAAACCGGCATCCGAACTGTAGTCCCTAGGGACTACACTCCCGGATAATCATGCCATACGAAAAAAAAAACATGAAACTTTTATGACAGTTTTTATTTGTATGCGGTATAAACTATACATGACCAATAATTGTACATCGAATGCAGGGGCGTCATTTGGGGGGGGGCAGGAGTATGCATTTGCCCTACCCTAGATTTCAAAGTAACTTTGGGCCGGCTGCTTCTTTCACATGGGCCGGCACATGGGACATTAGAACACATAATACACAATAATTGAACATTGACAAATTTAATATAATATTATATGAATATCTTATTTAGAAACTGTGATTAATGTTATAAAAAAAAAATATTTGTCTTTTTCAGCATAAAATGTATTTAAAAATATTTATATGTTGGTTTGGGGGAAGATAATTATGAATAATATATATATATATATATATTAAATTATTAACAAAAGTGAATGAAGTTTTGCTTTATAATTTATGTCAATAAAAAAATAGGTGTTGAATTATAGTTGATTAATGTTGCGAGCGAAGCGAGCGGTTTTTTTTGTGTAGGTACTTAAAAATTTTACACTGATCATTATTATGCCCTACCCTATCATAAATTGAAATGACGCCCTTGATCGAATGTTTTATACGTAAGAGCAGAGCTTGCTAATCCGGTCATCGTTAGTCCAGACATAATTATACGATTAATACGGCCCCAATCGATTATTTACATTACGTATAATTTACGTGTGTGTATATAAACATAAATATGTTTAAATTATTCATGTTAACATCAACCGTTGTTTACAGGTATATCGTAGATAGTAAATATATTATGTTCTCTGTTCTCGTAAAATTAGTACACACGTGTATTTATGTAGCTATATTTTAATGGTTTGATATGGATTTTCGATAATCCGGACTGAGTCCGGTCGCGTCTGGTTCGAGTCAGCGAGACTCCGCCGTAAGATGTGGGCAACTGAAAACGTTGCTACTTAATTTTCTTTTAATACGCATTATCAGTCTACACAATTTGAAATATTTATCACCCAAAGCAGTTTTAGTTACATACATTAGCTATTGTCCCATATTCGATAAATGAATAATAATGCAACGATACCGTTGGTTTTTGTACAAAAATATTGCGTCTACCTGCGTCTAGTGTGTGTCGTTAAAATAAATTAAAAGGCGTATTCCTCCTCATTTACATAAAATTTAATAAAAATCAATTTGCGCTACTCGATGACAGATGATAAGCGATTTCGTCAATCGAAAACGATTTAGTCCAGAAAGTCGATTATGAAGAAGTAATCGAACAGTTTTTCGAATGAAAAGCCAGAAAAGTCATGTTCTAATGTTATCGGCATTGATTAAAGTCACTTGTCAAATTTAAAATTGCTTTTCCGATCACGTGATAACACGTTTTAGTATAAATCACCTACGAACTATATTATTATTTTTTTCATTTAGTCTTCCTAAACGTTTTCATTTCACTATTACGAATAGGGTAGGTAGAGGGCGCCTGAACGTTGTTTAGCCGATATTTCAGCATGTGTGTCGTTATAAGTCACCGCCTCGTGGGCCAAAGGGGAAAAACCAAAAAACAACAAACCTCCCCCCCCCAAAAAAAAAGACAAAAAAACCACGTCGTCCGGCACTCACGCGGAGCCTGCGATGTTCTCGTGCAAGTAGACGGCGTGCCGCGCCGGCACCAGACCGTCCTCGTCGCCGTGCATCACCAGCGTGGGCGTGACGATCGACCGCAGCTCCGCGCGGCAAACGTCGCCGTCGCGGTTACGCAACGCGGACCGGTGCGCGTCCACCCAGCCGTTCCACGCGCGCGTCGCGTACTCCTCGCCGTACCGCTCGAACATTGGCCGTCTGCGGGCGACCGGCCAGTCGCGCAGGTCCCGCGTCGTCTCGTAGTACTCCACGTCGGCGTCGGTGACGTACGCGTTGCAGCCCCACACCACGAGCTTGTGCACGTGGTCCGCGGCCCGGGACGCGGCAACCAGCGCGGTGCGGCCGCCCTGGCACCAGCCCAACAGCGAGTACCTGTCCACGTGCAACGCCTGCGGCCGAGACGTTGCGCGTGAGAGAGACACAAACAAATTAATCGATTTAAAAAAAAATACGTGTGTTTAGGTAAATTCGACGAAAAATGTATTGTACAATAAATCGGGTCTACCGAATGCGTCGCAATTTTAGAAGCCCTTTCAACCATTTCTGCCCTCCCCTCCCAAGTAGCTACCTCATAGTGTCCGATTCCTTATCATGTCTTCTCGGCCTCTCCTCCGATTTTTTCACTTCCGCCCCTCTCTCTTCTCCATCAGTATCAGGCAACTCCTATACGAACTTACTCTTTCAGATTTTTTAGTTGAATTCCTATGCAGGTGCTTAGCCACTCTGGCATAAAAGGAAACGAAATAGTGGACTCCATTGCAAAATTTCACTGTCCCTCTTTGGCTCCCCAACGCAATATCCTCTTCGCCCTAATCCACTCTTTTAATGTCCCTCTCGACACCCAATCCATTCTCTCTTCACAAATTGTACTAATAATCACTTCACTAATATCCTTTTTTAACCTGTCTGGTTTAAAAATTTAGCTATTGTATTACAAATCTATCGTTAATTTTATATAATTTTAATTAATATCTTGTAAATATAATTGTTGAAACTAATTGTTTACAAAGTTTCCTTAAATAAAAAAAAATAAAAAAATATATCGGTATATCGTTGTGCAGAGAACTTTACACCGTTTAAATACTTGAGTATTAGACCCCGAGTGAAACGAAGAATCCAAATCGGTATTTTAAATAGCCTCGTGTTTCTATGTTCCAAGCGTATGGAAAAACTACTTGAAAAAAACGACGAAATTTGATGTAAACGAAATTTTCATAAAATCTGTTCTTGACTTTTTCCCATACATAAAAAAAATTATGATGCTATCAAAAGGCACTCAAAAGGTTCACTGAGTATTAACAACGCAATTTTTTAAACTTCAAAAAAGTTTTTTAAATTTATGTGTGCCATACAATTTCAAATCTTTTACGTAAAGTCCTGAAAACTTAATTTACTCGTATACTTAATTAATAAAATCGAAAAAATCTTTCACCTTCCCTATCTTACCGGCTTTTTTAAAATTCAAACTTGAAAATCAAACATAACTTTATTTGTATATTTAACTACCCATATTGAAAAAATCTTAAAATGCGTTAGTTGGTTAATTTTTTTATAAGCAATTAAAAATAGAAATTTTGATGGAATCGATTTTTTCTTTGTTTTTACTTTTTTCAAATCAATTCTGTATTTTTGATTAAGTGAAATTTTTTTCTTCTATAAAAGCATTAAGTATTCTTCTACTTGTGTTTAAAATTTTGTAAAGATTGTCTTGGTAAACGATAATTTATATGAATTTAAAATTGGAATTATGGTTTCGTTTAAATTTAAATAAAAAACAAAAATCCTCCACGTTTATCGTATTATTTTTTTTTTATATTGAATACTAAAAGACAGAAATTATTGATGTGACCACTCACTTCCATCAGAGCGATGGCACAATCGGCCTCGTGGTGTAAATACGCCGGCGAATAATCTATATCCGGCGGCCGACTAAGTCCACAGCCCGGCGGGTCCCACGCGATCATAGTATATTTTCGGTGATCGAGATATTCAATTAGTGGTTTGAAATCGTCATTAGTACCTAAAACAAATTCATTGTGCACAATAGTTAGATAATTATAATGTAAAAAATCATGTTATAATTTATATTAAGTTCATGGTCGAAATAATAACGATACCTAAAAATCCAGTCAACATGAATAACGTCTGAGGCCCATTTCCAACTATTTTATAGTTAATGTCGATTCCATTTACATTGATTTTTGCCGAATTCTGTAGAATTATGTAAAGATTTAAATATTTTGTTTTCTTTGTGACGAAATGATCATGTATTTGCATATTTTATATGATTCTTTATAGAAAAAAAACCATTCATTTGTGTTAATTTCAATAGTTACAGCCGTATAATTAAAATATTTCTAGATTTTGACCGTAAAAATGTATCGACTTTATCATAGTTTTACATGTTTTAGATTTTTACTATAGCAAGCGGTCTAATAATTTTACATGATGTATTTTTTTATTTTTATTTTTTTCTAGAGCCACTTTTTGGAGAAGTATTCTTTGTCCAAAATTTACGATCAACCTTTTAATACATGTTTTTTATTTACATAAAACGGTCATATTTCTCTATTCTCAAAAGTTTTTCTATTATTTAAGAAAAACTAATGAAAAAATTTAGCCAAAATATTAAAATGTGTCGTAAATGAGGTTTTAGATTTGTAGTTGTAATTTTGAAAAAATGATAGAAACTTGAAACGTTTACCAAACAAAATCAACAGGTTTTTACACACAAAAGTTTTTTCCTAGTTAAATATAGAAATTTAAAAACAAAATTGAACATATAAATTTAATCTAAACTTAATCATATGCATGACCATAGGCGTGTTTACGGGAGGGGCCGGGTGGGCACTGGCCCCCCCGGCGGACTGTGCCTCAAGCAAAATGCCGGGATAAAAAAAGTCGTGCTGTGTGTACCCTGCAGTACCAATAGATTTGAAAAAAAATAAAAAAATAGATTTTTTTTGTAATTTTTGTAACGTGTTTTATCGTTGCACACAAATAATAGAACATTTTATTGATATTTGAATTATTATATTTAAGCATTTATTAATAATTAGTAGTGATTATATTATCATAATACAATATTATGTTCATCAATTATTATCTATAACTACCTACATAACATATTATGCACAATGAATCAAGATCGCCTGGATGGTTCATTAGCCATTAATATCGAACAAGAATTGGCAAGAAATATTAACTTTGATAATTTCATTGAGTCTTTTAAATTATTAAAACCATATGAAAGAAGAATGTATTTATAAACAAGTATCTATAAATATTATAAATATTATGTATTTTTTTTAAATTTAGTTTTAAATATATTTTTATTGTTTTGACAGTGGTTGTACTTTCTGATCATAATTAATAAATTTTCCTATAATCGTGAATTTCGTTACATAAAGAATGTCAAAAAATGTCTAAAAAAAAAATAGGTCTCACGTTTTAAAAATTTGTTGTGCTCCCTCGGCCACCAAATTCTGAACACGCCTATGTGCATGACTAACGATATTAAAAAAATATCAATAATTGTCATTCAGGTTTTTTTCGAGTATTTTATTTTTGGCTCGAATATTTTTCATCCTAAAACACGATAATAAGCATAAAAAATTAATATTCAATTTTGTTATACCAATTTTCATTGCACTCAAAATCTGATAAATATTAAATCACCTCTGTTGAAGAAGAACGTTTCATTGTGTCATGACTGATGTCGAACATCTGAAATAAATATTAATTTAATGAAAATAAATACGTTTATAAATTCAACCTTTTGTAGTTAATTTAATTTATGATGTTCCGCCAACCACTTTAGTGTATCAAAACACTTTTAATATATACTGTGACATTGAAAATGACGATTTATTTTATAAATATCTTAACTTTTACAAAATAAAAAAATAAGCGATGTTCTGACATGCGTCACACAACTAATAAAACGTAACAGTGACCAGCAGTAACCCGTCCGTCGCTAAAGATTTATGAACCCATGATTAAACGAATTTATGTTGTTCACACAGTCTCGTAAGTCAGTCAGTTCGAGTGAAAATCATTACAAACGTGGATTACTAATATGGTGCACCCACTGAATTTGTGATAGTAATATAAAACTCATACATACTTAAATAATCATTTTATCCATAAATGACACGCACATTACTCGAAATAAATGTGGTCTTGAACATAAACATTAGTTCATTTATTACTTAATCTTATTAAAACACACTTTCCTCAACTACGTTCTCTCCAAGAGCAGAATAATGTATTGTTACCGTTGATAACTGAAGACGAAAACAGTTAATATCGTGAGTGGACACCGATATAAGTAGCAAAGAGAACTACCCCTCCTTATAACATTGATAGATTTAAAACAATGGAATACCAGCGCATAAAATATGTTTTGTTTTAATCGCTTTGTCGTATATGGTATCGTTGTTTCACTAACTGTTATAGTGGCAGTGTCATAACTACCACCGGTCCTACCGGTTCCAGAGACCGGGGCCCCGCGAGCACCAGGAAGCCCCAAAAGTGGCAAGAGGAAACATTTTTTTTTTTTTAATGATCAATATGAAAAAATAAAAATTTGGTTTTTTGTCGTAATAAATATTCGTTTCTGCTAGATATTTCCACTGTGTTCTTTATTGACATGTATATCTATGTCTTGTGACTGGTGGTCATTCTGTTAATTTGTGCGACACCGAGAAAATGTTACCATGACTCATGAGCGTATTATGTAATGTGTGTGCGTGTGTGTGCGTCGACCGGCGCGGTGGGGACGGGGAGTATAATTATAAATCAGGTTAGGGTTAGGTTAGGTTAGGTCATGGTTATAATTATGAGTATATTTTTTTAAATTCATAAATCAGATGTTATGTATATCTCTTATGGTTTCTAATTCTGTAACATTATGAGATCTGTAAATTAATGGCATGATTTTATTTTTAGTTATATTGAATGGAGTTTTCATGAACCATATTCAGGTATTTATAACTTTGAAGGGCAGGCTGACTTCGAACATTTTTTGATGTTATCAAAACAAGAAAATATGATGGTACTTATCAGACCAGGACCGTTCATCTCAGCTGAAAGAGATTTTGTGAGTACTAATGTAATTAAACACTGCGAGATAAGTATCTTTTTAAATATTTAGGTACAAGATGTAATTTGACATTTTGACAACAAACCGATTAATGAAATAAATAAAAAAATAAAAATTAAACATACAATTTGATTATAACAGATGAAATTTAAATAATTCATCAGACTCTATTTGCATGGTCTTAATCATTCGAATAATCATTCGGTAGTTAATACGATTAATCGAATATTATTCAATAGTACAAATTATTCATTACCGCCCATCACTAGTTATTCGCCGGTTATTAACGTTATTTACCAAATACACAGGTAATTGTTGTTATAGACCAGATATGCACGTGAATCTCAAATACTACAATTTGAAAAATTTTTAAAAATAGAAAAAATACATTATTATTTTTCATTTGTTTTCACAAGTCGTACTCCCATGACATTGACTATTACATAATTTTTCAGCCCCACGGCAAGCACAACGCTTGTTATTACAACCAGTCTTGCAATGGCAACGCTGGTACCCTGGAGGGCCCGCAACCGAACTATTACTAGCTGCTTCCCTCAGTGTAAACTATCTACCACCTGCTAATTTTATCACATTGTCCATGTCTAATAGATTTTCTTCGCAAGCAGCTATTTCTTGGCGTGTGTAACTGTATCTAAGAAAACCATGATCAAATCAACATTTCCCAAATCATACGGGTTATTATATTAACGATATTCACTAGAAAATAACGATTGTTCCCACATTCGTATGTAAATAACGTTAATAACCGGCGAATAACGTTAATATCCATTTAACATTATTTACCGTAACATATATATAATTGGTTTGATTTTTATTTTGCGTTTTCATTACAGGGTGGTTTTCCATATTGGCTATTGAAAGAAAAACCTACTATACGCGTCAGATCAAGTGATCCAAGTAAAGTACTAAGCTGGTTACATACTAGGCGGTTTATTTGCACGCGGACGCGATTGAAAATCGTTTATCGACTGTCATTACACACTATATAGTCGGTTTGTTGGCTTGTAAACGCAATTTTTAATCACCTGCGCCTACGAAAAAACCGCGCCAATATGATGATGAAATAAAGAGATTACCATTACCTCGTGGTTATTCGTGGTGAACAGTCATTTTCTTATCATTCAAAATGAATTTTTAGTAAATTTTTGAAAAACAGTATTTTTTAATATTATTCATAATAATAATTAACCACCAAACATTCTGATTTGGCTTTTAAATTTTGATCTTGCGCCGGGTAGGATTGCATAATATAGCGGGCACGCTTGAACATAATTTGCTACTTAAATATTTAATAGGTACTTTCTTGTATTCCAAATACTATTTTCCTCCGATATTTCTATTATAATATGTTCTAGATCAAACATTTTCATGCAAATATATACAAATTTTCTAATAAAAATTGAATAATTAATAATTGGGACTGTCTACCACCAACAATAAAATTGAAATGGTAAATAAAAATCGCCTGATATGGCGAACAAAACGCTTGGTGTGAATAGTTCCAGTCAAAAAAATGAGTTTTATTTTAGCGGTTGAAGGCGAATGTTCGCCTAAAATCAAACATCCGCGATCAAACGTGGACAACCGCGATTCTTAACCGCGCGGTTTTTCTAGTGTGAATATACCGATTTGATCATGGCTGTTTAATTACCAGGGAATAATCGCTGTGGTTTTTAATTGCATCCGGGCCGCGTGCGGATGAACCGCGAAGAGTATAACCAGCTCTAATGTGCAGTTGAAAATTATGTTTCTTAAAATATTCTTTCTTTCAAAACAAAATGACTTTGAACAGAATAATTTAATAATTGCAAATTTTCAAAATTTAAATTTTTTTCTACTTGTAAGTTATACATAACAAAAAACGAAATTATTCATTCAAGCATATCAATTAATAGGAATTGGTATTTCGACATAAAAAAATTAATAATCCTGAATTTAATTTCTTGGTGATTTCGTATTTTCTTATCATTGATCATAGTATGAGGTTTGGTATATTATTCCATTCTATTTATCATACCGTAGAATAATGTGTTTCTCGAATAAAGAATTCAATTTAAATTTGTCATTAATATTATTCCAGATTACAAAAAATATGTAAAAAGATGGTTTTCAGTATTAATGCCTAAAATAGTTCCGTTTTTATATGGAAATGGAGGTAACATAATTATGGTTCAGGTTAGTTAATCGCTTTTGTATATTTACAAAGATTGTACTTAAAATATTCTTTTTAACCTGTAGTTTAAGACGTATAAGCATTCAAAACTTAGAATGTAGGAAATATTGTCAATTGAAACGTCTTTTCTACTTATTTGTTCTAGATTGAAAACGAGTACGGGGACAATGGTTTTGGGTGTGATAAAGAATACACATTATGGCTTAAAGATCTGGTCCATCATTATGTCGGCGACAAAGCTCAACTATACACTACCGACGAATGTGACCAGTCTTATATGAAGTGCGGACACATTCCAAATGTCTACTCTACCGTAGATTTCGCTTCTGTGTCTAATGGTATGCTACGATAAAACTGCATAAATTATTAATGATTTCAAATTTAATATAAATAAACACAAGTACATAAATAGAATTAGAAACCATGTTTCAACGCAGATGGTGCTAGTAAACGTGTCCTTTAAAATATGTATACGGTTATATACGTATCAAAATAACACACGCATATGTATGTTGGATTCCAAATGAGTCATCAATATAAATACGAAATATAGGCGGGTCATTTTCACGGATGAATTGTAATCGTAGTAATTATTTCATTCTTATAATAAGTACATAAATGGGCTTGTAAAATAATTGTCATTCGATTTTTGAGATTTTTGTTTTGCGGTTATAACGTAAAATTTAAATTTATTCCACTATCGATTTGTGGTGGATATATTATTATTGTTGCTGCCGTGCCGTATTCACAGTATGGCGGGGGTACGGCAACGACTCGTTTGGGAATAACGTAACCGATATTTAATTAACGTCATGCGTCAAATCGTTCGACAGCATTATGTCCGTCAATAACTCCAGTGGATTATGGGCG
The DNA here is from genome assembly GCA_027580255.1 of Therioaphis trifolii. Lineage (NCBI taxonomy): Eukaryota > Metazoa > Arthropoda > Insecta > Hemiptera > Aphididae > Therioaphis > Therioaphis trifolii. The sequence goes on from CM050408.1 coordinate 21,488,867, forward strand.
CCCCAGTATTATGACAAATGAATAATACACGATGAAATAATAAAGACTGCGTAAAGTCGATACAACCAATGGCGTTTCCAAACAGCTCTAACCCGGTGAAAACGACATCGGACGGCACCGCTTTCGCATACGTACATACCGACGATGATACGGCACCTCCACCGACCGACAGACGACGTGCTTTGCGCGGTTAGGTTATACTCATTTAGTAATGTTACTTCATTTTACGAATTATGCTCAACACTCGATAACGATACGATCACGTTCGTCGTAAAATAGCCACACGACTGGTTCCGGCCAAAAATCTTCGGGTGTACGTGGTTAGCCAACGGTGGTGAGCGGGAGAAGGCTAGCTTTTCGGCGATTGAATTATCGTATTTGTCGCTATCGCTAGAATCGATTAAGATATAAATAATAACGGCGTCAACAATTCAACATGTCACGTGTGAACAATTATGCACTTATTATATTTTGACATGTGTATAGTTTTTTTGATAACTTAACATTTTAGCCATTTCACTTTATGACGGTTGAATATCAAAGTAACAAGTAAATATTTATCTGTAATTTTATGCAAATCGTCAAAATATATTATGTTTAGTATGCGATCAAAAATAATTATGAAACTACATAATATGTTTTATTATTATTAAATTATTTTTTATTTTATTTTTACTTTTTAGCTACTGAATGTTTTGATTATATGAGGCAGGTACAAAAACAAGGGCCCTTGGTCAACTCTGAGTTTTACGTGGGATGGGTCGCATATTGGAACGAACCACGACCACACATACGTTCACAGGTCATAGAAAAAATGTTAAAACATTTCTTAGCCGTAAACGCGTCGTTTAACTTTTACATGTTCCACGGTGGAACCAACTTCGGATTGACTTCGGGAGCAACAACAATCGGAACAACTTTGGCGACAGCCGGTTATCGACCCGTAACGACCTCGTATGATTTTACGGCTCCACTAGACGAAGCTGGCGATCCGACAGAAAATTACTACGTTATTAAACGAACCCTCGAAAAAACGGTGATTTTTTATGATCAAGTTTCATTTCAATTACAGGAAATTAATGTTTTAAACTTTTTAATTCGAAAAAATAAAAATAAAAATAAAAATTAAGGCATTTAACAAAAATACTTACACGGGTCTATTGGCAGACATACACAGTTGAACCCGAGTAAATAATTTACAAGTAACAAACATAGATGAGGTAAATGCTAATTTAAACTTTCACAAAATCTGATTATTTTTTTAATTTCGAGTTTAAATTCGAACTTAATAAGATGTAAATCTGAAAATGTAATCGATCAGCAATAATTTTTAGAAGTGATATTCACACGAAGACTTTATCACTTTAATATGTTTGTAACTGTCTTACCGATTTCTTTTTTACGGTCAACAGTAAAAGAATTTCTTCTTGCCGTTTATTAATGACGCTGTCAGTTAAATGAAAGATTTTAAATGACAAGGATTTAGAAAAAATATTCTCTATGACTCATAATATGTTGTTGCCAATACAAACGTGTATGATACTCAAATATTTCATTTTTATAGAAATGTCCAACTGAGACGGTCCCAAAGCGTGCACCAAAAGGAAATTATGGCACAGTGTTTTTTGAGCCAGTGGTCAGCTTATTTGATCGTGTTTCTCGACGTCTTAAACCTATCGTGAACGATGCACCACTGAGTTTTGAAGACATGGATCTGAATCAAGGACTAGTGTTGTATGAAACCGATTTATCGTCATTCGGAGAATCGATCAAATTACCACTACGAATTGATTTGCTTAGGGATCGAGCAATAATATTTTTAAACTACGTATGTTTATAATTTATTCAATTATATAATGAGTAACTAATATCAATGTTAATCAATATTATGGTCGAATGAGTCACGGGAAAAAATTATTTTTATTTTTGCTAAAGTAAAATTATTTAAATATTCGGTTATGTTTATAAGCAAAATATTTTGTGAACACCCGAAAAATTCTCAGTTCACTGTTTTAAAATCAGTATTGGAAGAAATTATCTTGAATTTCAATACCTGTTAAGAAAAGTTTAGTGTATGACATTCACATGGTCATATCGATTTTTATGTAATATTATGAAAACACATTAATCATTTATAAGGTTCAAAATCGGAACATTCCCTAAATATATATATATTATACTAGCTGACCCAGCAAACGTTGTTTTGCCATATAAATAATTTCCTAGTAATTTCTAGTGTAGACAAAAAATAGCTTACTTATTGTAAGTATGTATGTATGTTAGAATGTGTATATTGTATGTATGTAAGAATGTGGTATATGCGTGAAATAAGCATGGAACGCTGTGAACGATGAGGGAATATAAAAATAACAAAAGGCAAACATTATTTTTAAGTTATTATAATTTATTCCTTAAAATTATATATCATTAATTAAACAATTACGACAGTAACACTATTAAACAATATCAATCTCTTAATGCTATAGCGTGAACAATATTTTTTGTTAGTCCATCTTTAGCTAACACAAACAAACTGGATGGTTTAACCACTCGAGAGCATGCCACGTATAATTGTCCGTGTGAAAAACATGGTGTTCTCAAATCTAATCCACAAACAGACATCGTTTGACCTTGGGATTTGTTGATCGTCATTGCAAATGCCAATCTAATCGGAAACTGAATACGTTTGAATTGAATTGGCACATCTGTAGGTATAATAGGAATCCGTGGTATGAGTATATTTTCACCTCTGAACTTGCCATTTAAAATCCTGGCTTCGATCACGTTTTTCATTAATTTTTGAATGACTAATCGCGTACCGTTGCACAGCCGGGGCGGGTTCAAATTACGAAGCAAGATAATTGGAGATCCAACCTTTAATTGTAAATTATGCGGTGGCATGCCTGGCAAATCCAGTGAGTTCAAAAACTCTGTGGGAAAATTTACTGCTTCGCTGTCGTCGCAAACTGTATCAATAGATTTATATGATTAACTAATCGTGCAAAATACACTCAAAATTGATAATTTAATTATTATTGATAAAATAGGAATGATTAAAAGTTTATATGAGAGTTACACTGAGATAGCAAAATAATAATTGTCAACGTTACTACTACACTTGATGCATAAACAATAATGATGGCCGACAACTGTGTAGGGAGTGAGAAAGAAAGGAGACCGGCTTCGTTTTCATCCCTACTCCGTGCTGTTTACTGGGTCAGAAGTGACACCTGTAGACATCTGGCGGGGATAACTAATTAAATGACGATTGATCAGTTTTCGACCGGAGAGGAAAAATGATTAAATTACTAAAATGGCTATTAAAAAATAAGGGTTGATCGTAGAAGGGTGAAAATTGAGGATTGTATATATTTTTGTATGTTGTATCATAAAAAAATAGAAATTAAAAATTTTGTCTTAAAAATAAAATAAAAAATTAGGGGTGGACTACCCCTAACATTTAGGGGGATGAAAAATAGATGTTGGCCGATTCTCATAGATACCGGATAAGCACAAAAAATTTCATCAAAATCGGTCAAGCCGTTTCGGAGGAGTATGGTAACGAAAACTGTGACACGAGAATTTTATATATTAGATTATATTAATTATGTGATAAAGTATGGATTTTCTTCCCCGCGATACCGACAAAGACACCCCTGCACACGCGTGCAAATAATAAATCTAACATTCTTTATTTTTCCGCATCCGATTTGTCAACAATCGTAGTAATTACCATACACAATTATATACAGGCGAAAAACGGGCCAAAGGCATCTCACAACTATTACAAAATCAATTATAACCATAATAATAATAATAAAGAGTGGGCGCCCAGTAAAAAGAAAATGAAATTTACTAGTGAATACTGCACAAAAAATCAATTGCGATAACTACATAAATTCGTACGGGTACAGCGTGCCGACCGGAACCACTCCTGTTTCACCACATTGACGATGTAGATCGACGGTTTCACCACAACACCAAATACGACGAGCCGCTGAGAAAACTGACCGAATACAAAATGTCACTTGCCAACACGCACACTTTAAACGCGTGAAGAACAAATTAGACATGCAGAAGACAAATCAGACTGGGAAAAGAGTCGTCGACCGACTAAAAAACCTTGCGGCGATCGACTGCGGAAAACCGGTCGTACATCCAAAGGCCAGATAAGCCGGGGGTAGCCGTCGTGAACGTTCTAGAACTTTTGAGTATAACTGTCAAATATAAACAATAAACACACGAGAGTGGTAAATCAACGCATTCGGCCGACAACGACCGTCAGCCCTAGATATATGTATTGAACAACACTATAAATACTGAATTGAATTTGTGGTACTTATAGTAAATAAATTGAATGTATTAAAAAAACGAATTAGTGTAAACTTAAATAATAAATCACATAAAAAAACGCTTATTCATTAAAACGTGTACATAATTAATGTCAACAAATATACTATACTCGTCCGATTCATTATGTAGATACGTAATCTTGAAATTTTCGTTCTAGAGATACTAAATGTTCAAGAATAATCTTTCTAGAAAGATTCTAGAAAGTTTTTGAAACTAAAAATTGTGTGTTTTACATGAGTTTTCCCATATTATCGTTAGTTTTACCACTAAATCTGGTCCTGAGTGGTAGAATATCATAGTAGAATGTTATGACCATTAATCTAGACTGTAAATCATAAATCTGTAAATATTTTGTTCCTTCATGCATTGGTCCTTTTCACGTTTATGTAGTGTTCGATCCAATGTTTTCAACCAAATAAATAATGTACGAGTATTTACTGACATTTTCTTACAGGAGAAATCAGGAACAATGAGCCGATCTTTCGGAGACACCACTGTGGATTTGTCGTTATCCGGCGGTGTTAAGAAGTTGAGCATTCTTGTTGAAAATCAAGGTAGAATCAATGACCTAAAGTTTTTGGAGGACAAGAAGGTAATATTTAATAATTTTTATGAAGATCGTTGTAATTATATCGGTGTATTTTAGGGCATTTTGTCAAATGTAACATTAGATAACCGCATCTTAGGTCCGTGGACCATGACTGGATATCCCCTGAACGAAACTTCATGGTTAAAATCTCAAAACGTCCGATCAAATGTCACAGCCCCCGCGTTCTACAGGGGATTTTTCACCGTACCACAAAACAATAAACACGCAAAACCACTGGATACTTTCCTAGATACATCCGGATGGTCGAAAGTATGTATACATCAATAACACTAAACCTTGCAATACGGTTACGTACGAATAATTATGTGTAGTAGACTTTTGTGTGATTTTTTTCTGATGCTAAATTTTATAACTTTTTAAGTATACCTATACGGCTATACTTAAAAAAAAAAAAAAAAACTATAGATACAAAATGACGAAATGACTATAGTTAATTAATACCTATATTATGTATTTAAAATTTAAAGTGTGTGATTTCGTGTTTATAGTTCATAATGAGTCTTTTATTTTTATACCAACAGATTATTTATTCATATTTTTTCATTATAATTATAATAAAATTAATTCATTAAAATATAGAATTTTGAATCAAAATATCGAATATATCTATTTATGACAATAATACAAAATATAATAATTTTATTATGATTACAATTCATAGAATATAGCATTTAAGTCAAATACAAAAATAAATGATATTGAATCGAGTGAAAAATGTGCTTTATAAACTAATAATTAAAAAAAAAAAGCATTATGATAATTGATAATACGTAACTATGAAAAAAAGTGTATACAAATTATAAATATTAATTTAATATTACATAGCTATATTATAATTAAATGTTATGTTATATGCTCTTTAAATATTCCACGATATTTCAATTTTATCATAGTATCATGTGTATTTGATGATTGTGTATAAGTGGTTAATTTTTTTAAATTGTTATTACCAATTATTATTAAATCAGTTTACATATATGTAGGTGTATAATTGGTTGCTTGGCAGACTAATATTGTAGGCGACACATTCGCTATCGTTCCATCAGTATTATCTCCGTATTATATAGTGTTATGCTTTTAAACATTTTATTTTATCAAGAGAAATATTATAGAAAATCATTGATCAAATTGTGTTGTGAAATAAGTATCTTTTTTCTTTTCTTTCTAGGGTGTTGCGTTTATCAATGGCATAAACATCGGTAGATACTGGCCAACTGTAGGCCCACAAATCACATTGTACGTGCCAGCTCCTTACTTATTTCCTGGACTGAATACTATAATTTTATTAGAACTTGAAGAACCTCCAGAAGACCTTACAATGAAGCTAGTAAATAAATCTCGATTGGATTACTAATAATTAATTAAAAATAAAATAATTTATGCAAAATTTAATTTAATTTTTGATACACAAAATACTGTCTAAAAGACCAGTGAACACGATACTTGTAAGTGGATCAATTGAAATGCTGTGACATTTTATAGAAATACATTTTTTTATAGATATCTTTATTTTTGAGTTACTATAAAAATATTCAACGTTTAAAATTGCATTTTGTTTCAGTTTAATTTATTTCTTCATGTACACGCTGCAATTTTAAGTTTTGAGTGAAAAAAAATATCTATTGGATTTACAAAGATTTTTATTTTTTCATACATTTTTAATTTAAAATTTTTTTTTACAAAAATAATCACTTATTCTCTGCTCAAATTCTAAATTTATATATATATATATATATATATATATATATATTTTTTTTTTTTTTTTTTTAACAATTTAAAACGCTTAGTTCTTGGTCACCAGGGAACCTCTGCTCAAATTTCTAAATTAAATATTTTTTTTCAAAAATAAACTATTACATTCTGGGAAATATCGTCGTATATTTCAATGGGGATTTATCGATTCCGCCGAAACACCTGGTTTAAAAAAAAATCATATATCGATTCCGCCGGCTACTGTTTATAAAAATCATTTATCGATTCCGCCGGCTACTATTCATAAAAATCATTTATCGATTCTGCCGGCTAGGTACTATACATAGTACGCACAAAAATAATATAGTTTAGTAAATGGTTAATCATACTATTTAGTTATTATTTAATATTTTTCAATTCATAATAAAATCTAGCTCATTGGTAGTTGTGTTCGGGATTGTATCGTTTATTTTCGCTAACGAAAATAATCGCCAAGTGCGTAAATATCTGATAGCTATATAGGTTTATCCCGACGCCTTATCATAACTAAAATATCATATAACTAAAATAGTTAAAAATCATAATATGATTAACCATTTACTAAACTATATTATTTTTGTGCGTACTATGAAGAGTACCTAGCCGGCGGAATCGATAAATGATTTTTATGAACAGTAGCCGGCGGAATCGATACCAAATCGGCGGAATCGATATACGCCTATTTCAATGAATTCACATCTTAATAATAACAAATTCTAAAAGGTCGTTCCTTAAAACTTATAAGTTATAAGTGTCAGTTGTGTAAAGAATATTTTCAGAATTGTAAAGAGATAACTTACCTGCTACGCGTTGGTAAATGGGTAATTGTTTTTGTCATAATAAATAATTATCATGTGATAATACATAGTATTGTCTATAATTGGAAGGTATGTAAAACAACTTATACAATGATGTATAATATTAACAAGATTTGAATTATTTAACCGTTTTTTTTTGTATAATTTTTGTAAAAATACCCTTGTTTGCATAGTATACGATTGAATAAAATTATAAATAAATAAAACTATCAATAAAAAATAAAAAATTTCTAACATATTTCACGAAAAACTTAACAATATAATTCTACATCAATGATTTAGTATTAACGTACCAAATAAAGTTCTATTAAATAAATAAAAACCCGTTTCATCATTTTGTCAACAGTCTGGATGATTTTTGCCATTGCGTAGGCTATATAGATCAGACGTTGAACTTTCTTTCTTTTCATTGAATTGTTGGGTATCATTTTGTTTTTTATGGTTCTTATACATCCATCTGAAACAAAGAAAAAAACCCCGACCGTTAATATGACTGTGCAACTAGTACGAATACACCACTGTATTGTAAAATGTATCATAATTCACATCAGAATCACCAACAGTCAATAATTGCTAATATACATATTTTTTACCTATAACACATCATAGTATAGTGGAATATATTTTTCCGAAAACAATAATCTTAAGAAATTTCCCATTTCATATAAGTATTAAAATTTTCATTTTAACAATAATCAACTACAATGTATAGGTACTATACAACCTAATATAATAGTATATAATATATAATTGCTACGAGAAACATAAAAATGCGAAAAATTGCAACTTTACACATCCATTCAATAACGAGAAGCAAATGTATTATAAAACTAAAAATTGTATAATATTTTTCATCTTTTGGATTCTAAACGAAGCAAATAATTTATTAGTGTTGTTATGATTTTTATTCAATTTGTATGTTTGATATAGCATTTTTTAAGTATTTCGGTTTTTTTATCGTGCTCATGAAATAAAAAATCAATAATAAGATCTGAAAATGTAACATTAGCTTTCTCTCATGCTGAACTAACGACGGCGGAAAATTCTCAAAAATCCTCATGCAGTACCTTTACGAGCGTTTTGAATCATAATTGTAATTCCTATGCGGCTAATACATCACATTGAAATTTTGCTTAGCGTCGTTTTCCGAAAAAAATATGGTTTATTGTTTGTTTAAAATTCTATTCGCCCACTACTGTCTTGTCCGAAGAGTGAAAAATACACGTTGTGTAAAGAGTGTTGTTTTTGGTTTTATTTCTGTCCAATCGAATTGCATTTAGCAGCGTCGAAGAGGTTATAACGAACGGTCATTATTCGCATACTATACGGCAATAACCGAAACCATTATCATCGACAAACGTTTACAGGTTTTTCGTACGAAACGAATATCATATCAGTGTCGACTTACAAAAATATGAAAACGCCAGGAAGATTGATCGTGCCGCCGAATACGTAAAAAGCGCCGGGCAGCCATTGCAACGTCTTTTGGTACAACGCGCTGTACAGAGGTCTGAAGATCGCTGGTACCACAGTTTCGGCCAGAGAAAATACCGCCAACACCTGTCCTGTGATTGTCATATACACGAAACCACATATTAACCACGGTCGAAAATATATTTTTTACAGTAAGAGATAATAAAGGAAAAAGTTGGTCTGAAATGTGTTACTTTGTACAAATTAAAAACACGTACGACGTAAAAGGTCAAAAATATAAAATTATTATCACGCAGTTGCATTCATTACCGAGTTCGTTTGCGGGCACGAGTTTTGAAAGCATCGACCTCATGGCTATAAACGCCGTTCCGTGAAAAATGTCAACGATCGGACCTGTGCGCATATTAGATCGTTATCAACTTTAATAATTTTTTATCATACTATACTATATTAAACATTACATAATTCATTACATAGATTCGGCTGAAATAATAAATATTATAAAATATCACATTAATTTATAAGATTTTAACGCTTAAATGCATACTGTTTTATTCTTGCAACATGTTTTAAAAATGATAATATATCATTATATTTGTACGATGTTGGCGATTTAGCGCTATTTGCCAGTTTATAAACAGACTAATCAATTATTTACAGAATTAATTTCAAATCAAATATTAAATATTGGAGGAAAAGTGTTACCTATAGGCTATAATCACGTTTTAACGAAATATTAACATTTTTTTTTTTTAAATTTGAAAAATCATGCATTTAAGGATTAAATTCTGAGCCAAACGAATTAATTGCCCATTAGTAAGGTAGATAATGCAAAACACGTAATGATATAGTTTTACTTTTTACATCCATGTGACTATGTTTTAGGATGGTAAAAGTGGTTCAAGAGTATCGATCACTTCTACTGAGAACCGTATTTCATATTCTATAGCTACTTGAATTTTACTCCAAAAATAATAGTGCTAACCCCATAGTAATATAATAAACATTAACAACTCTAATTTTTTAAGTGCATTTAAAAGTCAAAGATCGATAGAATAATTCGTTCTCACGAATAATTCAATCAATTTTTTTATCATTTCGTAAATAATTTCAAACTTTATTGTCGTAAATATTAAAATATATTGTTAAAATTAAATTAAATCGTATTAGTTACTTAGTTTTAATTGAATTTCGGTTATTCGATTTTAATAATATTAATAATATTTCTCATTTACCTAGGTAGAACACGAATTCCGTCGGCGCGAAAGCGTAAACAAACGCAGCTAATCCTTTGCTTAAACATCCAATAGCTCCAATTAGTCTGTCGTCAACGTTAAATCGATTAACCAGTACACACAACGTAAACCCAATACCTAGAATAAAAAAAAATGTATTCAACCTTGTTTGCTCATTGAGTCGTGTGCAACTCATAATATTTACAGAGTAGTTTTCAAATTACCGATTAGATTACATATAAAGTAGTATGTTGAGAAAAAACTGAAGTCTACTTCGTTCCAGCCGAATTTAACTCGAGTCAGTAAATACATTAACGATTGTTCACCTGAAATCCATTTGTATTATTTGTTATTTGGTAACTCAAACGGACGGATTATTGGAATAATGCAAATTATTAAATCCTAAGAAAATTAGAAAGTACCCATCTATTAATAACAACGATTTACGACTATCGATTAAAGGATCGATTAAATTGCATAAGTTATAACTATGTCATACAAAATAAATACATACAAATAGTATTTTAAAGCACAATGTGTATTTGGTAAGTTTTTATTCTCGTGTTCTGTTTTTACATACTCAACACTACCAGACAACCTATTATAATCAAGTGAAATCTACAAATGCACTAAATAGAGACAGCCTCCCTCGTCCATATATTCTTGCCCTGTAAATATTCATAAATAATCTTATTTGTGTATTGTGTAATATTAAAATATACTACACATTTAAAATATTATATTTAGAAAAAACAAAACAAAAATCACTTAAGTATTTGGAATTTAAAATTTATTTATTCGATTAAGTTCAACGGTAATGAAAAAGTATGGATTATAATTGAAAAATTTCAATCAACTACCGATAAAAAATGACGTAGAAATATATTTTTAATTTTCCATTCCAATTTCAAAAAAGAAAATCCGGTAAAAATATATTTTATGGCAATCATATAATAATACATATAAAAAGAAATTGGGCGTACTTTATGTCTATATGAACAGTTAAATTGTACGATTAATTCAAAATCGTGGCAATTTATATTTTTGTGTTTGTATTATTATTATTATTATTATTATTATTATTATTATTATTATTATTAGTTAATTATTATTATAATTATTACAAGAAATTCGTTTTACACATTAATGCATTTCGTTTTTACTTTGTACTATTTACTGTACACGTATTAGTATTACACACCGCTCAGTGGTCCGACGAGGATGACTACGATCGTCAACAACAAAACGATGTGAATCCTTCTGCCGTCGTTTTGCCGTTTGAAAGTTATACGAAAGGCTTCTTTGATGTGTTTCAAGTCGAAGAAATCGGCGACCGCGTGCGGAGAAGACGGTGTCGCCTTAGACCCGCCGCCGTCGCGTTTTTCCTCGATTTCGGGCGGTCTGTTCACGTTTTTGATGGCCATCAGGACGTAGACGAAACAGAACAGGTACAACGCGGTGGACACGCTGTAAACACCGTAAAATCCGTAGTCCCGGAACAGGACGCCCGACAACGCCGCGCCTATGGGTATGCTGATGCAAGAAAACAGCGTGACGAGTCCCACTCGGAACGTTCGGTTCTCGACCTAAAACACGGTAGTGAATATACGTAACAGACGAATGGAGTTTGGCCGGATTATTTGGTAATTTATGAACCATATAATACATCAGGGATGGTTGACTTAAGGTGACTAGAGAGCTAATTTTTAGAACTGGGAATCAAGCGGGCCAAGAGAACGTAAAAAGCAAGAAAAAAGAGGTTAATTCTGTTTAAAATTTTCTATGGGCATTTTATTTTTTATATTTATTAAATATTGTATCGGCTTTGGCGCGGGCCAGTTAAAAATGGTACGCGGGCCGCCAATTACCCATTCCTTATATATATATATATATATACATATGTATGACCAGTGGTGTACCTATTTACGTCTGACTTTAAATGTTTTATATAATAATATAACAGTTGTATTTAAATATACTTTATTATAATTAGATCCTTTGCATCCAGTGGCGGCGCTAGGGGTGTGCGAGCTGTGCGGTCGCACAGGGCCCCGCGCTTCCTAGGGCCCCGCAGTTAACCAAAATTCGAGCAGAAATCTGTAGTTAATTTACGATGTATTATGAAAAATTGGGGCCCTGGAATAAAATTTACAATTATGAATCCAAACACCGTTTGTCATTTTCAAATACAAAATTTAATTAAATTTTACAATGAAATAGTCGTAAAATTTTTGTTTTATTTATAGATTGTTCAAACATCCAACAGGTATTTTATATAAATTAATTAATTATATACATGAAAAAACAAACCACTCTTTGAATAAAAAAAAAAACTGTGATGCATATGCACTTTAAATGCAATCTATAGTCGTTAAATAGTGGTAATGATGAAAATCTGCTCTAAAAAGCTTTAAAAATACAAAATTTTGCACCTAATTAAAAAATGAATACCCCCAAGTAGGGGCCTCGCAAATCATGTGCCGCACAAGGCCTCGCGGTCACTAGAGCCGCCACTGTTTGCATCGCTCAGAATATGAAAAATATTTTTGTAACCTCTCCTTTAGAAAAAATATGAAAATACGCCACTATACATAACTATGACAAGTAAATATGGGCCGAACCGTTTTCGGTCAAAATTATCGTTTCACTATTCAGCCAGTGTACCTTTTACCTGCATGCCGTTCCATAACGTCTGTTTTTTGTCCGTGCATTAGGTATACGATTTTGGATGCCACAAAAAAAAAGCTCCATGTTGTTATTTCATATCAATTAATATATTCCGTCCAATGCCACGTATTGATGCATAAAAACTAGTCCTAATGGTACTTATAAATAATTTTGAAAAACCTACTGGAACGATAAATAATTTTGGAAAATTCACCAGGACGAAAGCTCGGATTCGGTTTGGCCGTATCCGGGAACTGAACGTCCGGACGGCACACGTATTTCAATGATGATAATAATAATAATAATAATAATAACGATAACAATGATAAAAAATAAAAACGATATGGCAGGCATACGGACCGTGGTGATGTCTCCGACGTAGGCGAAAACGGCCAGGAACAGCACGGGCAGACCACCCGCGATCGACGGCGGCACCGACTCCGCGACGCCGGCCACCTCCATGGGCAGCTGCTTGAAGTAGTACACGCACGCGAACAGGCCCGCGTTGCGCACCAGCTCGCCGAGCACCGGCACCAGCATCAGCGGCCTGCGGCTACGGTGCCGGTCGCTCCAGGAGCCGACGAACACCAGCAGCGCGCACGGCACCGCGTTCTGCACAGCGTTCTGCCACACCATCATACCGGCCACTAGCCGCTGCGTGGCCACCTCCGCGTCCCGGCGCACGGCCGCGGCCACCACCGCGGAGGCCACGTCGCCGCCGCCGCCGCCGCCCTCTAAGGCCGCGCACGTCGCGTCACCCAACGACAAGTTCACCCGGCACGCCTTCCGCAGGTTCAGGTTCTGCGTGGCCAGCGCAGACAGGACCGCGGACAGCTGGAACGCGGCTAGCAGCGGCTCGACCGTCACGTTTCGGGCTGCGCGAGCCGCCCTGCGCCGAAAACCCACCCGTACCTCAGCTCTCGTCATCATCGTCATCGTCATGGCCTTCTGGAGGAAAAAAAATCGTCCACGGAAGAACGATCGTTGTTATTTTCGATGTTTTTTTACTTGTTTTTTTTTTCTTTCATCGGACTGTCGGACGAGTTCACATAAATCACAATCGAATGAAAATGTATAACGAAGTTAATTGATTTTGTTCTATTTTTTTTCTTAGAAGATCTCGACACCGTTTTTTGGTTTAATCGACTGATCGGTTTGTCAGGAAGATTAACAGTAGAAAGACTCGAAAGGGTTTAAGTGGGTTTTGAAGTTTGCGATGGAAGTATAATTAAATATAAATCTATGTTTTTCGTTGAGTAAAATTTGAAAGCTACGTGAATTTTAAACCTATACGGTATGAAAATTATCTAAATAAACAATATGATAAATAGTTAATATAAAGCGATCTATAGCATAACAAGTATTTAATAAACTGATTTACATACACACAAAAATTCAAATTTTATATTTTGTTCACTTTGCAAAACAACAATATGTTGTATATTTATAATTTTTTTTTTAAGCTCTTAATGGAGTTACTTATTTTAATATATATCTTTTAGTAGTATGTGACATATTATATTATGTTTTTTGACCGATATATAGGTATGTGAATCGTGTTAGTTTTTAATGTATCTATTAATTATATAATTATTTACATTTTCTATATTTATTAATTAATAATATTATATAAATTGCAATTCCACACTATTTTATCTTTGTTTTGTTTTGCAAATAATATAATATAGATATTGTAAGTAGAGACTTATTCACACACCAAAAATATGACTAAACAATATACATAAAAACAACCATGTCACTAAAAATAGGCGTATTTTATAATATATTTGTCTAGGCGATAAAATTCTTAGATTCAGTTTTGCATATTTGCATTATTATAAGCATTGTATGCATATTGTAAGCATAGCCACCCACACAATGGCGTTAAAACCACTGCGACGGTTTACTATTGGATCTACAATGTGTACGATTTTTAAAAATGTTTAAAAAAAATTATATGTAGTAAATGTGTTAAAAACATTAGAAAAAAGAACAAGTATGCTTCAACAACAATAAAAAATAAATAAATATTTAAAAAAAACATAAATAGATATGCAAAATAAAATTGTGTTTTTGATTATATCTTACCATGAAACGCGATTTACTTCTTATTATATTTTTGTGATTATTTCAAATGTGTGGAAATTCTGAGAAATGCACTGCTCTAGTTATTGCTTATCTCTTATCTGTGTGTAATATAATCATGAAATACACCGTCCGGTCACACTGGCATCGTTGAGATATTTTAACACAAAAAACGTTTTTAGGATATGATAGCTGGGACAATAATTATTTTTAATACTCTTAAAAAAAAATTTAAATAATTTGAAATGATTGTCAATTGGATGTTTATAATTTTAAGATTTTTGTTGACATTCTAGAATAAATATTGTTTTATCGACGCCCATGTCCGATCAACGCGTTACACTGTCTACACTACGAACACTTAATACTCACACGTACGACAACACTTGAAAAAGGTTTAAACATTTAAAATGGTTTAATAACGACTATCCTTTTCTCTTTCATCAAAACATTAACTTTTGTGTAACCGCGTGCCCTACCCGTGGAAACATAGCAGTCTACTTTCCTTAATGCACTACCGATTATCTGCAAGTATAACGAGGTAATTAAACGTCACAAGAGTTAAACTAGGATGGCCAGATTTTGATGTCACAAATCCGGGACATATTATATTCGAATGTCGAATGATTTTTTTAATTTAAATCGTCAATATAAACTACAAATCGATGGTGACAATTTAAAAGTGCATTAATGACGTTTTTGAAATTATTCAGGAGAGCTAAAATACAATTTTTCACCAGTATCTTAACTTATCGTTGAATTCTTTTTACTAAAAAAAATATGCCATTAAGCACAAAGTTGGATTCTAATCTATTCAAATGATCATTCGGTTATATTTTTGATTAATAGTATATATTAGGTATATCAATTGAAAGCTGAGTATAATATGGATTTCGGCGCTTGTTGCCTTTTGGATTGTCGCCGTCGGTGTATAAAATATGAATGTTCTACTCAAGTGATATACGAGTATACTAGTAAGAAAATCAAAATCAAAGAAAACTATCTGGATTTTATGAAATACATGTATATGCATATAATATATTATTTTTATGTAATATAGTTAACAATTTACCAAGAATTAATGAATCGCCGTAATAATTCGTGACAGTATTGCTTTTATCAAATCGATACTCAGTATTTTGACCGCTAAAATCTGAAATCCAGGACATTTGACCGTCCCGATATACTTTTTCGGGACGCCGGAACACGGTGTGGAAAATCAGTTGTGTCCCGGCAACCCCGGGACGTCTGGCCACCGTAAGTTAGACCGACTTTGACGTCTTTTTTCGGTTTTCGCAGACAAATTAACTATCTCTTACGTCATAGCATTTGCTTATCACCCGCATAAAATATATTTCTGCTTGTGATTTGACCCTCACTGCCCGTGTCAGGTAAACAACGTTGAGCGATGTGAATACTACAAACCGGTCTTAATTTGTGTTTAAACGGTCGAATCGATTATGATTTAACGAAATGAAATGGGTCCGATGATAAATAATCATTGAGATGAATCAAATGTATTTATTTTTATAATGGGAATCGGGCAAATATTTTTTATTGACTTTTGTCGAACAAGAATTACAACACCGAAAGTTAAGAAAGTTAAGAAATACTCGCAGATGTTTCGCAAAGAAGAACTGTTAAATACGTATATTTCAGTGTGTCCGAAAAACAATACGTGCAAACGAGTCAAAAAACATTAGGATCGGTAACAGATAAGTTCAGTGAAAGGATACTTCTTCCCTGTCATATTTCACGAAAATCACGCACAACACGTAATAAGTATATCCCGCTATGACGTTAAGTGGTTTTTTCCCGAAAACACTTAATTACAAAATAGAGCGTTCAGCTGTAAGCGAATAGGACACACAAATTATATAATACACTAATAAACCAATTCACACACCGAAACGCTAGTGGATTTCGACGAAACGTGTAATTTACAATGTGGCGATTCATTCAGTAAAATATGGTATCGGTGATGTGACAACTTTGTTTTATAGCAAAACAGTAACTAAATCGAGTACATAATGGCAAATAATGCATTATATAAGCCTTGTCATTAACATATCATAGAACGTTATTAATACTCGTTTTATATACTTTGTGTGTTTGACGTAAGAAGCAACTATCGAGTCATTATTTTCTGAGAAATTATTTTAAAAGCAATGGATACGATTTATTATTCAGAAGATGATATACATACCATAACATTTTTTGAATATTTCGCTCACGTTATCTGAATTTTATTTCTGTTTAATGTGTAGGTACGAACGTAAAATGTACAAAAGTACTTTTAAGCACTTGTAAACTGCTTACAAGATTGGCTCTTGCATTAATTTGAAATGATCATCAGACGGCGTATAAATTTTGAAAAAATAAAATGTACTTCCTACATTATTTTAAAACGATTATAATATTACGCTCATCCGTCACTATAAAATTCACGAATGAAACAATACGATTACCGTTCCTACTTCCTACACTTTCAATTAATAATTACGACTTTTGGTAATAGTAATTATAATCAAGAAAAACTAACGAACAGTAATTATGTGATATCTACATTCTTATCTTTTCTTTAATTTTAAGTTTTACCAATACAAACATCATGCCGTTTTGTAAATATTACGTAGTATTCAAAAACCATTGAATTCTCAATTATAATTTTAAATTAAAATCTACTGAATTAGACTGTATAATATAGACACTTAAATAATTTTCATTGTATTTACAATATTTCATAATACATGAGGAGGCAATAAATTTTAATTCCTATAACATAATAATTGTATTATGATAATGTTAGTAAATACAAAATATCGGGTGAGACTCTTTTCGCTCGAAAATGACTTTTCTATTCATTCAAGTATTTTAAAGTTGTTTCCTCTTTTTGCCCAAGAATATTATAAACTTTTTGCCCACGTTTTAGAAGTCCAAACTTTTGAGAACTACTTTAATTTTATAAGTATTATGAAGATATTTTACAACCTGCTACCGATAAAAGGATTAATTATATCATAATACACGCACCAAAAGACTATTTGTTTTTTAATTATTATTATCAATTCTAATATTCCTACGACAATTTTATTCTTCTCAATAAGCGTGTATTTGAGTGTTGTAAAGTAATTTAAGTTTATGTAAGATTAAATTGTTTTCATTTACACAATTTTTTCAAAGGTAAACAAAATCAAGATTAACAACGAAGAAATGATCAAAAAATACAACAACATACTGCAGGAAGAATTAATTAGCATGATTTTAATAAATCAATATCATTTAATAATTCTATTTAATTTTATCTAAAAAGTGATAATGATTTCATAAGTCAAAATTTTTTTAATTTACATTGTCCTCAATGAGCGTATACAAAAAACTTTTTGGAGAGTAATAAAACCGTCTTTGTGGTTACCTTTTGGGTAATTCTGAATGGCTTTATAAAACCAATTCACTCAAATAAATAATTTAAAGTAAGTGTTTCTCAAAATTTTGAATATGAAAATTTGGAGAGAAAATAATACTTCATTTTTGAGTGAAAACAGAAAACAATTTAAAATGTTTGCATAAAAACACCGCAAGTAAAAAGATAAAAGTCATTTTTCATTTTTAAGCAAAATGGATCTTGTCCTGAATATTTTAGATAAGTCCATAGGTAATACTCCATTATCATGTTGAAAACAATTTCTCTACCTAACAAAAAAAAAAAAAAAAAATTTGGTTTACAGTGAAATAAGTAAACTATTTAATTAAATATTATTAATACACTAGGACTTTGGATCAAAAATTAACAATTCAATAATTATACAAATTAATTATCAATAACGTTTATTGCTTTAGGAGTTCTATAATGCTGTTTGTTTGAATGTGTTATCATGTTTTGAATTTTTTCTAGCACATCAATATGGATAATCAAAAAAATTTTTTGGACCTGTTAAAAAACATAATTTTATCAATTTATAATTATGATTTTTTAACAAAATATTATAGCCTATATCAGCTTAATATATTAAACTTATATTAATAAAATTCACAAATTAAAATTTACTTTATGATGAAAACAAACAATTAATTTTTTCCAATTTAATAAAACTTCAAAATAAGTTTTTATATAATATTCACCAATAGTTTTATTACGGTTATCGAAATATTTTTCTTTAATTTCAATGTGTATAAAATTATGATCATTAAAAACGTTTGAAAATAACGTATATTTTACTTATTTGACACTTATCACTACGCATAAAAACCGCTGTCTTTCTACCGGGGCCACGAGCAGTGTTATATTACAAAAAAAAAAAAAAATGATATCCTTATTGTTATATACTTTATAGGCATTTGTTTTACATGAATTGTATTATACGCGTAACTCATATAAATAAAATTGTATTCTACTTACGATTTAAACGAAATAAACTATCCAATTTTGAGCGATGAATTATATTTTAAAGTATTTGTTCCGTATTAATAAACGATGATCTACATAGATATTTCATAAATATTATAGAAGTAATATTGACAACTCGCGCTGTTCTTCCTGTCAACTTAACACGTCAAAAGTCTACTCATTATTCAATAAGCACTGAGTCTGGTATGACAAACTCCATTTTTATTTTACGCATTCCAGTTTACCACTCCGTGTCACCATAAATAACACACAACTGGATTCTTATACAACGCACGCATTTGATACGACTTAATAATGCATTGTTGAAGTCGAATAGAATTCTACAAAATGTTGAGTTTTAAATTTGCAACTTAGTGATTACAAAAAAAAAAAAACTGTCAAGTAAAAAAAGCATGTATACTAAGTTTTATGGTTGATAATCTTATTGTTTTTACTTTACTAAAATCCAAAAATAAATATGATTGAAGAACATTACGTGAACGTGAAATTATCCAGATTAAAACCAGGAGCGATTTCTGGTTTATATAGAGCTGTCTGAGAAGAAAAAACACATCATCATAAAGCCGTTGTTTTTAATTTCACTGGAACCTAAAAAATAATAGTTATTTTGAATTACCTTGAACATAAGTTCGTTGACAATGGATTCAATTTAATCATCAAATAGTGTTTTAATAAAATTTAATTTAACAAAATAAGTACTTAATAACATGAAAACTACTTTCGTAGGTTTTTTTTACGATTATCCGACGTATTACCCGTTCTATTAATGTCCAACTAGAGCCAGACTGACAAAAAATAAATTGTCTTTCAACTGTATGAATTATAAATTATTAAATTTCTTATCGACACAGTAGTTATAAAAAACAAATTACACACTAGCGTGATTCGAAACAATTAATATTAGTTAAAATACAATTAAACATTTAATCTATGCAAAATAATTGGAATCTGAAATAAACAAATATTATAAATCGCACAAAAATCTTTAAACATTTTATTTTATTAACTATTGTAAGCCCTGATCAATACAAATTTAAAATATGTACGTGTGGATTATGAATGTGTCTTTACAATATAGTTTGTACATTATACCATTGATTTTATAATATATATTTTATAATATATTATAAAATCAACGATTATACCAACATAAAATCGTCAATCAAATCATTTAGGAAACTTTATCAAGTGTATTATTTGTCTTGCTCTTTCTATACTATTTTTAAAGCCTATACCTGATCGAGCGTTTTAATAATGTGCCCATTTTTTCTTTTATAATAATTTTCAATTCGTCTACATTACATTTGTATTTACGACTAAATTACTTAAATTAATAAAAATCTCGTTAACGGCACATTTTATTCAATTTTTCAGTGAAATGTTTAAAATTTGAAACGTAAAAAAGTTGGGAAAATGTTGGATGAAAAAGTGTAATAGTATTTTCTCCATGACACGGAAAAAAATTGAATCATATTTATGTTTTTGAGCTTGTCCGAACATGTAAGTATAAAATATAGTTAATAGTTTCTAGACCACCTCGCGTTGCAAGAGACTTCGCAAAAAAGTTTTATGGGAAATCGGCTACGCAAAACCGACCACAAAAAAATGTTTATCCAGTACAAAAGCTCTTATATGTAAATACTAGAAAAAAATGTTGTGAATAGAGAAAATGACCTCTTAAAGTACCGTCTACAGTAATATGCTCAATGTTCATCATGTCACGTGTTATCGATTTAAAGCACTAAATAACATTTATAATAATCTACACAAATGCATAAATATTTGATATATGCATAAACGGATACGTACGTGAGACACGTTTTAAATATTAAATTTTATGCGTGAAATATCCGAATAGCTCGGTATAAAATTATTATAGAATACGAGCCCATCACGCGAAATCAACAATCGTTTCACACATGGCCTAATCAGTTGCACACGCCACTTTTTCATAAATATAATCAAAATGTATGGTAAACAATAACCGTTTGAAACTAATTGGTTGCACGCGCTTCTTAATAAGCAATAATGACGAAATCTAGAAAAACAATCGGGAATAACAATCCGTAGAAATAAAATATCCATTCGGCCTAAATCTCACAATCACCGAAATATAGGCGCAAAGATGGAAAAACAGTTTTATCACGGCCACGGATGTCCATCCCAGCCATCACATACTCTTTATGGACGTCACTCGTAACTATTAAGTAACCAGCTCCAGAACGGCCCATCGGGCAGACGTATTCGGCCGTAAGAGATGAGCAGCTCACCCCCGCCGTCGTCAAACTCGTCGTCGTTAGGTTTTCTGTATGCGTTAATAATCGATATTAATATTTTTTATAGTTACTAAATTGTTCAAACAAAATTCGGAATAACACGTAAAAGGGCATGCAATTTACTAAAAATCCTACTATATCTACATCGAAGTGTTATTCGTGTGTCGACCACCGGTAAGTACTTAACACTATAGAATACACTTTGTTGATCTATAAAGGAACGTATCGTAAATTTTAGTTAAAGTTAACTACCCCGAAAAAGTGTGTCTAGAAAAAATATGTGTCACTCGAAATCTAAAACATTATTATTATTATTTTAATCTGTGCATTTAATATTGAGTATGAGAAAATATTTTATTTCCACGGTAGGGCTGACCGTAACTTTTGGCCTACTGATCACAACCTGAAAGATCGTTCACTGAGTACATTGCTACAGACGGTTTGCATTACGCTCGATGATTACAATCAATTAGCTCTTTATTAACGTTTGTTAACATACCGATTATGATTTTAAATCATTACGGTCTAACATTATATTTATATATTTTTATTACTTTATGGAACAATGTTCAAATATGTGTGTGTATATATAAATTGGTTAATTGGTTCTGAAATCGTATATTATTGTTTTAGGACTTAAGTCGGTACAATTAATCGTATTTGGTAGTAGTCGAATTGTCAGCCAGTCGTGGCTATCATTCATTAAACGTGTCCAGAAATAGTCAATCACGTGAGCGACGCCTAATTATTTATTATACCCTTATGGCCATATTGTACACTACGAGCACAGAGATTTTCTCCGACTGACGTTATTCGCTATGAAATGTCTATAAAAACCGTATTCTACTTAAGCCACGAAATAGCATTGTTCCATTAGGGTCATAATATTTACGGCTGCCGCTCGAAATGCTCGAATCATGTCGACATTACGCTACATCCCTTATACGCCATGTGGTCTCTTCTCGCTTCTGTAAATATTCGAACCACGTCGTTAATTGGTCCTATACGTAAACGTACGTGTGAGAATGCATGTAATGACACTCGTACACGGCGTCGAGATTCCTCAATACTAGCTATTGTTCCAAGTCAATTTCATAGGAATGTCTGTCGATTCTCGTGCATGTGATACGAGTGATAAGTGCAAAGAAGAAGAAAATCATAATGGTCTTTTGATAATTTTGCTATTAAACTATTGAATCATACTTGAAATTTTCTTGAATCAATGCAAAAATCGACCTTACCAACATGCGATTCTCAAAATTTAACTACTTTTGTTTTCAAAATTAACTTGATAATAACTCGTTAAAATAAAAAGGTTGAAAATACAGGCAGACGTGATGAAAGAAAATTAATATGCTGCTAAAAGTAATTTATTGTTTGGTTATGAAAAAAAAACTACTACTTATTGCTGTGA